>JAWWLV010000030.1:8884457-8912972 GCA_035041135.1 Platyrinchus mystaceus
AAAAATTAAATTGATTTCCTAACCCTACCGGAAAGGCACTGCTCAATTCTCTTTCTGCATACTGGCAGGAAGCAATGTGGATAAAAATCTTCCAAGCAAGCATGTAAAAATACTAAAAACTCCTCACCCTGAGCTTCTATAATTGAATTGCTTTATTTTACATATATATATATATATATATTTGTTCATGTTTTACTCTATGTCCTAGCATAGGAGGAATGTTATTTAAACATTATACATTTTTGTGGGAAAAGAGTTTCATGTTCTTGTGTTAAGATAAATAAAGATGTATACTAATTTCTTGTTTTTAATAATACTGTCTCTTTGGGGTAGCAGGGCTGGGTTACACACTGGTTTTTCTAAGCATCTAATCATCTGTACAACTTTCAGCATCCAAATGAGCTCAAATATCTTTCTGTGCTTCGAGCACCACAAAATGCTTACAGGCTAATTTTGGCCCCATTCAAGTGCTTTTCTGGTTCAGACCAAAATGAGCAATTAATGGTTTGATTTTTGTTTCCCCCTCACATTTCCAGGCATAGTAATTGGGACGTTGGTACTATCTGTGCAACAGGAAGATTGTTGACCAGTTTGGGAATTTTCTGATTTTTTTCCCTTTGGTTTCTTAACAGCCTTCCAGGAAAATACATTGACATTGCTGAAGGTATTGCTGTGATTCATGACTTCTTCATGTTTTCCACTAAAAATGGCTTAATCCACTTAAGTCCCTTCAAAATTAATTGGCATGTTTAGCAGTTTCCAGTAATAAATATCATTCCATCTGTTCCATTGTTTCCCGCTGAAAAGTTGTTTTGATTTGTTTCTGATGAGTCCCCCCAGCCTCTGTTTGGGGAAATCATTCCCTTTTAATTCCTTTTGTTTGGAGACTGAATCCTCTGCCAGTGTTTCCCTGCGCTGGGGCTGCAGCTTCCTGTGCGGCCACCCAAAAAATGCACCTTGGTGCAATAACCTGATGGGATGTGATGATATGTTGAAGGGTCTGGAGCACAAGGGACAAGGGGAAACGGCCTCAAGTTGCACCAGGGGAGGTTCAGGTTGGATATGAGGGAAAATTTCTTCACTGAAAAAGTGGAAGTGGCTGCCCAGGGAAGTGGTGGAGTCACCACCCCTGGGAGTGTCCCAAAAATGAGTGGACATGGCACTTTGTGACGTGGTTTAGTGGGCTTGGGGGTATTTGAAAGGTTGGGCTTGATGATCTTGGAGGTTATTATTATTTGGGTTTCTGCAGGCAGTGGCAGAGCTGAGGGTTGACATCCAAAACCAGTGATCTTGGAGCAAAGCAGTTGTATTTGCACGTGGTCATTTTTGGAGCTTTCTTGTTCATGGCTCCTCTCACCCTCACTACACCCATAGTTGCTGGATTTGTGATGGGAGCGTGGCCAACCTCTACTACCCTGCTAGCAAAATATTCCCAAGGTTTCTTTAAATGACAGCCACGAGGTATTGCTGAGTGTTCTCCTTGTCAGAACCTGGCACAGAGGAGAGCTGGATGTGCCGTCCCTGGGCTGGTGACCGGGTGGTTTCTGATGGCGTGGAGCACATTCATAAACCCAGTAACTGATGGGCACATTTCTGGTGTTGAGGATCACCACAGATCTCCTCCTGGAGAAAAACAAACTGCTGGTTGGACACAGCTTTCAGTCCTGATGGCTGGGTGTGATTACCTGAAGCTACTCTTGATTTGTATTTTCCTTGTTCATACAAGTGTGCAGCAATAAGAGAGTGACTTTGTGTCTTCCTCCTCATGAAAGTGCTGCTGCAGACCTGAGTTACATATTGATTGCCTGTGGTTGTGAGTGGTTTTATTTTACCACTTTACTTCCCAGGGCTTTTCTAAACTCGCCTCTGGTGAACTCAGAGCTCGAGTAAAACACGTACTTTGTATGGAGAGTTTCCTCCTTCCATGTTAGCATTTTAATTGCATTTCTCGTGAACTCAGCCTATCGTGGAGTTTATTTTCATCTCAGGATTTCTGGTGAAATCGTGGATTGCTGAGAATGTGCTTGGGATGTTGCAGGCTGGGAAAGTCCCCTCTGCTTTGCTGATGAGGAACATGGGGAGCTCAAAGTACCAAGCCAGGCAGACACTCACTTCCCTCAGAGGAATCAGACCTTCTCCCACCCAGCCTGGGCTCCCAGTCTTAGCACTGCAGCTTTCACTGATGATTTATTTTAAGTCAGTTCCTGCTGGTGGTGACAGGTGACTTTGGGTGATCTGTGTGCTTAATATAACAAGCAGAATCCACAGGGAATGTTATTTATCTTGCTTTATAGATTGGTAAGTGACTTCCATGTCATGTGGTGCACAACTGGTGTATAGCTTTGAGGAAAACCACACACACATGTATTGTCAGGAGCCCATCTCGAAGAATTTGGTCATATTATCTTTTCCCTTTACAAAGTTTCCATACAGCTAAAGCAATCAACATGGCAAAAAAAATTGAAGCATCTATTGAGGCTTTTCTGTTTTTTTCTGGGATCCTTCGAAGAAATTAAAGAAGTTTATGGGAAGGTATCATGAATTGCAGACTCCTACTGTAGGGTGACTGTTCAGTCAAAGCAGTATGGCAGCCAGGGCTGTGCAGATGCTGTCCCTGTGCATGTCCACCCCAAGACAAGCTGCTCTGTCCCTGCTGGCTGCTCCTCATCCTCCCGTGGTCCGGGGCTGACCCTTGGACACCGCGTTACAGAGGTGCAGCTTTAGTCTCTCCCAGTGAACATCTGGGCCTGCTCGCTATTCCTATCCTCCCTCCAAGTTTTGCAAATGTCCTGGAGTACTTTGGAGTGCTTGTGGCTGTGCAGAAGGACCAGCACCTCGATGAATAACACGATGTGCAGCGGAGCAGCGGAAATGGCCGGTAGATGAGGCGAGTTTCAGTGGGGAAGACGGGAGCAATCCTGGTGGGAACTGGGAGGAGTGGGATTCCTGCAGATGGACACCGGCCCCTTCGGAACCCTGGGACAGCCTCTCGGCCACGGACGAGCCGGGAGAGGTTTCTAGGACAACTGATGGGCTTTGGGAACAGGGAAAGAATGGAGCCAAATCTTAAAGTCAGATGAGGAGAAAATGAGTAACATCTGCTGAGACGTGTGAAAGAGCCATTTGTGCTCCCTGCAACCCGAAGCCTTTCTGCAGCAGCCACAGCAGTGTGGGCCAGCCCCCTGTCCCCCACACATGCTGGCCAGGGAGGGGTCATTAGGGATGATTTATGTGCTTGTTGCAGCCACAGCTCTGGACACTGCCCTGTGCTTCACTGGTGTTTCCCCCACGGCCTCAGCACCCTCACAGGAGCTTCGCTTCACCTCGTAGGGAAAAGCCTCTGTCCTGTCCTGAGGGTGCAGAGGTGAGGTCCTGGGGATGCTGCTGCTGTACAGTTATTATTTGTATTCATGGGTCATCAATAACAGGTTTCTGCCATTCTTTCCCTTCTGACACCACGGGTGCCCAGAGCTGCACGTCCTCTGCATCTCCCTGCTGACGTAAGGGCAAATTTCCCCTCGACTCTGATGGTGCAAATAACTCTCCCTCCTTCTCTGGCTGGTCCCTCTGCTGTTTTAACAGATCAGCTTTTTGCCTCTAATTAGGCTATTTCTGCAACGCAGAATGCAGTTGGAAATGCTGGGGTTGGAGGTAGGGAACGGTCCAGAAGGATTGCACCTGTGGTAGCTAATCAGAGGCTGCTTCAGCGAGCTGAAATTAGGGAAGCACACAAAAGAGCGAGCAATTTTGAAAATGAGGATGAGCAGCCCGAAATTTTTAAGAACAATCATGTTTTCACAGCTGCGCTGGTTGCCCCAAATGCATAGAAATCAAGTCAAAACCAAACTCCTTTCACTCAAGGAAAATTAACCTTCACAGTTAAGCTCGATGAGAAGTGAACTAACTTTCCCTTCAAATGAATAATATAGTCTTGAAAAAACCACTGCAGCAAGTTATGCTGTAATTACACTCTTTGAATTAAAGTTTGTCAGTCCAAACAAAATAAATAGAAACACAGGCAGGGTAATAGATATATTATACTTGGAATAAAATTTGGCCCTGGTATGTGGTTTTCATGCTCAAGCTATGCCAAAATTAATCTACTGTAGTTGTGTTTGTTGCCAGCTTTTAGTATAAATACAGGAGACAACCTGAGAACTGTTGATACAATTCTTTCATTAACATCTTGTTGCCACCATGGAAGGACTTGGCCAGATCTCCTTTCTCAGGGATCAGGCCAAGAGTTACTGAATTACCCAATAACTGTACAATTGGCTTTGAAGGCACTCGGTGAATGTTTCCTGTGGCTCCTGCTCTGCCACTGCTAATTAAGATCTGAGGGGAGGGAAATGCAAGAGCCATTCCCTGTTTATCTGTGAGGAGCATTTGAGGTGGGCAATGGGTGCTGATGGGCCACAGCTGGCTGGGATGGGGATAAAGCTGTGGGTTTGCTCTGAGGGGCTCACAGGGTGACGGGGTGATCCCAAAGAGTTTGGGTGGGGAGTGGATGCAGCTCCTCTGCACCAAGGCTTGGCTTAGGCTGGGTTTAGTTTGAGTTCTTTCCTTACTCTAAGAGCATCCTTTGGCTAATGAGGATTATTATGTATTTCTGATAGAAAAAAACTCCCTGCAGGATGATACAAGGAGTGAGGGGGAGCTATTTCTTACAAGGGTGGGATTTAATCCTATGGGTTTAACCTTCAAACGTGCTTTTAAGGAACTCCCTTTCCTTCTGGCTCTGCCCTGCCTGCCCCTTGCAGAAGGGAGGCAGCCTGTGGTTTGCTCCCATCCTGCTCAGCACCCTTGGGTGCCTGCTGTGCCAGCATTAATATCTCTGGGACACCCTCTGCACCCACAAAGGAAGGCTTTTTGGTTGCTTGCCTTAAGTTCATGCAGTTTAAAAAGATGTGGGGAATGGGGCAAACTGAGCTCTCTGCAGTCTACATGTGTCACCAATGTAATAGAAGCAGAGAAAGAAATAGTTTGACCCACATTCCTAAAGTTATTAAGCAGCAGAAGTGGAAAAAAATTCCTCTCCCATGTTTGATGCATTTTTCCCTAAGTGACTGTTCCTTCTTTCTTTGCATCCAAAATAGGAAATTATCAGGATTATGAAATCCGAAGGAAATAAGGAAAACAAGTAGGTAGGACAGGGTACTGAGGAAAGGTTAAATCCTTTAGCAAACCTTGTCTCCATACATATAACGTGAAATATTCCAGGGTTGATCATCTGCAGATTATTTTACTTTCTTTACAGTTCATTGTTTGCTCCATTGGAAAAAGGTTTAATTTTTTTAGCCAGTCCCTCCCTAGGTGAGATCAGATGTTCATCAATGTCTTTATTCCATTTGCATGGCCACAACTGGGAGAGGTCCACAAGAGCTTCTTTTTGCTCTTAGCAAAAATGTGGAGTCCTTGAACTCATTTCAGGAGAATCGAAGTATCTGACTGTAGCTAAACCCAGGATTCATCACCCTGAGAACAGTTTTTCAGCTAATGAATGCTACATTTGCACTTAAAAATCCCTCAGTTCTGTGTGTTTTTCTGAGCAGCAAACACAGATTTTGTGTCTGTTTTCCTAGATAAATATTTATAGCAAAGTTGGTGGCTACTGCTTGAGTGGGAATGGTTGTTGCCAGCATTTTTGGACATAATCTACCAAAGATTTACATGTGGTTCTAATACACAGCAACTTTCTACTGCTGGAACGTCTTGGATTAAAATCAACTGAGGAATTGTTTCTAGAAGAAGAGAGTTAGACAGTTTTATGTGCAGAAGGTTCTACGTGGTTGTTGATCAGAAGCTGATTTGATAAAGATGGATGGGAATAGAATCATAGAATCAAAGAATGGTTTGGATTGGAAGGGACCTTAAAGATCATCTAGTTCCAACCCCCTGCCAGGCTGCACATGGGGACTGTAATGATTTCAGATTGACTTGTGACCTTTCCCTTATTGGGTGTAGCAGGGATTTAGGTAAATACACCCAATTTTCTGTAGATTTTGAAAAAGTTCTTGTCTCCCAGTGTCTCCCCCTTGCCCTGCCTGCCAAAGCTTTGTGTGTCAGTGCTTTCCCTTTATGCAAACTGGATGACCAGAAGTTTATATTTGAAATGAATCAAAGCCTGCAGCAAACCAGCAACGTGTGTGGGCAAAGCTACATGGCAAAATGCTGGACAGCAGATGAGGTGACATAGAGACTCCCCAGATAATTCTCCCCAAGCCACAAGGAGAAGAAGGGGAGATGCCATCATCCTCCAGGAATATGAGCAACCTCTCCCCATAAAACCAGTTTACTTGAAATGCAAACAATTACAAATTGACAATCCATGTTCTGCCAGGAAAAAAAAAAAAAAAAAAAAGGAAGAGTTTTCCTGGATTTGCTAGTGAGAAAGTGGATGGAATTTATTTTAATCTGAACCAGATTTTCCAGATTCTGGAGGAACAGGGTGGACCCTGTTGTAGGCAGGCTGGTGAGGGGCTTGGGGAGGTGATGGCATGTTGGCATCTTGCTGCTGGACTGGTGACTCTGTGTGCAGACTGTGGTGCCACCAGCCAGCCTGGCCACTGCATGAGTGGTCAGAGATAAAGGAGGATGAGCAGCTTAAGCCAGGCTTGAGCACTGGCACCAAACATAATTTCCAACTCTCTTTTTTCCTTCATTTAGTGGGAAAGTTCCAGTCTCCACTTTCTCACAGCATTAACCCTCCCCAGGCATTTTGAGGGATGGCAACGCTTGGCAGTGCTGGAGAACTTGTGTTTTCAAACTGTGTGGCCTCACTTGAGGCGTTTGAAGTCCCTGGCAAAGCTGTCTGGTTGTGTCCTGACTTCTGAGAAAGCCTTGGGAAGGGCAGAAGGCTGCAACATATGGAAGGACAGTATTTGTATTGCTGTCCAAAAAGAAGGTGAAAAGGGGCTATAACTCAGGGTAAAACATAGGCTTGATCTCACTGCTGTCACAAACAAAACCTCTTGTTATCTTCAAAGAAAACCCATTCATCCCCACTGCATTTGTCCCTCCTTCCCCACACCTACACTCAGGACAAGCTGCTTTTTACAACTGCAGCTTTAGGGCACTCAAATCACACACAGTGTGTGATGTCCCACTCGGGAGGCACCTCCTCATTCCTCCTTTCAGGCTGTGACAGACATAACCCTGCCACCAGCAGAATGCAGCAGGTGATAAATCACACCACGTATAGAAGCAGTTCTTGCAGTTTCCATAACTTGCTTGGGCTTGTTTTGATTGCCCACAGCCTCTCCACTACATTGCCATGCATGGAAAATGCATGTTGTGTTTTAAAAGGGGTGTCTGGAGATGAGAAATGAGCAGTGTGGAGAAGGGAATTAATGCATCACCTATGAACTGGTCTTTTTTTTTTTTTTTTTTTGCTTTCTTTGTTTTGCTGTTTGTCAACGGACCAAAAAAGTACCCTTGACAACAGATGGAAAATGAGTCCCAGTATTGACCAGGGGCTCCAGTGAAGATCATGGCCCATTGCACAGGAAGGATGTATTTACTTCCAGAAGATCTTACAGTCTAATTTAAGCCAGGAAACAGAAGGAAGGTGGATGAGGAGGAGGAGTGTGGGGGGAGAAGAGCTATGGCCTCCAGGAAAGTCATTAGGAACACATGCCTTCCCAACTTCATGTCTTTTAAAAGTATGTTTTATCTCCCTCTGTTGGGCTTTGAACCTTGCCCAGTTTGTTTAAGCTATTGCAGACTTGCTGACTTAGGGAGTAAATAAGCCTTTGGGATCAAAGCAGCTGGTATTGTCGGAGGTATTGAGGGTGAAATAACACATTAGCAGAAGGAGAGCAGAGAATAAAAAGGGAAAGAAAATCCAGCTTGATATTTTGTTCCCTTTTGCTTTTAACCTCCATCCCAGCTTGATCCTTTTCATTTGAACAGGTATTAATTTTCTTTGTGCTTATTCCAACAGTATAAATATTTAATGGTCCTAGATTACAAAGCTGAAATGTGAGTTTAGTTCCAACCTTAAAGATTTGTGCCGGATCTCTTCCTCACATTTGGATGACTCCCACATTGCAGGGAGGAATATCTCCCATCTCTGCAGGAGGAGCATCTCAAGCTCTATTTTGAGTTCATTTTCTTTTTTTTTTTTGGTCTTGTTTGAGGCTCAGAAGACATGAACACCTCTCCCACTCCCAGTCATTCCATCCCTATTTCCTGGTGACATGCTGTGACAGAAGGATGGCTCCAGGTTCTTGGGGGGGACCAGGGCATGCAGGTTCAGGAGCCAGGATGCTCCTTCCTACCTGCAGCAAACAGGCTCTGGGCTTGGGAATTGTGCAGAGCATTGGGCATGGAAAAATCCATGGAAATATGGTAAATGTGGCCAATGTGTGCAACAAGGCAGGGTCAGTGCAGATTTGGTGAAGTTACTTGCACCAGTTTTTGCTATGCAAGTAGGCAGATATTTCCCCTCTCAACTTCTTTCACTCTTAAACAAGACAGAAGAGAAATGCAGAATAAAGGAGAATCAGCCAGTGATTTTTAGGGGGCTAAGGTGGAAAGTAATGGAGATTCCAGCACTCAGGTCTCTGAAAATCAGGCCATGACTTTACAAACCTAAATATCAATTTAGGTGCCTTCTTTTATAAGTCCATAAAGTGGAAAAAAAGTGAAAGAGCTTAGTTATGATGATGTAAAATGGCATAACAGTTGGTAAAAGTTTGGGATCCAGGGGAAAGCCTGTGGGATATCAGACACAGCCTCTCTTTTGGGGACAGGGAAGGTTTAGCAAGGCACTCAGGAGTGCTGTGGGAGAGGCCATCTCTGAGGTCCACAAAAGGCTCTCCTACCTCTGGGTACATCAAAGGAGCAAAGGAATAACAGAAAACAGTCAAAATTCAGACACCCAGACCCCCCCCATCCACTGCCCATGGACGGAGCAACCCAGCTGAGCCACATCTCACACCAGCAGAGCTCCATCTGACAGGGAGCTGACAGCACTTAAGGTGATTAATTAACTAAATACATCAAAACCTAGAACAACAAAAAGCACCTCAGACAACATGCAAAGAGCAGGATGATCTAAAGAAGGGACCTGTGGAAACAACAGGTTTTGCAGGACCTTTGGCACTCGTGTAATTAGGTGATTTTGCAGCTCAAGTGATGTCAGACCCCGTCTGGATCCTCAGCTCGTCCTTTAAATCCATTTCTGCCCTGGGAACAAGTGCTGCAAATGTCAAAGGAGCTTAAAATATTCACCACCAAAGCTCCTCATTCCAGCCCCAAAACGCTCACGGTGATTTTCTCGGTTGGTTTCGCTGGGCTTGGGGGAGCTGTATTATGTGATAAGCCACAGCCAGTCAGTGTTGGAGGAGCCACAAATAAAAGTGTGAAGGACTGTCCATTTTCCTTATCTTTCAGCCAAAAACAAGCCTTCAAAACTTACGTGCTCCGTTCTAAAATCCTTTTACCCAAATAGCATTTAAAGCTGCGTCTCGCAAGTGTGATTTCACAGCATTAATATGACACTGCCATTAGCATGTGGAAGTGTATGTGACATTTATAGCTAAAATTGAGCAGATTCACAGCTCCTGTAAACCACCAAGTCCCTTTTTATGGGTCTGCTTCGATTTATGCAAGCTGAGATTTTGAGACAAACTCAGTAGTCTGGTCTTCAGCCCCTTCTTTAAATTAATGATATCAAAATACATCCTCTAGAGACTCAGAGTAAAGTTATAACAACTTTTCCTTTTAGCTGAAAGATCTAAAACATTGTTTAAAAATTTTTTTCCAGGCATTACAGCTGATAGGGCTTTTTTCCCTCCCTTTCATAAAGGAAAGAAAAAGAAGCATTTATTTATTTCACTTAAAAACTTAATCTATATCTTCTAGAAAATGCTGGGAAAAAAAAGAAACCTAGGCAATTTTGGAAATATTTTTACTTCTTTTTAGAAATACTGCCAAATGAGCAATAATATGTTATTTGAACATATTAATGCATTTTTGAGAACAATTTTAGAGGAGTCCAAGAAAAAACCTCCCCACTGCTAATGAGAAGCTATTTACTGGCTCTTTCAGGATCACCTTGAGTTGAATTCTGTATATGTTTGTTGTTTGGATTTGCTCAGTGTTTTAATTAGCTCAGCTCACCTCAAACAGGCTCAAAGTGCAGCTTTCAGCAGATTCATTTCATTGCATCTCAACAGACAGGGCATTAATTACTTTGGTAATTAAAAAAAGAGGTGTGTGGGGAGCAAATACACCTTCAGCTCTTTCAGATGCTTTAAAATACCTTCTTTTAAGAGGTGTTGGTAATGCTCAGAGCTGTGAGGGACATGACTGAGGAGGTCCCTGCAGCCCTGGGATGCAGCCTCAGCATGTGGGAATTGCTGTTGTTGTTTTAAAAAGCCAGGTGTTTATGGAAATATTAAGAAATCCTTTAAGGGTGATGTTGTCCAATGGATTGATTTAGCCACATCAGCCTGTTCTCCAAATATGTGTTGGCCTTGGTGTGTAAATGAAAGCAGTTGGAGCCAGTGGTCCATGAGCTTCTCCTCTCTCTTGTCCTGGTAGCAAAACAAACCATAAATATTAGAAATTGAGGAGTTTTGTCCTGACTGCCATGAGATGGAGTTAACAATTGTGAAAATAAATGGACAGGTTGGTTGTCTTTTGATTTTGAGCCATCAGCCTAATGAAGCCTGGATTTCCACTGTTCAACTAAAAGGGTTTGAGAAGGCAGGTTTTAGTACAATCTCATCGCTTCAAATGGAGAAATTAAAGACATCTGTAAGTGATTGCAATCAGAGCAGGGTCCAGGGAAGCAATGAGGCTTCCTAGGAGAAAGGAGCATCCTCTGGGATTGCTCACAGTGCTCATCATCGGACTCCTTTCCACCTGGGAAGGAGGAAGCCTAAGAGGGGCAACTGTGAGAAGCAAACAGGCATTTTTGTTTCTGTAATTTAAGATAAAAACATTACAGGCACTTGCCATGGCTTTGGTTGCAGCTCAAAACACCGTGTCCCCTCCAGGATGGTCCAGGTAGGAGCAATCAGCCAAGGGGTGAGGGAACAAACCTGAACCTCTGTGTTTGGACTCAGCACCTTTCCAGATAAATGTGGTAGAAATCTGACTTTTAATCAGTCCCACCCTGAGTTACTCTCTGTCCCATGAGAGGAAAGGAGCCTGCCTGACTCCTGGCTCCCTCCTGTCCCAAATCATGGCCTAGGCTTGACTAGAGGAGCTATTGGCAATTTCCCTTCTGGTCATTTATTCCTTTTTGCAGAGTCTGACTGTAATGCAGATGTGAAGGCACAGCTGTTAACCATTTTTTACTGGTCAATCGTGAATTGTCCCCTGGTAGGTTGTGGTGTTTTTTTTTTTTTTTGTTTTTTGAGTCTAACATCTTCTGGCAAAATCTGTGATTATTTTTTGTGGTTTTTTTCCCCCAAAATTCTCATAATTAGTCTCAGTGCCTGAGAAAAGACATGAAATGCTCCAGCAGAAAGATGCATATGTCAGCTGTGGATTCCTCCCTGTCACCTCCACAGCGAGGAGGTGTCTCAGCAGCTGTGCAAGAAACTTGGGCTTCTGGGCTGTGTGGTCCCACTGCTGTGTCTCACATCCCAGCTTGGATCTGCATCCTCATTTTCAGCACAGCCTGGTCCCTCCCCTGGGCTCATCCTGAGCCTGCAAAGAGGTGCTGGAGCTCAGCATCCCCTGCTGCCTGTGCTGAAGCCAGAGAGAGCCATCAGGACGTGAAAGGTGGGAGTGGGAGTTTCTCCAGGCCTTTGAGACCATTTGGGAATCATCATTTTTCCAGGAAATACGCTCCAAATGTGGTCCTCGTGCTGATGTGGCTCCTCTGACAGGCTGTGCTGCCAGCTCCCTGACACCATGGGGACATCCTGGTGCCACGTAGACGGGACAAGGAAGCTGTGCTGTGGGTTGTGGACTGAGCCAATTAACCCTGGTCTTGTAGGAGACATCCCAGTCCTGGCAGGGGTTCCTGTGCTGGGCTCCACCCATTGCACAGATCCCTTTGATAGGGGCAGGCTGCAGTGTTCTCCCTCCCCTCAGCTTTCCCTGCCTGCTTTTGGGATGCATCCCCTCCAAACGGAGCTGCAGGAGCAGCACAGCTGGGTCCCACCCCCTGCACACCAACCACGAAGTAGCAAAGGGCTTCCAAAGGTGTTCTGTAAATTCTTGGAAACCCCTTGTCCTCTTGCAAGTGGAAAACCACACGGACCTGAACAGCTCAGGGCTTTTGTCAGTGTTTGGGGTTGAGATTCCTGACCTGTGCCGTTACAGGCTCCCAGCAGGGCTGTGATAACTGGGGGATTTTGGCAGCTCAGCAGTAATAACGTACCCCAAACGGGTTTGTTTTGGGATATTTCAAGTTGTTAAGGAAACATCAAATATTTCCACTCTAGCATTCAGTGTGTTTGGCTGCCTATTAACAGTGACCAGTTGAGTTCCTAACCAAGTTCCTACCAGCTCGACTCCTTAACATATCTACAAAATATATGTCTGAGGTTTCTGTGTAGGATGAGCATTTACTCATCCTTTATAGAGTGTTAATCTCCTGTTTTCCAAGAGTCTGTAACTGCATTGTGTCTGTAAACTGCCTCTCTTAAGCAACGACAGCCTTGACTAAAAGAGTGATTTAAAAATAATTTCTTGATTAAAAAAATATTGTCAGACAGATGATAAACACGTGGTAGCTGGAGTTTACCAAGTCTTTGGGAAACCAAAGTCTGGTTTACCAATCAGAAATAAAATAGTTACAGCAATCCAATGAAATTCTATGCCCATTTTGGGGTTGACCAGGGAAACCAAAATAAAGGTAAAGATACTTGATTATTTTTTAATGAATAAATGGTATTGTCCTTTCTGTTCCAGGAGATGGGTAAGGATGGGATTTAGGAGAGTTAATTACTTCATTTAAATGGAAGGAGACTAGAGGCCCTGGCTGTTATACCAGGCTCCCATATCTGCCTGTTCTTCTCTTGGCTGCTTTTACTCCTCATAGCTCTCAGCTGTGGGGCTGAGGTAAATTTGGGCACCCTTATGGTGCCTAAATATGGTACTACTGACCCAGGCACTGTAGTCATAGGGGTCAAACCCATCTGGGGCTGTCCAAGGCATTTATCTCACATTTTACAACTTCTCTTTAGAAGAGCTGAAGGTTTCTGTCCCTGCCCAGCTCGATGTGCTTTCACCATGCTGGGTCCCCAGTGAGAGCAGAGCCAGCAGCACAGTCTGTGAGTCCTTCCTGCTCACTGAGTCGTGCTGGGTGGTGCTCGGCCCCTCTGTGTGTCCCCATGGCTACAGATGAGCCTCTTTGTTCAGTCTTGAGTAATTTTCCACTTTCCAGACCTCCTCCAGGCAATAAATTAAGTCAGTCTGGCTTCCCAGCTCAGCCCCCTGTCGATGTGGGGATGTGTTCCTGCCTCCCGCTCCCGGCTCCCACTCAGGGCTGAAGGTCTTCTCCAGTGTGTGGGATCTCCCACACCAGGATCATGCCATGTTTCCAAGCAGTCCTGCTAAAAACACAGCCAGAAATCATCAGCTGTGTGTCACCTCAGTCCACAGGTTGTCACAGCAGTTTGTCTTTACTTCTCAAGAGAGAAACATCAGACACTCCAGATGTGGCACCTCCGAACTGTCAGTAAATCATAAAGTCATGCACTGTTATGTGCAAGTACCATATAGCAAAGAAATTGCTGATAATATCAACCATTTAGCTTTTATTCCTTTGTTTTACACTCTGTTTTAGTTCTAACCTCCAGTCTAAAATCCCTGCCTCAGTTGCCTGCTCCAACCTGGCTGGAAATTCCAGGTGCTGCTGAAACCACCAAGTTGTTTGTCCCACTGAGTGCAGGGCACGTTCCTGGGATTATTGTAAAGAGCAAGACAGGGGAACACTGTGGGCACACAAGGGAGGAAAAATCCTGGGAAAAATTATGTCAATGAAGAAATCTTCTGGTACCCATTAAAAGGTAATAATTCTAACCAAATGAAGGGGGCTTTTCCCGATGTGAAACGAAATAAACATCCAGAAACGATTTGTGCGTGTGCTTAAATTTAAATTCAGAAATTTATTAAGTGTGCTGTTCAAAAGCCCTTTTGTTCCCTGGGTAGTTTGGCTACGATCTTCTCCCAACAAAGAAGATCCCTGCACAGAGCAAGGATTTTACTCTGCTCAGCCCTCACCATGCAAACACCACCACGCTGGGATAGTTGGCAGCAGATTTCTCCCTTTTTTAATTGCTGTTGTGATCCTGGTAGATGCACTCAGAGTTGAGTTTGAGAGTTTCTGTGCTAGGTTTGTGCTGAAAATAAATATGAGTAGCCGTGGGATGGGTGAGGGGTGAGGGAGATCCCTGCCTGATGCCCTGCCAGGGGGCTGGGGGATTTCCACGCTGGAGGATGCTCAGTACCCAACTCTCAGACCGGTTTTCCATTGGAAATGATGCTTCAGCTCTCCCAGCTTTGTCATTTTGAGGCTGGTTTAAGCCATCAGAGCGTGTGTAAGTCCTGTGGAAGTGCCTGAGCTGCAGCACACCCTGCCCTGGCTCTGGGGTGCCCAGCCTGTCCCTGTGCTTTGCTGAGGGTTTTCCCTGTCTAAACCATATTGCTGCACATGAGGTACCCAAGGGCTTTTCATTTAAGTCTAAATCCAAAGAAATTCCATGACCTATTCCTCTCAGGAGGTCAGGTTTCAGACAGAGCTGTCTGTATGGCAGCACTTAGGTTGGCTACAGGTTTTTGTGCAATTATATTCAAGAAACTCTTACAAAGTAGTTATTTATGAAAGGCAACCTGGCTCATAGTTGTGGCCTTTCATCTTGCTCGCTCCTTGATTAAAAAAAGGGGCTTTTGTGCATCTTGAAATACTTTCCTGAGCAGAGAGGAGCTTACACTGAAACATGTGTATGCTGTGCTCCGAGGTAGCAAGGCTGAGGTCCCTGCAATTAAAAAGAAAATATCATTTGTTAAAATGTTTGTGTTTGCTGAGCACAATGAAGACTCTGTGCTCTTATTTAAGCCACAAAAATAACCATTAATTTTATCCTGGCCCCACTCCAAGGGTAAAAATCAACTCATGTCTGTGTCATTAAGTCAATGTGTCATCTGAGGAATTGGTAGGATCTCAGGCTTTTTTCTTCCTATCCTGCACAAATCTCTGAGTTTAAATATTCACATATATTCAGTGTTCCTGGCTGTGGTCCCATATTACAGTGTGCCCATTGGAGACCTCTTCCAGTGAACAGCACAGTATTTTAATGGTGCACCAGCCTTCCTCTCATCATGTAACTCCATTAATAATTCACTTTCTCTCTTTAGTTCTTCCATTGATTCCCTGAGCTGACAGGGAAGAGTCCTGGCTGCCTTTGCCTATAAACCCCTCTGGCACGTGAGAATGCACTGAGTTCACTCCTGAAATTCCCCTGGAAATCCCAGCTGGGGGGGCTGGCAGTGTCACTGTGCACCCAGCACCCTGCAGACAACCATCCTGGGCTGTCTGAAATGCAACACAACCTCAGAAATACAAATCTGGCCCCACCGATCAGGACCCAGATGGAGAAATTCAAGCTGAAGGCCCGGTTTTGACCCATGTCTGATTGAAATGCAAAGTACTGTAAATCATTTTAAGCCACTCCTGCCTGTGTTTAAGCTCACCCATCTGAGCAGCCTCGGTGAAGTCAATTATGAACAATGGCATTTCTTTCTTCTTTATTCACTGCTGATTTCTGGTACAGGGTGTAAATGACTCTTTTATTGCCTTTGACACCCAAGTCCCTCAGCCACTACAGGGACATCACACTAATTGATAAATGCTACTTGATTGGGGAGGCTTTTAATTTTCTAATCCTATTAAGAATGACAGATATGTCAAATATTTGTGCCTATTGGACAGAACATATTATTCTGCTCCAAGGTTTCCAGTTTCATTTTTTTTTTTTGAGCAATTGGGCAGAACCACTGCTGTAAGACAAACAGATGCTCTTCAGCTGTACTTTTCCATAAATTATTTTGTTATGTGGTTGTTGTTTTTTTTTTTTTTTTGTTCCCCACCAGGCATATCAAGTTCAAAAGAAAATGTTGCCTCTCGCTAATGAGAAGATTAATCTCATTCACATAAGCAGCAGACTTTGTCAACTCTGTTGAAAGTTTGATGACCTTTAAGAGACAAACTTTTAGTGTGCCCAAAATAAATAATTCATCCTTCACAGATTTGCCCTCTGAATCCATCTGCTTAAATCTGAAGCATGCTGATTAAAGCCTCTGAGTGCAATTATCTTCCAACTTCATCGAGATAAAAATCTCTATTTTCTTATTGTACTTCAAAGCGCGATTGCTCATTTAAGGATATTAACGATTTGATATACATGGGGGCCATTTCTGCTCTGACTTTTGCTCTCCACAGCATTCTCCAAGATCTCACAAAAAAGCCATGAATTCCTCTCTCCCATACGATTCCCTTTTCCAGCAGTGAGAGCTGAAATGTGTAACTAATCCTTTTGCAAAAAAATCTTTGAAATCGTCGTCTTCAACCACAACCACAAAAATCCATCTCCCTTCTCACGGACAGGGAGAAAAACACCGTGTGGGCAAGTGGCAAGGTGTGATTTACTTTGATTACTGCAATTATTGGGCTCCTCCCATCCATGAGGGCTGCAGGCAGCTAATTGCCAGCAGAACTCTTTGCCCCCTTCTCTCCCCTGTGCAGTGACCACTGGGCTGGTTTCTCACCCCACCTGTTGCCCTTTGGGCTTTCAGCATTATTTTGCAAATAATGACAGGTGCAAACAACACCAGCTCGGGGCAGACCAAAGCATCACAGAAACACAGAATGTCCTGAGCTGGAAGGGACCCACAAGGATCATTGAACTCCAGCTCCTGGCCCTGCACAGGACACGCCAAGAATCCCACCCAGTGCCTACCATGGGCTTCAGGGGGCCTGTTTGGAGCCTCCTTCAGTGCCCCCAATGCAGATAAAAAAGCTGATTATAAAACAGCCAAGCTGATGGCCTCTTTTGTTGCTACCTGTGAAAACAAGCACAGTCCTCCCATTTCCCTGGGAGGAAGGGAAGGACTCAGAGGGCACCACGCAGCTCTTGGTTTATTTGGGACACTCTGAAAGAAATGCTGAAGGAATATTGCAGCCATTTCAGTGAATCCTTCCTGGCCCCAGATGAAATTAGACCGAACTGGCACCATGTCACCTTGGTACTAGAGAGAACAAATATTCCCTCTGGCAAGAATCCTACTTCAGGCTTGAAAAAAAAGTGATTTTTTTTTTTTCATGCAGAAATTGAACTTGGTCTTAAATGCTCTCTGGATTTAGTGTTGGTTGTTACAGATAAAACAACGAAAACGAAAGAGGAAATAATAAGGATTGCTGGGTTTTTAAAGGTGATTTACAGAGGAAAGGAAATCCTAGAGATTAGGAAGTTGTTTAAATACCAGCGACAGGCAAATATGGAAACATTCCAAAGTCAGAGATTAGGGGGAAAAAATGAAAACAAAAAGATATGAGTTGCAAAGAACAAAGCCATGAGGAAAGGAAGGTATATTCAAAAAGAAAAGGGCAACCAGGGAAAGAAAAACAAAAAGCCTCTCAAACCCAGAAACAAGACACCTGCCTTTCTGGCAGTTACCAGCAGCAAGGAAGGCTCCACCTGCCAAACCAAATGCTTAACATCAGTAAATCACCATGTGGGTAAAGTAACAGGATGTTGGAAAGGAAACAATTGTCACTAATTAGCGTATCAGATGCTGCTCCCACACACTGGGAGCTCCCAGCACCGAGCAGGAGAGTGGTGGGATGAGACTCTTCCCATCCCCATGTGGAAGTGCTTTGGCTGCAAGGGGGGGTTGCTCCATGGTGAGGGGGTGGGATGAGGTTGCCCATGAGCCAGTGGGACCCTCTGGGACCCTCCACTCCAGGTTCCAGCTGAGGAACTGGTGAAACAGGGAAAGCTGGATGGGAAAAAGGACCCTGAGGTGCTGAAGCCAATCCCTTCTCGGCAACGAAAAGGAAATTTTAAGTAGTGGAGAAGGAGTAATAAAATCTGCTGCAAAAAAAGGAAGAGCAGTTTGGTTGTGAGAAGATCACCCCTATTTGCATGTCACATGTTGCTCATACTCCAAAATGCTCAACAGCTCGACCCAGAGAGAGCACGAAACAGAAAAACAGCAGCACATGGAGGGGAAAATACGTCATAAAATTAAGCACCCAAATTGAAAGCTGAATTTTGAGCCTCTGGACCAACATAAAGTCTGTGATGTATGTGGAGACTGTCAGGGCTTTTGTTAAATGTAATGGGAGTGCTACAGCTGAAATTCCTTACATTGCCTTGAGAAGGCAGCACGTGGTGTCAAGGTTGTCCTTGGGGAAACTACTGATGGCCAGTGAATTTAATTTATACCTCCATGGCCTGATACTGTCACAAACACTTCTGGCCTGTGATGTTTGCTTGTCATAAAGTGAACTGAGCTGTGGGTAAAGTGATGTGGAGGAATGCCCCAGTGGCAATCCCAGGATCTCAGAAGGAAGGTGAGAGGCCACTTTAGTTTTGCAGTGTTTGAGGATCAGAATTGTTTGCCAGCATTGAGTTCAAGCTTGTTTGTGAAAAGCAAGAAAAGAGGAAAGAATTACCTAATCACAGTCATACAGTAATGTTGATGCAAATTTGGTGAAGGTGCCTAGTGAGGATCACGACTGAAAACCTCTGGTTAAGATATCCTTCAAATAAATGTGTAAAAAATGAAGTAGGTCTCAAAGGTGTGTAAGGGAATGGTATTTCTGGACAAGATGCTGCCCTTGTCTGCCAGTCCACACTGGGATGGACAGGCAGCCAGCCAAGCTCTTTTGTTTTTAGGGATAAGCAATGTTAACTTCACTGCACCTCAGTTCCTGCTCCAGTGAACCTGTGGCTTGATGTTTTAATTGACTGGTCAGGAACCAGCCTGGGAAATGTTTCAAGGGACTTCTGGCCCTTTGATCAGTGATCAGAATCCCCCCAGTGTATCCCATTCCTGCATATCATCCAAGTTACAGAATGAAAATTACAGCCCAGTTAATACATATTAAATAGTGGTTCTTTAACAGATGGGAAACCATAAACAGTTTCCTAAGATATATAAACAAATCAAAGAGAACTTCCCAGCTGTGACATCCTAATAGGCTGTGATGGATAATTTGGCATCACGACAATCTCTCTGTCATGAGAAGGAGCCTTGGGATGAAATTGCTCTTTGAAAGAGTTATTTAGTAGCTTTCCTGTCAGATTATCTGGTTTATGGAGGACAGTGAAAGGTCTTGCCAGGCAAGTTTATCTCACTTGGCTCTTGGGGCTTTGTCCTGTCACCAAGATCATTACCATGATACCGTGATTGAGCTCTGTTCCTCTATTTTCCATAAAAAAACAATGTCTGACTCATCTCCCACAAAATAACATCAGTTGTGTGGTGAAGGAAAAAACCATTAGCCTCTTTTATTACTGCTTGGTTATTTTCTGTAATAACAATTTCCCAAAGAAAAGTGTAATTACCTGGGGGGAAAAAAAAGGCAGCTGTAATTGCCTTTTATTCACCAGTAATTCATTACAATCAGTGGCAGGAATAGATCCTTGAAAATGAGGTTTCCTTCATGTATGTACATGATTCAGTCGAGGGCTGCAACTGAAACAAGCAGTGATTCATGGCACATGAAATTGGAATTAATTAGAGAATCCCTGGCCTGTGACAGCCACCCTGTTTTGGGAAGATGATGGTTATTGGCACAAACAGTGGTGCAATAGATCCATAACCAGGTTTTTCCCCTTTCTCTCAGACCCTGCCCATACTCTGCTCCTCCAGGTAACACCAGGCACATAAAGTCCCTTCTGGGAAAGGAAAAGCAGCAAAGCAGAAATAGTTGTGCAGCTCAGCCTTTAGGCTCCATTCCCCTGGGCACCCCTAATAATCCCTGAAGATGCTGTCTTGGGAATAATCTAGCAATTAAAAGAAAATATTGGTCTTTAATTAAACTTGTCAATCAACCAGAAATGAGTTTTCCTTATCAAGAGGAGCTGGATTTGATTTTCCCACTTGGAAACGAAGGTTAAAGACTCTTGTAGAATAAAATTTTAATTAAGAAAGGAGATTTGGATTAACATGTGAGGCAGAGAGAGAATGAAAGGTCCTCGAAAATCATCTGAGTATGATTCACAGGAAGAGAGGAACCTAAATATGGGAACAGATTTATTTATCTTTTTTTTTAAAGAAAAGAAAAGCTCTATGCTGCTAAAGCTCATGGGTAGAAGAAGCACAGGAGGCATTTTTATGAGGCCAGGATGCCTCTATTCAATCCACTTTCCTGCTCATGATATTTAGTCATTTCAGATATTCAAAATCTGGTCAGAAAGTACATTCAGACACTGTGGGGCATTAGGAAATCCTCAGGATTTGAATGCTTGACTCTCATAAATTTAAACAGCAGAGGAACAAATGGCTTTTCTGAGTGATTTGGGAAAAAACCCCCACTTTCTGACTGTGTAGCTGACACACCAAGGTTGGTGTCTCAGGGATTCACAGTAAAATAATTTTCATTTTTATTTTCTTTACATTAGTTTTGTTTTATTTAGTGTGTGGGAAAAAGGAATAAGTTGAAAATATACACGAGAAATCAGAATTCCTGAGTGTGCTCTGCTCTGCACCTTGACTTGCCAGCAGGTAAAAAAAAAGGTAAATTGTATTAGAATAAAGAAGGCACAATCCAACAATGAACTTCTTAAAAAAAGTGTGATACTTCTAAATAACTTCCCAAATATCACCAGGCAACATAAAATCTCATAAGAATGTACTGAATGGCCCATGTCAATGGAAAAGTACCTCACATGCTGCCAGAGATATTTTGAGGCAGAAAATGAAAAGAAAAAAAAAAAAATCCAAATCCCAAACTCCCAAACCAATAATTTCCCATCCACTTATAGTGCTTCCCTCTGAAAAAATTGCAGGAATTAAACCCAACAGATATAATTGATCCCATATTAGCAATATGGGAGGATGCTGACAGAACAGCCACTGGAAGGTTTCTGCCACGTTGAGGATTTGCTTTAAAACTTTCTTCTTGTAGTATTCTTCTTCTCAGCCACTGGTTTCTCCACTGAGTACATTGCCATCCCCAAAATCATGTGTTTTCCTAATCTGTCTGCCTGGACATATTTCTGGGTATTTGTTTTGCATCACCTATGGTCAGTATAAAATTTGCCTGTCCGAAAGCTCCAGGAAATATTCAGTTTTATAGCTGAGAAAACTGTTGGCCATTTGTTGGGATCCAACCTAGGAGAAGGAGTTTTTCCCTGCAGAAATTATGCTTTGAAGTCTCTCAGAATATTTTAATGGTGTTAGTGGAGGTTTTATCCCCAGGCTGCCTCAGCAGTAGGAGACACAGGCTGCTCCTTAAATCCCTCCAGACAGAGAGCTGTGGTTTGAGGAATGGAGGCTGGTTGGGTTTTCCCTCGCTTTGGCTGTGGTGCTCACAGTTCACCCTCTCTGCAGAGTTGCTCAGTGCACCAAGGTGCAGGAGGGCTCTGGGCTTGGCTTTTCACTCTGGTTCCCCAGCCAGGCAAACTGGGATGGGGAGAAGCTGGTCCCAGTCACAGGGACAGCAGCTCCTCTCCGGCCTCAGCAGGAAAAGCAACGCTCAGCTCTCCCTTCGAGGCCACTCATCTGTGCAGCTTGGAGAATCACACAGTCCTAAAGGCTGGAAAAGACCTCAAAGCCCATCGAGTCAAACCATTAACCCAGCACTAAGTCAGGTGTATAAGTGCCACATTTACATGTTTTTTGAACACTTCCAGGGATGGTGATTCCACCACTTCCCCGGTCAGGGCGTTCCAATGCTTGACCACCCTTTCCATGAAGACATTTTCCCCAATATCCAATCTAAGTTCCCTGGGGCAACTTAAGTTCCTTTTACCTTGTCCCCTCTCTCATTACCTGGGAGAAGAGACAAACCTCACCTGGCTTCTCCCTCCTGTCAGGGAGCTGTAAAGAGTGAGATGGTCCCCTCTGAGCTTTCTTCCCTCCAGGCTGAGCCCCCCCAGCTCCCTCAGCCACTTCCCATTACACTTGTGCTCCAGACCCTTCCCCAGCTCTGTTGCCCTTCTCTGAGCATTCCCATTCCCCTTGCTAGATGCTGTTTCTTGATATGTAAACCCTGGAATTTAATCCCACAGCCTAAACAACATCCATTAATCTGCAGGCACACACAGACCTTCCTTCTTGACTCACATATGCTTTCCTTTGATGATTGTTTTAGATGCATCTGTGTTTGCTTTAGGACCCAGACCAGAGTTATGTATTCTTAGCAGACACTGAGGCTCATCCTGAGGTCTTCCATGTGTTGTTTTCATTAAGATCCTGGTTGTATCCTGCAGAATAAAAATGTGCAGTATTGGAAATACCGTGGGGCCAGCAGGATCATACATTTGTATTATACAACCCAGCAGTGGGGTTCCCTGTTTCTGGGAACTATTTCTACTGGGAAAAGTAGTGCCAAGGCAGCGAGACTGATTTATGTCAGCAATAGAAACCAAACACTCATCACAACATTTCACAAACAGCAAACAGCTCCAAGGGCCTTGGTATGGAGGTGACTAATGCTGCTGTCCCTGAGTCCCCACAGCTCCCTCCTGTTGGCAACAGGCACAGGGAACAAAGTCTGGACACTCTGTGCTGCCCTGCAAGGGGTCAGAGACCAGGTTGGGCTGGTTATCCCACCTGCAAGTCTCCCTTCTGAGCGTGGTGGGGAATGAAGGGACTCCAGATATTTTTAGGAAGCAAAGGACCAAAACGGATTAAAGGATGCAGAGTTTTTAAATAAAGTAACTAAAAAAAACTCCCTGCCAGCAACCTGGGAAAGTAAAACTGGGGGCACACACTCACCTTGTTCCTGCAGTCAGGTCTCTGTGGTCCTTAGGTGTGTGGTGGTGGCTGCAGCTGACCACAGGCTCCCAGGGCAGTTAAACCCTCAGTGACCACTGCAGCCTTTCTTACATTTTTACATTAATCCATTTGTCTCACTGCCAGGATGATATACATTTTCCCCATCCTGATTTCCCTCATCCTGGCTGTTCCACCCTCGGAGTTTTAATCCCCCTGCTAGTCCCCATGCTCTTTGTCTATATGACTGGACTCATGCAAGGCTTTGAGTGGTTTTGCCTCCCACTATTGATCCTAATCCAGCTGCCTGGGAAAAAAATTCTGTGGGTCCAGTATGTCTGGACTTGCATTGCAGCAAATGGCTCTGCACCACCAGAGAGGATCAGATCAAAGTGCACATCCCGGTCCAGGGCTCCTTCCCACCTCGCTGCCTGTGAATTAATGCCCCACGTATAGACACCGAGCTCTACCTAACTCACTCAAGATGTGGTGTCTGCATCTCTGGGAACACCACATGTGCTCATTGCCTTTAATATAATCACATCTTAGCTTACAATACTGGAGATCAAACCCTTCCAGGTGAGCGCAGAGCAGCGAGAAGGAGCTGTTTGCTGGCGGGTTTCCGCTCCCTGCGCCGAGCGGTGTCTGTTGTGCGGCCAGGGCTCAGATCCACCAGGTCCCTGGAGCCCTGCAGATGGAAGGGGTGGGCAGGGCTGTCTCATCCTGGCCAGATCAAAGCCCTGTGAACATCTGCTGGGGAGGTCAGTGCAGCCCTTCTTCTCCCCCAGGCTCCGGGGGCTGCCGGCCCTCGGCCCCGGCACGAGCTCCGTACGCAACCACGAACCCGGCCGTGCAGCAGGAAGATATTCCTGAGATGGGAAACATAAGGATTTAAGCAACAGGTGTGGGCTGGGGAAGCATCAATACAGCCAAAACTTCAGAACACAAAGAAGCACCTTTCTTCTCTCGGTACTTGTATTTGATCATCTTTTTTCTTTTTGAGGTCTCAAATTCCTGCAGGATTTTCTGCTCCAAGCACAAGGGTGAAAGAACAGCACCCAAAGAATCATTTTGTTTGCTGTGCCTGTGCTGGGGGAGAGGTGAAGGAAGTTCCATAACGTGATCTAATTCACTGGATGGTGTGACTTCCACAGCTATAATAAGTATCACATAATTCCAGAATGGATGTAAGCTATTAACCATGCCCAGGTAGGAAATCCAGGGATCAGGAGTTAAGTGACTGTATTAAACATTTTACATGAGGTTCAGATGTCACATGGAAGAACACAGAGCCTTGAAATGAGATCCAGACCAGCTGATGGCTTGGATGGGGCTCTGGACAATCCGATCTAGTGGGTGGCACCTCTGGCCAAGGCAGGGGATTGGAACTAGAGATCTTTAAGATTCCTTCAAAGCCATCCACTCTGTGAAGAAACCAGTTTGCACATCACTGGAACCACACTGATTGCTCCAACAGGGAATGTGGCACTTCCAGGTGTTGCAGGAAAGGAAAACAGCTGTTGCAAGAGACCTTTATTCAGCATTTCTGATCAGAACAGCATGAAAAGAACAGAATTCCTCTCCCTCACAGGCCTGAAGAGAACTAAGTGGCTTTTGCAAAATGCTCACCAAGAAGCCTGCAGAGAGAAATCCAGCTCAAGAGAAAATCCACAGGGGAAAATCATGACCCAGTAAAGGCAAAAGGATAGTAAAAGGAAGGTGTATTTGAGCAGTGGTGCACAGTCGTGTGCCAGAGGCTTTTCTTCACTTCTGAGGCAGCAAAAAGATGGTTTTAGCATTTTCTGACATTAATTGAAAATGCATTAGTGGCTGAGAGCAAACATTAGCTCTTGGTCTTGAGAAATTTCCTTTGCCACAAACATAATTGTAATAAAAACTGAAACACCCAAATAGATGTTAGAGCATTTAAAAATCATAAAGCCTTCCCTGTTTCCACTTTTCTTCTGCAATAAATTAAAAGCATGAGAAATTTCCCCTGAAGACACAAACATTAAGAAATCATTCGGCAAATTACTTTTTATTTTTATTTTTTTTCCAAACCTGGCATCTCTAGCCTGGGGAGAGCTTTGGAAAGGTCACAGGGATTTGTCCCATGGACTGCCTCTCTTCAAGCCTAGGGGGGTGAATCTGTGGATCTGGGGCACGGTGGTTCTGGGCTGGCAAGGACAAGAAGGCAGATTGCAGGAATGTTGCCTGCTCTTTGCCAGCTGAGCTGTGCCACCTCCTCACCTTTAGCACGTGCAGAGACACCTTTGCTCCAGGAGGCACCTGAGGGTGTGTTTAAATCTCATTTCACAGGAATGTGAGTCCTTTCCTAGAGGTCTCTCCTGAACAGTGGCCAGGAACGATGACACAGGCTCCTTGTACTCGCTTGGGCAGAGACAGGAGCACACCCTGAGTGCCAGGAAGCCTGAGAGTGCCAGCAAGTCTGGCCCCTCAGGCTCCCCAGCTCTGAGGATGGACAGACTCTGCCCAGCAGGTCAGAAGGAGGCAGCAGGTTTCACACCCTGCCTTCTCAGCACACACCCCACAGCTCACAGCACCAGCCTTGGCACGTTCCCCTTCAGCAGGAGAAAATGGGATATGCAGGACAGACAAGAACCAAGGTGTTCAAAACACACATTTATTTGGCAGGCTATGTGCAGGTCATGGAGCTCATCTTTAGGAGCCTGAGTTTAAAAAACCCGTGATCTCTGTATATACCATAATCTCTTCTGAGTACAATAATTTCCTCTCAGAGGCAGAAGGTCTCTCCTGTTTCAGTCAGAGGGACCTGTGCTGACTTACATCTTTGTGCCTCTAAATTGTCTCTCTCTCACAATAAACATGGGGATGTGCAGACACATTTTTATCTTTATTTCTCATGGGTGCTAAGCTAAGGGCCCAAGAGTGCTGTGTTTCATTGAAAGATCAAGTGTTGCAGTGTGAGAAATAAAATACCCAGCCCTAGGACATTGCTCACTGTCCCCTCCTTGGTGGTGGCTGACTCTTTATTGTTGCTGCCAGACACTAAAATGCTGCTGTGTTTCTACCCTGCTCAGGATTGATGTCCCTCAGAGTCCCAAAAAAGTGTGGGGTGCCCCATGTTAAGTGAACTTTTTATGGGGAAAGTATTAAGATGAAATATTACGTGTCCAGCCACCAGAAAGAATATTCTATGCCCAGAAGGGAAAAGAGGGGTCATTTCAAATAAATAATTGCCAAATTTTGTGTCATCCATAAACCCACACATTCTCCACGGGCCAAGGGTGGAACTGGAATCCCCCTGAGGCTGGCAAGTGTGGTCTCAAGTGTCTGTGCAACCAGGGAGTGAAATGGAGTTTGAGCAAAGCTAGTTTTATATTCATTCACACTAAAGAAAGGATTTAAGTTCAGCCAAGGTCTTCTTCTAGCTCTCTAACAGCACCGATTTCCACTCAGGGAGAACAAATGCAGCTTTGCTCATGTAAGAGTAATAATGTCTCAGTCTTTTCTTGAGCAACTTTGCCACACATTAGCCAGAGGGAGGGAGCTAAAGCTTGTGATGGAAATAACTCTCATCAAGAACAAGCGCTCAAGGGGGTTAGAAATGTGATTTTATTAACTTTCTGCCAGTTTTCAGCGCAGGATAAATGTCCACTTAAGAGCATAAGAGATGCATTCCCTCAGAAGAGACCTTGGCAGGACTTTGCTCTTCCCAATCTTCTCACCAGCTGCTTGGTAGAAGAACATGCAGTTGGCAGGGCTGTGAAAGGATGGAAGTGGAGGCACCGTGCACCAAACCTGTGTTTCAGCTCCATTTGCCCCATGTTTTCAGCAGCTGATGCTCAGGGCAGGAAGGGGAACAGCACTCAGGGCAAGGAGGAGCTGTGAGAAATCCCAGGGTCGAGCAGGCACTCAGTGGGCAGTTGGAATTGTTTGTTTTGAGAGGGAAGCAGGAGCCTTGTTTGCACCTTAGGGATGCAGCAGCTCACAAATGGGAGCGAAGGGTTCGGCACAGCACGGCCAGAGACGGATCCCACCCGCAGGAACACCAGTCAGGTGTGAGGAAAAAGTGATTTTAACAGACTAAGCTTAACACTTCTGAGTTAGAACTGGTATCAAAGCTCACTGAGAGCCTGGACACTGGGAGATAGGGCCAGTCTGTTCATTTATTATGCACTTAATTGATTTATTTTCTGGCTGAAAGAATAAAATGGGACCTGAACACCACCTGGGGTTCTGGGTGCTGTAACCGACCTCAACATTCAGGACTTTCAGTTGAAGACTGTGCCATCAGTTTGTAAAATTTACAATTAATTAAGGCTTAATGCTCCCCACCCTGGGCAGCCAAAAGGACAGGATGGTGCCCCAGGAACAAGGGTGAAATATCTCCTCACAGCATCTTTGGAAGCAGGAGCTGAGAGATGATGCCAGTGCACCTGATGACCTCCTGTGCCACAGTCAGGAGATCTTCTCTTGGCACCAGCTCCACATCCCCAACTCCTCTCAACAGCAGAGGTTTTGTATTCCCAGATGTGCATCTGGAAAATCCATCTTTGCTACATTTCCAGAGGACCCAGCAGACACCAAGGGAAGTCGCTGGTTCCTGTGCCAGAGCACAGAGAAATATGGGACTCCTTCAGAGATTCCCAAAAAGTAGAGCAGAAGGGCATGTCCACTGTGATGGGCTGTGGGGAAAGGACAATCCATGGTCTGTCCCCACCCAGGGACCACAGAGGGAAGGGAGAACTTTAACCCTCCAAATTCCCTTCTGCCCTGGTGGACAAACCTGCCTTTGAAACACTCTTGTGACATTCAAGCCCCTTCATCTGTTTATTTTTAACAGCTAACATTTTCTGAACTTAAATGTCATCTCAGCTGGATTCCCAGAGCTTAAATCATTCTGGTCCCATAACCACTCTTTTATGCTTATAGCACATATTTTGAATTAGCTAAATTAGATTTCACTGGGTTGTCAGTGACTGTCAGTTGTGATGATTTTGACTTCCAGTTGCAAAATGTGTGCAGGTTCAAGGGGCAAGAGAGTAAGAGGATAATTAAAATATGAATTTGACTTAATAGACAAAAAATACTCAGAAGATGGGACTCATAAATGACTTTAGATATGCAGCCATAATTATTACATGCATTCAATTCCTGTATACATATATAGGGATTTTTAGGAGGCTGGTTTCCATGGTAACTTCTTTACTGCATGGTCCATATGTTGCTTCTGAAATTCTTTTTTCCTTAATGGAAAATTACACCCATGGACATGGATGGCATTTGTAAATCTCCTAAAAAAGCAGTAATTTTCTTTTTCTTCCTAAATGTCATTGGCTGTGTAATGGAAGTCTTTGAAGTTTGATTCTCCCCCTTGTCAGTTCACCGAGCAAGAGACGTGAACTGCATCCAAACCTTCCCTCTCTGCCTCCAAACCTTTGCCTTGCTGGAATCCTGCCTGACAGCAAATGCCTTGACTTTGTCACGGGTGAGTGTGAACTCACCTCTCTGGGCGTGGATGCATCTGGACTGGAATGGTTTCCCACTGCCAGAGGGCAGGGTTAGATGGGATATTGGGAAGGAATCCTTCCCTGGGAGGGTGGGGAGGCCCTGGCA
>JAWWLV010000030.1:8916316-8944092 GCA_035041135.1 Platyrinchus mystaceus
CTCTGTGCAACAATAGCAACTATTAACAGGTCATGGCTGCAACATAGCCATAAGAAACTGTAGAACATCCCCAGCCCTAGACCCCTTATCACTGGATAACTATGGGCACCCTGCTTGTAATAAAACTGCCTTATTTATCTCCCACAAGAGCAAACCTGAGTGAACGCCAAACCGAGGAGCTGCTGCGCCCACGGGTCGCCCCCTGACAGGAAAATCACAGATGCCAAATCCCAGGATCCCAGAATGCCTCGGGTTGGAAGGAGTTTTAAAGCTCTCCCCGTTCCATGGGCAAGGTCACCTTCCACTAGACCAGGTTGCTCAATGAAGAATATATTCCTTAAAATAAATGGAAGGGTGAACTGAACCATCCAGGATGAACCACTGCCATGTGTGTTCCATGTGGTGATGGAACTGGCAACCCCAAAAGCAGTTTCCCTCCTTACTCCCCTTCCAGGGTTGGATGCCACAGGATGCAATGGATATTTAACCTTTCTAGAGGACACTGTAATGAGGAGCTTGTCCCTTCCCACTGATGGGACTGAAGGAGGTGACTGCCATGATCAGGGACTGCTATCAAGGTCCAGACACTATTTTCCAGTCCTTTGTTACCTTTTGTTCTCTATCTGCTCAGAAACAGCTGCAGATGCTGAGGATTTCAAGCCCAGCCCTCAAGATGTAACGTAGTTGAAATGACTATAAACACCTTGAGTCTCTTTAGAGATGTCTGTGCTTGCCAAACTCTGCAGCTTACTGGTGTGTCTCATTATTTGTGGTGCTTCCCCCTCCTGCAGCCCATGATTATGTGAGAACTGCAGGGAGAAAAAAACATTTAAAGACTTCAGTACAACCTCAATGCCTTAACTGAAAAAGCAGTTGAAGAAACTCTAATTTAATTAAAAAGTTGAAAACCTTTGATATTATTTAAGATGACCTCAAGACTTGGAACCTGTCTGCAGCTTTTTTCCAACATTGGCTGGATAAAAATTCAGATATTGAATAATATTGAAATATTATCTGAATATTTTTCCTTATTTCTTTATATTAATAACCCAAGAGCACTGATTGCTCAGCTGAAATCTGCTGAACAATAATCACCAGATTCTGTGTTTTATGGCTGAAATAAATCTGATTAGAAAACAGAAAAAAAAAAAGCCAATAAAACTAGTGGCACGATTCACCATGATGAAAATTCACTGATGGAAATAGGTTGCTTATAGGAGTCAAATTCTGGTTTTGAGTAGAAATACATATTTTTGTGTGGATCCAGGCTATTAATCAGCAGATATCTTCTCTGTATGTGTTTGTGTGTATGTTAAGAGGATGACAAGATACTTGATCTAGAAGAGCTCCAAGGATATATATTTGAGGCAATATTTTCTTGGATTTTGACCATAACAGAAATTAATTTTCTCCTCTTTTTTCAGGGCTGGGTGTCCCACGGTGTGGTCTGGGGGCTGCAGAGCTGCATAGCATCATCCACCACCACAGGAATGTCCTCCTGAGTGACAGGAACTGCTCCCAGGTATGTCCAGGTCTGACATTCCTGAGGGTGTTTCGGTTTGCCCCATGGAGTGGAGCTGCAGCACATGAACTGGGTGGGTTCTGGAGGACACAGAACCAGACAATGTGTTTCAGCTCACCCAGAGATCACCTAATACCAGGGCAAATCCTCCTGGAAACCCCCAGCATGGACAGCTGCTCCTCAGCCTTGCTCACAACCCACCCCCAGCTCACAGGGATCCCTTTCCCCTTTCTCCAGAGGGGTTATTCCTGTCAATACCAAACAAGAAGAGACACTTATCATTTTAGGGACTTTTCCACCATTTATCTTCCCATCCCCTCTCTCCCCTGCACAGGTGTACACTTGTTTCTCCAGGGAAAGAACCCGTTTTCCTGGGGGACAGGAATGCTGACCCTCCTGCCTTCTGCTTCCAGCATCCATCAAACCCAGCCTCTGTGTCCCCTGGAGCCTTAATTTTCCTCTTGACAGCAAAGACAAATGACTCCCCCAGGGCTGTTTGCTCATGTCTACTCAAGGTTTCTGTGACATTTCTTGGAGATGACCTGGTTTTTAAACACACAATGAGTTTTCTTTCCACTGCCACCTACCACCGTGAAGGTGGAGATAGATTTGCTTCAAGAAAACCTCATGGTGCCAATCCCAGCTACGTCCTCTCTCTCTGCTTTCTGCTCCAGGCTGCTTCTGCTTCCCAGATGTTGCCAGATGAGATACTTTTCCTGTATTTGGGGTTGTCCTGCACAAACACAGTGACACTTCATTTGAGGTGGAACAACCAAAAGAAAATATGTTTTATTCTCCAGTATTTTTTCAATCCAAGTTTTTCCCATCTCACCCTGAAATCTGCTTTTTCGTTTCCCCAGCACCACAGCACCAATTCACAGGAATAATCCCCAATGGTGGGGAGTATTCCTGTGAATATTCTCCTGTCTCTAGGATCAGCTCACTCTCTCTGACCTCCACTGAGTCCACAACATGAGAAGTTGCTGTCTGAATCATCAAACCAAAGGCAAGGGGTGGTTTGTGTGTTGTTTAGGATGATAGTTCCACTGGGTTGTTCCAGGTGATGCAAGGAAATATGTGACACTGGGAAGATTTGCTGTCAAGACAGCACATAGTAATCACCCACTTCGCCAGAAGACAGTGGGACAGATAATCTCCCTCACATTAATTACTTTTAGGCTTTTAGTAGATCTTAAGACTTTTTTTTGGTGCCTTATTTATAAGATTATTTCTGGAAATGACAGCCACATTTGTAAGAGTCTCAAAGACAACTTCTTTCCACGTTCTGGGAACAGAGCAAAGCAAAGGTCATCCACCTGCCAGCCCCTCACATGTAGATAATCCTCTGCAAAACAGTGCCTTGAACACAACTCTCCTTCTCTCCAGCCACATGGAATGGACCTGAACTCCTCACCCCTGCCCTGGGAGGCAGGTGGGCAACACAAGGAAGCAGGAGCTGGTTTTGTTATTGAAATCTGCATGAGGAGGTGCACAGAGAAGTAGGGACAGAGCAGCTTCAATTGCCCTGTTTTCTCATTTTGGAGAGCTTGTCTTTGCAATATGGCTCTTTAATGTCATCCTTGATAAAAATGTCCTTCCCTTCATTCCCCTCCTCCCAGAAAATCCTCCCTGCAGTATCACAGATGGAGCTCCAGGTCTTGCACTGGAAATACCAAACACCCTGATCTGGGAGGAGCACTGCCAGCCCTGGCTGTGATCAAACCCCATGAAAAACCAAAGGGACTCTCTGGCCAGATCCATTTGGACGTTGAAAGAGAGAAGAATGTGGTTGCCACTTTCCAGTTTCTCTTGGCACAAGGATTTTCCAACCAGCCAGGACATCCTGAGGATGGGAAACAGCGCTGGACCACCTGTGTGCTGGCTGTGCTCCGCAGCTGACACGTCCCTCCAAGCACCAGCCTTTCCAAACACAGCCCTGAGGTTACACAGAGTCTTTCTGATCCCACCTCGGTGACCCCAGGGCTGCCCTGGGACCTTTTTCTGCATCAGAACGAGCTCCTTGCTCACATAAATCGTGGGATAGTTTGGTTGGAAGGGACTTTTAAAGGTAATCTAATCCAACCTCCAAATGAAAAAGATGCAGTCTGGGCATGTTACCCGACAAACTCTCTGTTGGATGCAATAATCACACTCTGGATAGCTCTGAGTTACTGTGCAAAGGGAAAAAAAAAACCTTTCTAAAACCCACTGCTTTGCCCTTTTACCATTTATCTATGTGGCTGCTTAATATATATTGAATAATTTAAACAACCCACACGCCATAACATGCCCCTGAATGTTTAGTTGAGCGTCCTCAAATTTGCTTTGCATGTTTATCCCTCCGTTTGTCAGGAACGTAAATGTTCTTTGACTTCACCCTGTGCCTTTCAGCGTTATCTTATGGAAATTCCGATTTCCTGCACTGAAAGAAGCCCTGATGGTAATGAGAGGCTTGAAGCGTTTCAAACAAACAACAACAACAACAAAAAAAACCAGTTTGAGTCAATTCTGCATTTTGCTCTTAATCAAAACTAGTTGTGTGCATTTGCATCGAGCTGAGCACACAATGCTCCATATGGGCTTGGCTGCTGGCATTCCGTGAATGGCTTTCAGAGAGTCAGGGATGACCTTGTGAAAGTGTCATTTGTCACTGCCTTGTCCAGAATCACTAGAAAAACTCCTGGAAACAAGCTGTGGAACTGCAGGGCCCGATTCTCACGGGCCAAAGCAGCACAGCAGCACTTACCGACTGAGACACGGCGGGAAATAGGAAACTGGAAGCCTTTAAAGGAGCCCCAAAAGATTTTCTTTTCATGATTCTTTATCTGGATTTCCACTTCAGATGTTACTCATTTTTCTGGCCCATTATTATACCAAGTCCACCATCAATATGAATGCAAACAAGCCATGGTCCATTAACCTGGACACCTATTTGCAATTCTAAAGGGTCTGGAACACTTGGAAACAACCCACAAACTTTTACTGTTCCCCAGTTCGGGCCTGATCTCGCAGAACCCCCCGCACGGCAATTCCAGCCGAGTTGCACCCCGGAGGGGGGATCCACATCCGTGCCATTTTAGGAGCAGGTCCCCATTTTTGAGCACATGAACAGCACCCAGAAGGGCTGTGGTGCACAAACTTTGCAGGTCTGTTCTGCAGAGCGTGAACAATTAGGAGGAACGGGGACAGCGAGTCCCACAGGCGTCCCCAGACGTGCTGTCGAGAGTGGCTGGACAAGTTCTGCTCAGGAAGGATTTATTTCCACTCATTTGGGTCTTGTGGCTGTGAGAGGCTTGCGAAACCTTTCGCCTTCTTTCCCTGGAGCCGTATATATTTTATGAGAAATTTAAGAATTACCTCTTATTAAAATGGGGATAGTGTAATTACCAATAAAAAGCAGATGTTGTGGCGTGACTAATGCCTGAAAATGTGTGTGCAGCAAGCACAACGTACCGGCACATCCAGGCTTTTCACTGAGATAATAAACATTGTTGAAACGGACTGGCCGAGTCTCAGAGCTCTGAAGTCACAGGGAAATCGTTGTGGAAAATGCTGAAAGGCTCCACAGAAGGGCAGCTCTGCTCCCACTGATCCCAGCACCAAAATGTAACTCCAGAAGGCTGAGGGGGGAAACTCCCCATCCCTGTTCACCTTGACCATGTCAGGAGGGGTCCGGAAAGGTGTCCTGTGAACGCTCCCTGACTCCCTGTGCTGAGAGCATCCTTCCCCTGCAGGCTGTAATGGGCCATAATTAGTGAGCTCCCTGACACCTCCAGCACCTCTCAAGGGTCCACAACCCACCTGCAACAGTCAAGATCATTCCCTTGGATCCCTCCCAAGGATTTTGGCAGGGTGTACCGGGAGCGATCCGCGTAGGCTGACTTTTGAAACAGGAATGTGCAAATAGCATGTAAATGGAGTTCAACAAATCTGCTCAGGCAATCCCAGGGTTCACAAACTTCTGCTCAGCTCAAAACATCCTCTCTCTTCCTTTCCTGAAAATTGCATTTGTTGCTCTCTACACCTACCTGGGCGGAGGTTGTGGCGAGCTGAGGGTCGGCCTCTTCTCCCGGGGAAACAGCCTCAAGTTGCACCAGGGGAGGTTCAGGTTGGATATTAGGAAAAACTTCTTCACTGAAAGGGTGGTTAAACATCAGAACAGGCTGCCCAGGGAAGTGGTGGAGTCACCATCCCTGGCTGTGCTCCAAAATCAAGTAGACATGGCACTTTGCAATATGGTTCAGTGGGCCTGGGGGTGTTCGGTCATAAGTTGGACTTGATGACCTCGGAGGTCTCTTCCAGCCTTAACAATTCTAAGAGTCTACTACTTTTTGGCATAAAAGAATCTTTAAAAGACACACTCTGGTTGCAAAAGAGCCTTTGCAGCTCAGGAGGAGTGTTTGGAGGTCAGGGTGTGGGTGTAACTTTGGGGACATGGGGAGGATCTGTGCCTTGGATGGGGGAGGCTGCAAGGGCAGCAGGAGCTGGAGGTGGGAGCTCAACATGCAGGGGTGCAGGAGGGCCTGGGACACCCCAGCAGCCATGGGCTGGTGCTCAGCCCTGCCTTCTCATCTTCAAATCCCAAGTTTTGGAGCCTTTGAGTCCTCCTCTGTCCCAAAACCCATGCCCTGCCCAAAGCCTGGTGATTCAGGGTGTGCTGGAGGCACGGGACACCTCCCCATTTTTTCTTCAAGTCCCTCCCACCTTTCCTCTGTACACAAATGCCATATTTCAATTTACAGTAAAGTCTCCACATCCTCAGACTACTGTTGGCCCTGTGGGAGTGTGAGCTCACTGGAGGGACCTCCAGCCCTGTGCTGGGATGTGCTGGAGGGGTTTGTTCACGTTGGTTTGTACCAGCATTGGCTCTGCCATTCTGTGGAACGAAACTGAGACCTGTGCATGAGCAGCCTTGACAGCAATTAGTGCTGGCAGAGTCTTTGTGGCAATGAATTTCAATGATGCTGGGGTTTTGGGTGTCTGAACACTTCATTAGCTGCTGGTATATCACACTGATGCAGCTGAGAAATCACATTATAATAAACCACTTCTTACTGCAGGCAGCAACCAGGATAATAAATGGGATGAATAATAATATAGTCCATTCAAAATTGTGCCTGTGCTTTAGAGCTCTGGAATTTCAGTAAATAGATGAAATACTATGCAGGAATGAATCTTATTCGGAATTTCTCCATTACCCAGGTATTTATGAGCATTTTTAATGTATTGTCAGAGGAGCTGCTCCAATCAATTACACTTGCCAGTTAAACTCTGAAATACATACATGTTGAGACAGTAATAAGAAAAATTACCTTTGATTTAGCAAAAAAAATATTTTAAGTCCAAATGGAGGAAAATAGATGATAACTATTTCAGTGTGAAATATCACCATGTCTGTTTCTATATATTTGCAGGATACATTCTTTTTTTTTTAGAGCATGGAAAGGCATTATTTAGAAAACAACCTAAAAAACACAACAATACGTGGCTTAAAACACCTTAAAAGGCACAACTGAGGGATTCTCATGCCTAGAGAAGCTGTGGCTGCCCCATCCCTGGAAGTGTCCAAGGCCAGGTTGGACAGGGCTTGAAGCAACCTGGGCTGGTGGAAGGTGTCCCTGTCCATGGCAGGGGTGGAAGTGGATGATATTTAAGGTCCCTTCCAACCCAAACCATTCTGTGATTCTATGATTATGTCACAGTAAAATGGAGTGTTCCTTATCACTGTCTTTGCAGGGATTAGTGTGAAAAAAAAAACACAAAAAAACAAAAAACAACACATGAATCTGATGCTGTTTTTGTTAAAATTCATCCTTTGGAATGTGTCACTTTGGCTACTGGTTGCTTGGTTGGGAGTCCATCTAACAGGCCCTCCCACACCAGTGAAGGAGGTGGAGGAAGGTGCTGCCTGGTGTATCAGGGATTATCTCAGCAGTCCTTACCTCACTGGCAGGGATAAAAACAACTGATGCTTCTTTAGGAAGAAGCCAGGCCATGTGTGAGCATCCCAGTGAAGCCTGGGTGTCCACAGGGCTGTCCTGAGGAGCAGCAAAGGGAGCTGGGGGTGGGGGGGGTGTTCCCCCTTTGTGATGCTCCCTCAGAACCCCATCCCCATGGCAGCCAGAGACACGGGATGATTCTCTCCCCACTGCCTTTCCCTCCTTGGATTCTTCTTGAGTATTTGGTAACTATAAAAATGTCTTTTTTCTCACCCTGGTGAACAGGTGGGTGGCTGTTTTGTCACCCAATGTGGAGATTCAGGCCCATTTGAATGAGGTATTTGTAAGATAGCCTTTAAATGCAAAAAACCCCTTAGAGACAGGGCTTTAGATAAGAAAAAAAGCAGAAAAAAATAAATGTGGATGGGGAATTAAAGCACCAGAGTGGCAAACAGCCAAGAGCAGATGAATTTTCTAGTACAAAAATATTTGTGTGTGTTTATCTACAACAGCAAGATGACCTTTTCTTCCCCAATGAAATAGTGTCTTACAGCAGTGATGATCTGATAAATTAGCCTTTCAAATAAAGACAGACATAAAACTGGAGTTGATTTGAAACATCGAGTTCAAACTCTTTCAAAGACCTGAATTGCATCTGCCAGTTTGGGTTGTATGGAAAATCAAAAAGACAATATCTGTAGGAGAGGAGGATTCTACAGATTTATTTTCTTTCAGGCTTTACCCAGATTTTAATGCTCTTCCATTTCCAGAATGCTCACAAGCACTGCTGATCCACCAAGATTTTCAGGAGACCATAAATCACCCTAAATAGCCCAAGCCTGTGGGAGTTCCTTGTCTCTGGCCTGGAATCTGCCAAGGCAGGTCATGAAAGCTGATGTAAGTTCAACCTCAAACGAGGTACAAACACTGTCTCTGTGGGCCATGGTTTCATACAGTGCCAAACTAGTAGTCTGTGGAAAATCAGGTAGCAGGGCATGGAGACTTTGTTTCTCAAGCTTTATTCTTGCTGCTTTTCATTGACACAGAGAAAACATCAAATTTCCTATTTTTCTGGTGTGAAGTGCTAAAGAGTGCTTGAAAGAACAGGAACTGATGTGGTATTTACACTCAATTAAAAAGCCTACATGAGGAAACATTTTAAGTCTGAAGAAAGAGCTGAAAGAGAATGTGAAATCCTTGTGATCCTTCTCACTGCCCTCATTCTCCCTCAGCAGTGGCCGAGGTGCCAGGCCCTGGGTGTGCAGCAGAACAGATTAACACTGGTGGTTGATTTGTCTTGTGGCTCTTGCCCATTGACAGCATCATTTTATCATGTTTGATTAAATACAAATTCATTTCAGGACCTTCCAGGAGATGTGGAGACAGAGGATAAAACCACGTCCCCATCACCCGGCCCGGGAGTGTCGGAGCACGTCCTGCTGAGCACAGACAGTGCTGAGGGCCTCAATGCCAACCTCCTGCTCTGCAGTGGGCAGCCATTCCCAGATTCCCTGGGGCTGGATCTTGCATACCTGCCCTACTACAGAACATCTCATGTCTGTACCAGCCCATCTTCCCGCCCTGCATCATCACACACCCTCACAGAAGCAGAGGAAAGCGCCAGTGAAGGCAAAGCTGACACCAAGCAGGATGAGAAAGTGAGTTATTCAGCCACCTCCACAGGATATTTTCTGTACTGCAGAACATACGAAGAGCTTCTGGGCCAACCACCCACACGTGGATTACCTATGTGGTTAAATTGGGTTAAATACCTGCTAATCAGGGGAGGTGAGCTCCCCTTTAAGGTTTCTCAAAGGGGTAGGAAGGGAGGAAGAGAGGCAGCCACATCTCACACCACCCTGTTCCTCAAAACCAGGGCCTTGGGAACAAAGTGATGCCTTGTGCTCTGAAAACACGACTCAGGAGCAGAGCTACCTGCAAGGAGGAGATACCTAAGGCTGTCCCTGTCCCTTGAAACAACGTGTGGAGCCCAGATTTCTGCTGTGTGGGACAGTGCTGCGGTGATGGGACCCGTGTCCCAGTGCAGCTCCCACCATGTGAGCCCTCAGCTCTTGGTCCTGTACCTATTTTTTTTTTCAGAGCACCCCACCAAGGCTGGAGCCGAGCAAGAGGACGATTTCTCCTACAACCCACGGAAAGGATCCATCCCCCCATCTCCTCGGAGCCGGCAGCTCTGCACCCTGCCAGCCCTCCAGGCTCCCATCCCTGAACCAGCCCCTTCCCTCCAGCGGATATTTTCGTTACTACAGGACAGAGGGAGAGATCTGCACCGGCCCAGCTCTGGGAAGCAGCTCCTTCACCGGCACTGAAGGTCTGGAGAGCAAAGAGGGAAGACAAAGGGCAGGAGCGGGTTTTTGGAATCTCAGTGCCAGCTGCTTGGTGTGCTGAGAGGAAAGCAGGGGCATTGTGAATGCAGGTGTGAACGAGGAGCTCCCGAAAATTGGGACAACATGAAAATCCGCATGAATATGAAATGGGAATATTCATAGATTGGATGTGAAATAAAAATATTCATTCTCTCAGGCAAAGCAACAAGTGATAGCCCAGGCTGTGTAATGACAACAGAGCAGAGCAGGAACTGGGTGATCTGGGGAAATTCAAATAAATTTGCTCTAGAGGTGAAGAAGAGAAGTGTTTTTTCTGTGGCTAATCCCAAAGGAGAGATGCTCACTCGAGGGATGTGCAGCTATTGGAAATGGCCAGTGGGAAAAAAAAAAAAAAAAAGAAAAGAATTATTTAAATCTAAGCTGCTTGGAGGAATTAAGCAGAGACATAATTTCCAGAAGGGATTGGGAAATACATTTCCTTTCCTCCTCACTACAATCCTTCCATTGTTTTACTGGCATCTGTTAGACTTGGTTACTGTGCACAACAGCCATACCCAGGAGAAAAAAAACCCAAAACATTTTTATTTAAATTCTTTGTCAATAAGATTTTTTGAACACATTTCCATTATGTCTGTCTTCATTTCACTTGCACAGTCAGTAATGAAAATCCTCCTGATTACTTTAATATGTGCAACTATGAGCTTCTATAAACATCAGTTTTTGACTCTGGAAAACTGGGAAACAGCATCCAGAAACAATTCGGCTTTGGTGAATCTTGACTGATTTACACCAGATGAGGATCTGACCAAAAAAGTTCAGCTTGGTGTTTCCTTTGCAGTTGTGAAATCTTGCAGCATCCTCTCCTTGCTGCCAACTGTGTCACCTCTTCGAGACACCACACCAGTCGATAAAACACGGCCCTTTCCCATCCCTGTGCTGTGCACAGTCCATTTCTGCTCAGAATAGAGGACTTTACTCCAACCATTGAGTAAATCTTGGAGTGCTTCTGTAAGGATTACACAGGTGTGATGGTGGATGGATAGGCTGGACCTAAAGGTACCAGTGTCACCTATTTTCTCTAAAGGATTGAGGGAACAAAACTCATCATATTTAGTTATTTCACATCTCCATAGTTAGACCAGTTTTCCCTGCGCTTTCCTGCAGCCATGCAAGGTACATGATGGTTTGGACAATAATTTCTGCCCACACTGCACTTTTGTGGGTTTTGACCAGCTGGGAAGGGATTTTGGCTGGATGCTAAAAACCAGCAGAGCTCCCAGACCAAAGCTTTGATCCCAGTCTCTCTGGGACTGGGCTCAGGATGAAGTGGTGCCTCACTTCCAGGTTTTAAAAAGACCTGGGTTCAGCCAAACTGGTGAAAATTCGTCCCAATGTCCACACACAGCTGGCCCAGCTGGAAGCAGGAATGACTTCTGCATCCCTGCATCCCCACAGCACCTCAGCATCATCCTGCCACCTTCTCACTGGAAAACAATCTGACCCTGGATGCTATCAGTCAGACTGTACGAAACAGCTTCTGGTTTTAAGCACAAAGAAAACTGATGTCTTGGGTACGTTGAAAGAAAGCCATGCAAAATAGAGTGAGATCATCCAAACTCAAGGGATCAGGCAGAGGAGGGGAAGAATTCTGTCTGAAAAGCAGGTGTGGTTTGTTCTGAGAATATTAAAGTCAGCATTTCCATAAATTTGGCATATTAAAATAGTTTCAACTCTGTAGCATCAAATCCACAAATCTGCCTGACTTGTACTAGATAGAAAATAGCTGCTTTCTATTGGCTGTACTTGATAATTTATGGGGACAGTGAACATGAGAAATCAAGGATTTGGGAGATGAGTATTACAAGCTTTACACTTATGGATCAGGGAAGTGTAATTTTAATCAAAAGCTGACAAATATCATATCATATGTTGCCATCTTGAAGTTGGAGCTGAACAAAACTCGTGATTTTAATATATTTTCCATGCAGCCTTGCTCAGAGGTAAAAAGGAAAGGATGGGGGGCAGTGTTGGAAGCTTCTGGGTTTCTCTCTAAGGCTTATGCTGCTTTATTGCTTTTCCACATAGTTAACATCCTGCACACAGGCAGCAAAGGGTTTTTCTCAAACTGCTCTGTGGCTCAGGTTGCTGCCTCAGTGAGGACATCACGTACCCTCCCTCCAAGAGAGGTCCTTGTCAGCCTGAAGGAACAGCTTGGTTCAGCCCTGTGTACTGATAATTTATTTCCTTTCATCTCTCTATTTGAAAAATCCATAATTATTGCTCTAAACCCTCAGCACTTCAATACCAGCAGCCCTCTGGAGTTCAAAAAACAATCTGCAATTACTTTGATGCCTGCTGTGTCGTCGTCATTGATCCCGTTTAAGCTTTTAATCTCGTGAATTCACAAACTTAATTCATAAAACAAACCAAACAAACCACAGCAAAATATGCCCTTTAACAACAAAACTGGTGGTGATTGGAGATGTCTCTGGGGGTTTCTTTTAAGGCAGGTTCTTCTTTCTCAACAGCTGACGTCAGATTTCATTTGGAAAGGGGGGGGAAAGGACTTAGTCACACTGTTTGTTAATCTGTGTACCCCTAAGGAAAAAACTACTTCAAAGTAAATGAAAAGACTCACAGAGACATGGCAGAGCATAGAATTTGTCTCTGAAATCACACAGAAGATACTTTCTTTAGCAAAGCACTTCAGGCCTGAAGATCTAGACCCAGAGATTCCTAAAATCAATAAGAAACCTCCCTCAGCCTCAGCAAAGTGGATCTTGGGGCTCCAATCTCCCTATCTGGGATAGAGCAGCAGGCTGAAATACTCCTTTTATAAACCTGAACCCCAACAAATGCTGTTTTAGGGAGAAAACAAGCTTCCCAATGTTTAAATGTATTGGTGTGCACCCTGCCCCAAGGACTGGGGTTGGCTGAGCTCTCCTTTCTCTCCCAAATCCTCATTGCGTCAGTGTATTAATTAATAACTTTACTTTGAACTCTTAGAAACTAGAAATGAAGCTTTTGGCAAGTAGAATTTATCTCAGAGCAGCAGAACTCAGCATTAAACAAAGAAGCTTAAACAGGTCCCTGCCCAGCAACATGATGGAAGTGAGTCATTAATGTGAAACCACTTGGCTTCCTTTCAGGGCTGTATTTATGGTGAGTGATTAGAGAATACCTTGAATATAAACCTCCATGCAAATTGCAGCACACACACCCCCCCTGGGTAAGCCCAGGGAGGGGGGAACCACAGGGCTCTCCTGCTGGGACAGCCTAATCCAGGATTCTGGGGTTTGCCAGTGCAATTTAGGAACCACATCAAGGATGAGGAACCGTGTTCTGCAGAGCAGGGATAGGTTGAAGGTGGTGCCTGAAGGCTGCACTGAATGCTAATCACGAGCAGGAACACATGGAAATGCAAAGGAATGAAGGAGCAAGGGATGGGAGCTCCAGGGATCCACAGGGAAGCTGGTGCAACAGGAGGGAAGCAGCTGTGCTCCTGCCACTCCTGGACCCTGGAAGGGATCTGATTAGTCTGTCCTGACACACAGACATATACCTGGATCTACCTAGAGCTGCATCCTGATGGATGTGTTTGGAACCCAAGGGAGGCACCTGCCCAGAACAAATGTTCCCCAAAACATGAAGGGAAGGGATGGGATGAAGGCACAGGCTGGACCCGTGTGCAATCCCTTCTTGGGTACAGGTGGGAAGGGATGATGGAAAAGCAAACAGCCCACTGATCTCCATAATCCCCCATAAACCCATCTGTCCCCACCCCAGTGCTACCAGTTCTCATTAACTCCCTCCAGGTTCCCAGGCTGCTGGGGACATTCTTGCCTTTCCCAGGAAGGCAAGTGATGGGATTTGCAGGTGTGGGCAAGGCAGGAACACCAGCACCTGATTCAAGTTATGCAGTCTTTGACTTCTGCAGCGATCATCAGAGTCTCACACATGGAAAAATGCATGTGCTGTGTGTTTTAGTTAGCAGCCTTTTATCAAGGCTGGTGTTCTTGGGCTGGTTCCTGCTACTGGTAGATGTAAAGAGGGAAATGAATTCCCCAGGACAGCTGTACATCAGGATCACCTGAGCTGTGCACTCCTCCAGAATCATGTTTGGAATACACACACTGTGCAGGGGAATGGCTGTGCTTCTGCTTTTCTGAGCACCTACCTCTGTGCATGAGGAAGAACATCTGTACTGGGAGGGTGACTGAGCACTGGAACAGGCTGCCCAGAGAGGCTGGGGAGTCCCCTGGAAATACCCAAAACCTCCTGGACACAGTCCTGAGTAATGTGGTCTAGGGGATCCTGCTTGAGCAGTTCCAGTGGTCCCTTCCAACCTGAGCCATTCTGTGATTGTTGTGCTTCCAAGATCTGAAGGAAACTGGTGACATGAGCAGTGCAAAGGGAGAGTGGGGGAGAGCGAGGAATTAAGGGTGCCTGGCTGACCAGAGCTGTGAAAAGAGACACCAACCTGCCTGGGAGGAGGCAGTGGCCTCTTTCCCACTCCAAAGCTCTGCAATGGCTGAGACATCAAAACCCCAACACAATATAAACCTGAACAATGGGGTCTGACAGCTGCAGAGTGTTTGAACAAGGCCTCAGATGGGGAAGCTTGTGAAATCCTCTGCAGCCCACTGGAGCAGGGGAGTTGCAGCTTTCCCTGGTTTCTGTGCCTGTATTTTCCCTGGACAGCAGAGTTACTGACAGTGTGGGGTGAGATGGGTCCAATCAGCACAGGGAATCACCCAGCAACACCGGGACAGCAGCTGCACCTCCACTTCCTTAAAGCAGAGATTTGCCCCTGCTCCTCCCTGGTCCCATCACATCCTTCCAGGGACGCAACACACACCCAAGGCCACCAAGCCCTGGATTTGCTCCCTCAATATGTCCCTCTGGCAGCAGGGTGCTCACTGCTTCCCTTGAAGAGCTCATTCTCCAGTGGCATCCTCACCCATGGGTGCTCTGGGTCAAGGTGATGGGCTCTCACTCCAAGCAGCTGCCCCGGGAGCACCTGACGCTGCCTAATAATAATGATTAATGAATCTTAATCTTTCTGTCACAATTCCCTTTCATTAATATTTATATCTGGCAGATGTACCCCCAAGGGGGAACTTGAGCTGCTGAGTGTTAGCCTGCTATGTACAGCTGGTATTTTCTCCAGAAACTTTGAGGACATTCTTCTAAACAGCACATTATGTGCAATTTTATTTCCAATTGTTAATGCTGTCATGTGTCAGCATAGAGAAAAATGTTTATTTTAGGCCTCCTCATCTGACAAATTTAAAAAACTCTCTTAAATACAAACATTTTAGGGAAAAATGAATCTGATGTAAAGGAATGGTTACACACAAAAAACAGGCATTATCAGAGGTCAAGCTCAGCTATGGATGCACCACTGAGTCTCCTAATTACAACAGGGTGTAATTTAAGGCATCTTTAGTCAATGATTTTAAACGTGTGCCATTTGCCAGTGAGATGTATGTGTTCAGCTACTAAAAAAAAACTCTTGGGAAGCACTTTTGGAAGGATAAACATTCAATTAAATGATCTGGTTTAGTCCTCATAATCGGGCTGAAGTCTGTTTATAACTAATTCATAATACAGTATCATTAGCCCAATGATTAATTGGTAATTACTCTATGAAAACAAATTAATCACAGCGTTTCCCAAATCATGTTCCTCTTTTTACACTGTTGCAGCCATTTGGCTCTGGTCTATGACTGCCTTGATTTATTCCTACTTATCCATCTACGTCCTGGTTATTAAATTTGGAGGAATCTCCTCCCAACTCTCAGCAATGCACTGTCAGCTGCAGCAACAGGCAGCATCAAAAACATTTTCCATTTTTTTAAACCATTTTATTACCCTCCCCAGACGTGCCTGAACCTTGGCTGGCTGGCTGGGATTTCTTTGATGGTGCTCCCACTTGAAAGTAGGAACGTGAGTCTTGAGCTTATGTTCATGTAAAGGCTAAGAAAACCAGCAGATGAGGATGTGAAATACAGGCAGCCTTTGTGTCTGAAACATTCCTCAGCCCACAGAGGCTTCAGCCTTGGAGGCTGAGTCTCCAAAGTGACTTGTTAAACCGTGTGGGCGAGGGGAAAGCACAACCAGGTTGTATGCAAAAAAATAAAATAAAAGAATCAAATAGCTGCCTCCACAGTTGGGAGTTTTCTTCAGGAATTGATGGAAATGCCCTAGGAGTTGGGAAATATGGCTGGGTCCCCATGGCCAGCCCAGGGAGGGACACCTGAGCTCACCCATCAGATGGATCTGCGGATAGTAATGGGCGTGGAAGGAGCTTCACAGTCAAAAGAGCCTCAAAATAGAGTCATAGAGTAATTTAGGTTGAAAAAGCCCTCTGAAATCATTGACTCCAACCACTAACCAGCACTACCAAGCCCACCACTAAACCATGTCTCCAAGTGCCACATCTACATGTCTTTTAAATCCCTCCAGGAGTGATGAGTCAACCTCTTCCAATGCTCGACAGCCCTTTTGGTGAAGACATTTTCCCTAATAACCAACCCAAACCTCCCCTGGTGCAACGTGAGGCTGTTTGCTCTTGTCCTAGAAGATTGCAAATGGAAAAATAAACCTTCAAATGGCTGTTAAACACTTTTATCTCTGCTTGTTCTCAGAAAGAGAAGGAAAATCAGAAATGCTTTCAGAGGCACTATGCTGGCAGCAAGGGGAGGTGAGCTCTGGAGGAGTGTGGTCTGGAGGAGAAAGAGGCCATGGATCAGCAGGGAGCACAGAAATCCTGAAAATCACCAAAACTGAGGGTTGTCCTGAATTTCCTGAGCAAAGATTACAAAGGGCCTGCTTACACACACAGGGCAGGCAGATGGGGTGCAAAATCGCCCATGGGAGTGGTTGGCTCAGTGGGATCTCATGATTCAAGTCCAGTGGAGATGGTTCCTGCTGGTCCCACGCTGAGCTGGTGGTCCCTGGAAAGCTCCCTGCTGACTCCAGCAAAGCCCAGCTGGCAAGTCCCTGCTGTCTGGTGGGTCATTTGGCAAACAGTCCCTGATCTACCAAAATCAGATCTACCTGAAGCCCCTTGACAATGAGCCAGATTTCCAGCATCAGTTTGTTCCAGCTTTTGAGATAACAAGGAGTGAACCCCTTGCTGTAGCAGTCAGAAACTGGGCACAAAGCCCCTGTCTCTGGGTGGTGCCTCTATGAGAGCCCTTCACCAGGCAATTTCTATTTAAAAGGAAGCTGACATTGCTGGGTGACACAGAAAACATTGGCTTCTTCCTTCTCTAGGTGTGATTCACAGCAGCTCTAGAACCTGAGCAAAGTAAGTAGCTCCAGTGATGTGCTGGAAATAAGGGTCGAGAGCCTGTTTTTCAGCTCAGGTGCCCCAGGGACCTTGTGCCTGTTGCCAGATTGCTTCCTGCATGAGGGAGTGACTCGGCCATCAAACATCTTTTTACCCTTTGTATTCAGCTTTGTACACCCAAAGCTGCTCCTAATGGGGTGCAGATGTTTCTCAGACTGAGTTATCACAGAAAATGGACAGGAGGGGGAACTACTGAAAACTCAGGAAGAGGTGCAGGGAAATTGCAGCACTCGAGTCATCAGGAATGAAAGACTTGGGGAGAAAAAAAACACAAACGGCCTTTAGGGTTTTTTTTCAGCAATCACTGCTGCTGCCTCATGGGGGAGAGAAGGGACAGAGACAAGGATGATGCTTCTTATGGACAACAGAGGAACCCTGGGGGTTAATAAAACAGAAAAACACACAGAAGGAGAAGGAAAGGAGACAACAGAAGCTGCAGATCCATGCTGGGGGTGAGCTGCAAATCTTCTGACTGATAACAGGTCTTCTGACGTTTCTTCTAAGTCTGAGACTGGGAACATTTTTCTCCCTCCTGTCTTTCTTTTCTGCCTTTTTACAATCAGAGTGCTGTGGTTTGAGAGGCAGGGCTGATGGGCTGGGTGCCTCATGCCCTGTTGGAAGGGTGCTGAGCCTGGAAACAACAGGAGCTTTTTGCCTCCTACCTGCACAGCCCCAGCTTGCCCTGGGCAGGATCCTCACTCTCCAGTGCCTATTTCTCCCCACATCCTCAAGCAGCAGCAGTACCAAAAGTTCAATCAGCTTTGGACCTGACTCCTCTGATGTTACTCCTCCTGATAGAAAGCCAGAAAAATGATGTTGAAACTATTATTTAAAAAAAAAAATTAAAAAAATCTGAGCAGGTAAAAATATTCCATCTGTAAAAATGTCTCAGCTCTAAAGGGCAGCATCACCCTTGGTCTGTTCAGACCAGTCTGTCGGCTGCATCTGTTATCTGGCACCAGTGTGTTCTCACTGAATGGAAAATAATTGCAAAGGTGCTGAGCCAAATGCTGAAAACCACAGTCCTGAAGGTGGTCTGGAGGTGTGGGAGAGCTGCCACTAAAGAGGGAGGATTAGAGGAAACCCAAGAGTAACCAGGAGCAAAACCATGGCAGGAATTTTAAGGGAAGAAACCGGCTTTTTAAACCATTGTGTAGATGATGATGATGAGCAACGCATATGCATTTAATGCCAAAATGAAAGAGATTTAAAGGCTATCAAGAAACAATGATGTCAGCTGCTGAGTGCTGTGAAAGCTCCTCAGGATGTCCCATGGTTGGGGAGGGCTCAAAGTCCCCACCATCACCTTCCAACCACGTCCATATCCTCATCTCTACCCCATCCTGGTGTCCCCTGCAAGCACCACAGTGAGACTTATGTCATGTTCCTCCAAATCAGAAAGAATCAAAGGGAAGGGCAGAAGGAAGCATTTGGTTTTATCATTATTTGTGGCAAGAAGCTGCTTTTGGAAACAGAAAATGAAGTTTTGAATCACACCAAAGGAGTGAATTACTGACTCCTGAAATGTGATGCTGCAGGTCTGAGCCCGAGGGGTAGGACTGACACAGCCTAGCTGTGCCTGGACCATTCCCCATGAACAAAGGGCACATTTTTAGGTTGGTAAAACAAATAACAACTGGTGTTATCACTGGTAATGAAATTAAAATGTTGGGGAGGAGACAAAGATCCTTAGGATGACAATAAAGGATTATTTTTATACTTCATCAGTGCTGTGGTTTCCTCATCATCAGATTAAAAAAAAATAGGGATATACATCTTTTTTCCACAGCAAGGAAAATCCAACTTGTGTGAAGCTCATTGATCCTTCCTGCTCCAAGAAATCATCCTGGTCTCACCAAAGCTCCTCCTCTGGCTTTGTACCCCTCAAACACACTGGTCTGAGGACACCCAGGGTGTGTTGAGACCCAGAAAGGAGCTGCAAGACCCTGTTGTGCTCCATACTGAGACTGGACAGTGTTTTTTCCAAGGTACCAACTCAAGGTGGGATGAGCAAACAGGACATGGATTTTCTCTGCCATGTTCTATTCAAGTCTTCAGGTGGAGCTGTAGAATTAAGGTCTGTGCAGAGCCTGAATTGACATCCTAGCAGGAAAATCCTTTAATATCCCTCTGAACGACACAGGTTCTCTCCTGCTCTGCAGAGTCCTGAGTACTGCAGGTGAACAGCACCCTCTGCAGCCACCCCAGCAAGCAGGGCTGGGAAGAAACCCTGGGAGCAGCATTTGAATCCATCATCCCCCATAAATGGAGACTGTTATTCTTGGCTTCTTGTTAATTTAGGAGAAACGTGCAGTTGTGATATCACCTTGATGTAAACCATGTCAGGCATGGAGTCCTGGCAGATCCAGGCTTCAGCTGGATCTCAGCCATGGTGAGACCAGGATGCTGCAGCAGCTGTGGCCAGAGCCTGGCCCTGGACCAGGACCAAAGCATCCTGGAGCAAAGTCAGCTGCAGCAATCAGTACTGAAAAGATCCAGGCAAACTCTAAAATGATTTTTTTTCCCTTCGGTAATGCCTATTTGGAAACAAACTGATAAAAGTATTCCAGTTAACCACAAGCAAACAATGTGCTGTTTTGCAGGATACAGGGGATATGTTATTCTAAAACAAAGAATAAGATTTCTCTGTGTGAATTTAGCATTCAAGTATTTTATAGGATTGTATAGAGCTGGAAAAACCTTTAGGTGCCAGGCTAAAAGAGGCTCTCCCTCAGCTGAAGGACTCAAACACTCATTTCTCCTCCCTGGTGCCTTAGGAGGGCTGTGGGTGCTTCAGATAGAGAGGGATGCACCGAAGGGGGAGTAAAGCAGAGATCTGGAGGAAGGGCAGGCAGGGAACGGCTCCAAAAACACCGGCGAGAGGCATTTCCAGGCTGGGTAGTTTATCCCGTTTCCTTTTGGTGGCACTGTCTGCCCAAATATCACCAATCATCAGCTGCAGGTTTAAATCCCTCCTTGGTCTGGCTTCCCAAGTCCAGCTCTTGCTGCCGTGAGAAATATGTTGTGGCAAATTGTTTCTGCTGCTTGCACGGGTTTTGGAGGAAAGATGGGATGAAGTAATTATTCAGCAGTGCAACAGTGACAGATATCCACTGGTCACACACTGCTCCAGGCTGGACCTGAAGGTTTTGTGCACAGTGGTCACACTGATGGGGCTCTCTGGAATGACAGCAAGGAATGAGCCACTGGCAAAAATAATCCATTTTGAAGATAAACATTTCCCTGAGCTTTAGCCAGGTGCCACAAAAGCACCACTCAGACCAGAGCCGGGCTCTGCTCCACGTTCTCCCAGAGCAAAAAGCTCTGGAACTGTGCACACCAAGACCAACTGTGCACACCAAGACCCAGCTCCTGCTGTACAGCCCACCAACCTTAGATATGAGGGGCCAGCATGGGCTCATGGGTGCTGAACAGTCCTGTGTCCCATGGAAGCACTAAAACCCAGCAGGAGATGCTTTCATGCATGGAGGTGACCCTTTTGGGGCACCCAGGCTGCTGAGACCTGGAGTGAGTGTGACCATGTGTGATGAGCAACTGCATTTGCCAGCATCAACTCGATTCTATTCTCTGAAATGCTTGTCACAGCTTCCCTCTGCTGAAGCTCAGCAGAAGGGCTGGCTCTTTGCTGCAGCATATTTGCTTCCCCTGTTTATCCAGGAGATGGACAACCCCTAATTGCACAGCCCCTCAGTGAGCACCAGGGCAGGTCCCTCACGTGTCTGAGGGGAAGAGGCCACACCAGTTCTGGAGGCATTTCTCATCTTCAACAGCTTATGGAGCCAAAATGCACCAGGATACATCCAGTCCCAGCTGAAAGTGCAGCATTTTCCCCTTACTGGCCTCCAAGGAGCCTCCAGAGGGACCTTCCCAGAGTCCTGTTCATAATGTCAGATAATTGCCACGAAGAGGTTTGCAAAGGGTAAGCTCACATCCACAGGATTCCTTCAGCACACCCACACTCTGCTCCCCACTTCCCAGTCTTCGCTCCAATGGTTTTTCCTATCCCAGCCCTTCTCAGCTGCTGTCTTGTTTTTTCTCCCTTCACTACAGTGATGCTGTGAGTCCTTCCAGCAAGGATGAACACAAAATGCTTCCTTATGGACTCCACAGTGAGTTAATGGAGCTTAAATAGGACATTGTGAGCAGGGCATGAGTGAGACTGAGCACGAACAAAAGATGCTCCTCCATCAACACAAATGAGAAACTGCCTCACTGTGCCCTTTAATCAAATCGTTGCCCACAAAGCAGTGGTGTTTGCCTCTCTCATGTAAATTTGCCTGCAGCTTTCAAGCACCCTGATTAGTATTTGCAGCTTCGAAGATCTCCACTTAACTGTCCTGTCTGCCATTCTTCCTCCTGGTGTTACTGATCGCAGAGAGGTTTCCATGCAAACAGAGTGATCACCTTGAAAAATTAGCCTGCTCCTCGTTCCCCCCATGAGGAGTTTCTATCCCAGCCCAGCTGGGCCTGGCAATCTAAAAAAAAATCCCTTTCCTACAATGGAATAATTGTAAAAAAAAGTGGAAAGATGTTTGGAAGGGTAAACACAGAGGGAAGTTTTTGATCGTAAACACACAAAACTCACAACACTTAAACTAAATTTTAGGACTAAATACTTTAATTACTCACAATCACCGAGATTTTCAAGGCAATTGAAAAAAAAAACCCAAGGTCTAAATAGCCATTTATTCTTCTAGAGAGTTAGATATCCAGCTTCCACAAGCCGAAAAGAAGGGTTTATTCTGGTTTCCAATTGCCTGTTTCAAATGTTGAGAAGGTTCCTCCCAACCAGCAGCCCTTTTTCTGGGATGTTCTCATGTCTTGGCCCTGCAGACCTGCACTGTCTCCTGCCTCCACATCCTCTTCCTCTCCCCTTTGCTCCTTCTCCTGGCCCTGCTTTGGCTCCAGTGCTTCCCTCTCAATCCAGCTGAAAAACACCTCTTATATAGATACTTCTTTCAAAGATTTTTCCATGTTTCTACTGATGTTTTCCAATAAAAACTGGCTGAGACCCGGATTTTCTCCTTCTTGTTCAAGCAAATTATTTGTGTTTTTTTTTTTTTCACTTGAAAAATTAACCATCGCCTGAGAAATAAAAACACAGAGAGCTTGTTGAACTTCCAAGGATATTTTACAAGGACTTTTTTCCATCAGGAGGTCACTGTCAGGGTGATAACATGTGATGGTCAGATTTGAAGTATTTTGGGGTTCAGAAAGAGAGTTTGGACAGCCTGGGCAGAGGTTTTGCTTTCCACGACAGGCAGGCTGGAGGGCAGCAAAGGCACCTCCTCCCCTGCAGTGTTGTGGTGTGGCTGTTCCAGATGCTTTGCTGATGGACTGTGGAGCTCCCTGAGCTTGCAACTTGCTTGTATCCTCCAGACACATTCCTGTTTAACCATGAAGAAACTCTTTCTGCATTCTCCAGTTCCCTCTGTGAGAGTGTGGAGGGTCTGACGTGTATGAGAGAGGTCACGAGAGCCAACAGTTCCTAGAGAGATCCATGTAAGAGGTTTTCCCATGACCATCACGTTGCTGTTTCAGCAGCACACCTTGGACTGTTTAATTCTGCTCTGGTTGAACATCAACCCATCCCCTGATCTCCTCTTTGGCAGCTCTCACTGTTCTCTGCCTGTAATAAAACTAATATTAGATGGTGGTGCTGGTGGAAGTGTCCATGAAGGGACCCTGAAAGAGAGATGGAGAGAAACTTCTTACAAGGGTGTGTTTTACATGGGAATGACAGGACAGGGGGGGAATGGCTTCAAACTCAGAGAGAGCAGGCTTAGATTAGATGTTAAGAAGATATTTTTTACTTTGAGGGTGGTGAGGCAGTGGAACATGTTGCCCAGAGAAATTGTGGATGCACCATCCCTGGGAGTGTTCAAGGAAGGTGGGGTGGAGCTCTGAGCAACCTGGGCTAGTGGAAGGTGTCCCTGCCCATGGCAGGGGTGGCACTGGATGATCTTTAAGGTCCCTTCCAGCCCAAACCATTCTGTGATTCTATGATATGACCACAAAGTCTGGTGGGGCTGAGTTGAGCACTGTGAGCTGGTGGCTGTTGATGGAACAGTCAAAGCTCAGAAACCTATCCATGGCTTTGAGCAAACAGCTCCACTCAGGCTCATTGGCAGTATAAGCACATGTTACTCACCCAGCTGCCTCTGCCAGGAAAACTTCCTGCTCTTTCAAGGCCTTATCAATAGCTGCTGTGTGGAAAATGAACCCAGGGGATGGGAGCAGGGAGCATGACTCACAACTGGCTGTCTCCTCCTGACAGGGCAGAGAAAAACACCTTTTCTGCCATGCTGTGGCTGGTTTTACAGCACTGCTCTGCTCTCAGCTTCAAGCATGTCCCTGCTGAGCTGGCTCATCTCAGCCAAAACCTCCTCAGCTTTGCCTGGGTGGGAGTGTGGCTGCAGCTTGTCAGGCTCCAGATCCTGCTGCTCCTCCTGCTCCCAGAAAATGTGGCAGGGGAAGACCTTGGTGCAGCAGACAGGGCTGCTCATGGCTCTCAAGCAAAGATGTTGGATGGTGCTTGGGAGCTGCTCGTGGAATGCTTGCCCTGACTGCTGGCTGGTGCTCAGCCAGGCTGGGATCTGGGGAGGGATATGTTGGATGTAAGTGGGAAATGTCCTGGTCCCTAAGACTGAGGGCAGCCAGTCCCAGGAGGTCCAGAACTGTGGAACTGCATCAGCTGGGTCTTCCCTGTAGGTCTGGAGATAAATCCTCTCATGGGACATGAGCTACTTCAGCCATTTGTCAGAGTGGTTCCTTATATTAAAAAAAAATAGATAGATATTATATAGATAGATACAGATTAGGTATAGATACAGATTAGATATAGATATAGATTACATACAGATATAGATAAATAGATATGAAAAGACCAGAGGATTCCCTTCACTGCCTAATTCTTCCTGGAATGCTGCTCCTCCAGTAAAACCCACCCAGGTCCTGGGCAAGGAAGGGCAGAGAAGAGCTTTGCAGCAGTTCATAGTGGGGCCCTCCATGCCTGTTTCTGGTGTGTGTTTGTAGCCTCTAATTCATCTTCCCCACACATTCCTGCAGAGCAGAACTCATGTGTTGCTGCTCACAGAAACAGCTTCTTTGGTAGCTCCTGGAAGGGAAAACTATTTCTGCTATGTGGCCCCTGACATGTCTTCCCACAGCCTGGGTGGATCTGTCTCTTTGCTGTGGACATGAAGTTGACCTCTTATCACCACTCACCCATTGCTTCAGGCTGTTTGTACACTGCTTTTTAATTTATTGGGCTCTGCTCCTGTGACTCAGCCCCTCAAAGAGACACCAAGCATTAGACCCCGATGACCAGTGACTCTGGCTGCAGCAGTGAGGTTTAATGTCCTTTTACTTGTGTCTTGTACAGCAGCTTAAGCCATTATATGTCACTAACAGGTTAATATTTAAAAGGATTTTATCCCTGGATCAGCTGTATTTCCAGTGAAATGCATCCTAGCCCAGAAATCGTTTACAGATGGATAAGAAATTCATAACCCCTTTTTATCTCTAACATACTCTGTCCCTGCTGAGTTGATTCTTTAACTCCCAGAGTGGTTAAGTGGGAATCTACCATGAGTTTCTGAGCCTGCCCCAATTCTTGAATTGCAATGGTCTTCCAGAGAAAATATAAAGCTCTGGGTAAGATGGTGGGAAATTTCTTCCCTTTTACCAGGAACTTTATAAATCTGTTGTGGAAAGGATGTAAACAGGTGAAAGGAGTGGTGGTGCTGTGAAAAACAATGGGTTTCTTGGAGTGGAGGAGGCAGAACCAAGAGTGTCCAGAATGACACTGTCTCCCTGTTCCCCTTCTTGGCAGGAGGAAGAGGATTCCTCATCCATAATCGAAACCATACTCATCTCCTTCTGACCAGCACTTGCGAGTGGCTGCAAGCCCAGGCTGGGATTCAGAGCAGCAGAAAGGATGGATCCCTTCCCAGTTTTCCACATGGCACTGCTGCCTGATCCCCTGTCAGCTGGGAGCTGGAGGTGTGTGCACAGATCTGCACAAACAGCAGTGTGCCTGACAGTGCTGGGTGGAGACGAGAGCCACGAGCCCCTCAGCCCGTGGGCAGGACGTGGCACCGGGCTGGAAACTCCTTTTGAGTGCAGAGATGCTCCTGCTTGTGCCACTGCCCCAAAGGAACTTTGCTTTAGTGGTCCCAGCTCACTGCAGTAAAACAGCAGTTTGGCAAAATCACGTCCAGTATTCCCCCTGACTCAGCAGATGTTCTGAATTTGGCATGGAAATGTGTTACTGACAGTTAAAGAGAATTCATATGATTCATGATTAATGCTGCTATCTGAATAATTACCTCATTCAGCCAGCTTTTCTTTGGGCTTTGCAAGAAAACATGCACGAAAAATGAGGACAACATCCTTTCTCTGTGTTACTGTATGTGTGGAATAACATTGCTTCTAAAAAGGAGAAAGCGATTTTATTTGGGGAAACAAATAACTGACAAGTTTCCACAGTGCTTGTGCACACATGTTCTCTCCAACATTTATCCAGGACCACAGTCCCCCCACCCCTAAAATCCATTAGAGACCTGGTGCTTGAGGAAAACTCCCCTCCTGGAAAATGCACATTGTTGTATGCATTGAAAAATCTAAAGTTTCAGGTGTAGATTATCTGAGCTGATAACTATGCAGGCAATATCAAATTTCTATAAGCAATTTCTAGACAAAAGCTCCCTTCAGCCAACTCGGTGATCAGGTTTCCTGTGTGTAAGTGCAGGCACACAATGGAACATTGTTTTAAGGTCTTTTTGTGCAATACATTAACTTATCAATGGAAATTAAAATACCAATTTTAAAATCTCGAATTTTAAGGAAAAAAAATTAAATATTTATGTTTGCAGCCTGTATTTTGGCATTCAGGATTTCTTCCTCATGAACTAATATTTTCTGTAGGTACCAGAATATGCAGACAAAACACATTTCCACAAAACCCAATCAAGATGACTGTTCTGGAGTTGGTGAGCACAGGGACACCCAGTTAAGGAGCAGAGGGATGCTCTGCATTGAGTGACTGGGTGCTGTTGAGGTGTAAACCACTAGATTTGCTACTGAAAGTGCCACATAGGAGGCACAGCAGCCAGGTTGGGCTCAAGATCAGGTATCCACCATCCCAGGTGGATCCCAGCCTTCAATGTCAATCAGAAAGGCGTGTTAGGAATTCCCAGAAAAGGGTTTGAGACCAAAACTGAAAGTATCTTTGTGCTGCTGAGTGTCTGGTTCCTCCCTATCACTTGTGGTCCTGGCTGTGCAGTTCAAAGATTTAACACAAAAATAATTAAGGGTAAAAAGGAGCATCTTGCACGAAAGGGGAATAAAAGAGAACTGGGGTCTTGACTCTGGGAAAGACAGGACAGAGGGAGAAGTGGGTAATAGATGTATAAAAAAATTGTGAATGCTATGTAGAGGTAATGGGGTGGGGGCATCTGTTCACTGCTTGCCAAAAAAAAAAAAAAAAAGAAATGGGGGGTATCTCCTGAAATGATAACACAGAAATTGGGAGTATGCCCTGAAATGATGAGGCATTGACTTCAACAAAGCAAACAGAGATATTTTTCAGTTGATTAAGGCTGTTACGCTCTTTACCTCTGAACTTACGTCTTTAATTTGCGAGTTTGCAAAGTCGCGCTCCCCAAATCCTTGTGTGTTTTTCGCGTTGAACCCCCCTTCTCCCCCGTCGCCTGCCCTCGGAGCGACGCTGCCCTTGGGCGCGACCACGAGCATCCCTCCCTTGCCCCCCATCATTCCCGGATCCCCCAGCTCTGCCCCCCATCATTCCCGGCTCCCCCAGCTCTGCCCCCCCGGGTCCCTCCCCGCCCCGGCCGGGCGGTGTCTCCGCCGCGCCTTTAACTGCGCTCCCTGATGTCACAGCCGTGGAAGCCCCGGGCGGGCGCGGAGCTGCGGGATCCCGGGGACCCCCTGAGCCCCGGGGACCCCCCGAGCGGCGGGACGGGCAGCATGGGGAGCCTCCAGCTGCAGGACTTCGTGGCCGGCTTGGTGGGCGGTGAGTGATGCGGCGGGCTCGGGGTGCGGGCAGCGGGCAGGCAGCGAGGGGGGCACGGCGGCCGCGCCTCGGGATACGACCCCCCCCGTGTCACCCACGGTCTGTGCCTTCTCCGTGCCCGGCGTCTCCCGCCCTTTGCTTTGCTTTGCCTCTGCTCAGAAGCGCCGTTTTAATCCCATTTCCACGGGCGGGATGCTTAAAATCGAAGTTTCGGAGAGCGTGGTGCTGCGGTGCGGGGGCGACTTCCAGAGCCCCCCCCGCACACCCCCAGCCCCCGGCGGCTCTCCCGTCCGTTCCCCCGTGCCTGGAAGGGCTCGCAGCACCACCCGGGGTTCCCCGGTCCCCCCATCCACTGCCGGGCTCTGTTCCCCACGTCCCGCCGCGACCACCGGGCTGATGGTCACGGCACGGATTGATCCTGTCTGCTGGGAACGCCGATGGCCAACACCGGGAAAGAGATACCCAAAAGAACAGGAAACACAATGACCCGTGGAGGCGCCAGTAATGGCACACGGTTTACGGCACTGAGAGGTGCTCACTGAGCTTCCCAGCT
>JAWWLV010000030.1:8944192-8974242 GCA_035041135.1 Platyrinchus mystaceus
CACTGTTAACTTTGCTACAAAGATGCCCCTTTGAAATGCTTAAGCTGTTAAAGAAATCAGTTACTCAATCTACTACAAGTTACTCAATCTATTACAGCAGCACCAGCCGGGGTTCCCCGGTCCCCCCATCCACTGCCGGGCTCTGTCCCCCACGTCCCGCCGCGGCCACCGGGCTGATGGTCAGGGCACGGATTGATCCTGTCTGCTGGGAACGCCGATGGCCAACACCGGGAAAGAGATACCAAAAAGAACAGGGAACACAATGACCCGTGGAGGCGCCAGTAATGGCACACGGTTTACGGCACTGAGAGGTGCTCACTGAGCTTCCCAGCTGAGAGATGCCCGCAGGGTTTGACAGCTGAGAGGGTGCCCAGCTCTGCTGCCAGGCTGCAGCAGGGCAGAGGGTCCATCGTGGCACCAGCCACCCCAGGGCAAACCTCTGCCCAGCTGACCCCTCATTCGGGGGTGTGAGGTGGCTCACGAGTGACCTGCAGGACGAGGTTAGTTAAGTGAGCTGACTGGAAAACCCAGAACCCCTGACAAAAGCTTAGGTGAGCAGCTGATTTTTTGGGGTCTCTGTAGCCTGTGTCAGTCTGCTCCACTGACCTGTGCTGTTGCTGCACATCCCCAGGAGTGGGACAGGATGTCCTGGGGGTTGAACAGCCGCCAGAGCTCAGCAGTGGTGGCAGCTGACAGTTTTCATGTGTAGCACTGGCTGGACCACAGGTGGTTTCAGGTCCAGGAGGAGAGGGGACAATTTAGAACACATTTTTGAGTGGTCATAATGTGTTGAGCAAGGACATGATGCTCTTTTCAGTACTAATCCACTATGGGTGAGAAATTTCAGGTAGTCTCCAAAGCACTTGTGGGCACTGGTTTGCACAGACTTGCTGATGAGGAAGCATCACAAATTACCCTCCATTTCCATAAACCCTGTAAACTGCCAGGGCTGTTTGTGATCAACACACAAAACCATATCCAGGCCATGGCACACAGGTTGTTCCATTCTCCTGGAGAGGAAGGAAATCAAACTGTGTTCTGTCCTGCCACAAGAGCTCCTGGCAGTGAGTGTGTGGGTAGGTGGGCAGATGGTAAGAGAGAATGGGCTGGTTTGTCCCAGAGAACCATGGGGAATGAGGCTGGATGGGACTGTAGGGATCTATACAGAGCAAAATCCCCTTTGTCTGAATCATTCCTGACAGATACCTCTATAAACTTCTCTCAAAACAGCAAAGGAGGAGGAGTTCTCAGGTCCCATTAGCAGTCAGCTCTAGGACATCTCTCTCTGAGCTAGGAGAAAGCATTTCCTTGTGCCTAACCAGAATCTCACCATTCTGAGGCTAAACATCTGTGTGAGCCTACAGGAATGCAAGAGGGGCTGGTCATGGACAGGACAGACAAACACAGCACCTCCTTCTCTTGCTCAGATGCCTTTGAGATGTAAAGCTGATGGAGCCCAGGAGAGTGGACACAGAAGGATGTGGAAGTGTCTCTGCTCTGCTTTTACCTGTTGTCAGGGAAGGGCACTATGCTGGTCATTGCCCTGGCTGGGCTCCTTACAGCTGTGCCCATGGGAAACTATCCTATAAATCCATCACATCCTGTCCTGTCACAAAAGCTTCTTCAATGTTTTGTGTAATACTTTGCTTCCATCCCCAGGAATTGCCAGTGTGGTTGTGGGCCATCCCCTGGACACCGTCAAGGTAAAACACTGAGCTGTGCTCTCCTGTCACCACTGAACTCACTCTCTCTTTAGATGATGCTTCAAAGGACCTTCCCTTACCCCAAGGGGGAAATTTTAGCCAGGGTAGAAATGTTTTCTTAGACTTTCCTCCTCCCCAGTGCTCATTTTGAATGAGAAACTAAAAGAACTGGCTGATATGGGCGAGTTCCTGCGTGAAGGATTAATGCTGAAAATTAAACCTGGCCTTACTTAACGTGTGGTTCACTGAACAGTTCTGCCAATGTTTTATTGAACTTTGCCACAGACAACTATTCAAAGGGCAGTAAGGGAACTGTATTTGTTTTGCTGCAGGCACATTTTTGTGTGTTTTCCTGGTGCTGGCAACGCTGGAAGGAGAGAGTGCTGAAATTCTTATCCCAGGGCTGTGACACAGTATTTACAATTCCTACAAGACAGTTTTTCCTCAGAGGGAGGGATTTAGAGAAATAAGAAGACATTTGTCTGTACAGTGCAGACAAGCCCATGCACACACCAGTGCATCATGATTCAACCACGTTGACCATCCCTACTGACGCAGAGATAGAGAGGAAGATCCTGTTCCTTTCTTGTTTTTTGTACAGGCATTTCTGGGCAGCTTTCATCACTTCAGCTGCTCTGCCCATGTTCATCCTGGGGAATGGAAGGCTCCAAAGAGATCTTATTGTGGCCTTCCAGTACCTGAAGGGAGCCTACAAGAAAGACACTTTTTAGCAGGGCATGTTGTGATAGGACAAAGGGTAATGCTTTTAAACTGAAAGAGAAAGGGTTTAGATTATATATAAGGAAGAAGTTTTATACAGTGAGGGTGGTAAAACACTGGCACAGGTTGCCCAGAAAGGTGAGTGGATGCCCCACCCCTGGAAACATTCAAGGGCAGGTTGAACAGGGCTCTGAGTAATCTGGTCTGGTTGGAGATGTCCCTGCTCACTTCAGGGAGGTTGGACTAGATGACCCCCCCTCCTCCCCCCATTGCTTTGCCCTGGGAATACCAAGCAGGCAGACTGGTTATCATTCCAAATTTGGGGGAAGGAAAGTGGAAAGAAGAGTTTTTACACAGCACTAAGCCAGCAAAGGGATTGCTCAGTAGCATCTGCAGCCTCCAGGGGATGTGGGGAGTCCTTTCCCACCTGGGAGAGGAGGCAGGACTAAATGTGAGGCAGGGTAGGGGCACGTGGTACCCACACCAGAGTTCCCACCAAGCAGGCTTCCTCCTTCAGCCCCCTCCTTCCCAGCTTTGCAGCTTCCATCAAACCCCAGGAGCTGGTTTTTCCCACTGTAAAAGTTCTGCATCCGCTCACTTTTCATCCTCCCCATTGCATTCATTTCCACAGAGCTTTCTTCAGCTTCTGGGTGTCACCCAAGAGCCCTATCAAATCAAATCAAATCAAATCAAATCAAAACATAACAAAAAGGAGAATTTCCCAGAGGAATATCTGTCCTGGTAGCAGTTGACTTTACCAGAGATGCCAGCAGAGATTTCAGCACCGGGTTCAGCACAGATTAGCTAAGGAGTTTGTGTGCAAGAAGCAGATTGTGAGGACACTCAGTTGCCCTCAGTTACTCAAAAAATATATTAACTTGAACCTCTAAATACCTGGTTACTGTGTAAGAATTAAAAAAAACAAGCCCATGGAGGCAAAATGGAAATATGTGGGCTGAGTGTTCAGGTGAAGCCAGGGGGGAGTTCAGGGCTGGGCACTGCAGTCACTCTCTCCTGGGCTGCCAGGGGTGCAGCCCCTCCCCACTGTTCCCCCCAGCCCCCTTAACCCCAGTGTGAGTCACAGAGTGCACATTCTGCACTCCTGGCCCGGGCCTGCCTGTGTTGCACAACGTGTGCTGTGTGAGCTGGAGCAGCATCTTCATGTACCAGCTTGTTCCTGAGGGCTCAGTAAATATCCTGCTGCCTTCCCCGTGGCCTCTGGTCTTGCAGGAGCAGAGCAGGGATGCTCCACGTGTACAAACAGCTGCATGGAGCCATCCCAGGGTGAGGGGTGAGCCTGGGGTGAGGGGTCACCCCTGACTTGGGTCCCTCCTGCTCCTGCCAGGGTCCCACCGTGGTCCCAGCCAGCCTCTGGCAGGGCTCTGGGCCAGGTGATTGTGCCATTCAACCTGCTCTTTGGCATGCAAAAGGTCTCCCCAGGCATGGACTTTGGAGGACACACACTCCTTTGGGCTTTAAATTCCCTGATAATTTCCTGCTTCACCCTGGTGTAAGACAGGACTGAGCCAGTGGAGGAGACTGGGCACTGTCCCTCCAGATTTCATCTCAACACTGCAATTCTGATGGATATGGTCAGAAATGCTGTCCCCATTCCCTAAAAACATCCCTGACAGAGCATGTGGGAGTGTCTTCCTATAAAAAATGAGCTCTGGCCTCAATCAAGATGAGTTGCTGAAGCCCCAGGTGCTATGAAGTGAACAGTGTTTCCATTTCCTTGCACACCCCCAAGGCCAAAAGATGCATCCTTCCTTAGGATGTTTTCAGTGCAAACTTGTGAGCAGCTTGAATGAAAGATGACCTAAATATATATGTGTGTGTGTGTATATATATAAATATATATATGTATATGAGAAGGGGAAAGTATGTTAAATCTTAAAGGCTTTGGCCATTTCTTGCAGCTGTTGGAAGGCACATAACCAAAGTGCTTTCCAGAAACAAGATGTCTTTGTTGGAAATGATATGAAAATGTATTTTTGAGTGAAGCACGGAGAATTCCTGAGATGATGCTGAGTTATTTTGGCTCCATTTAGTATTTCAATGCCTTAAAAATCCACCTTGGACCAGAAGGGCCCCAGGGGTCTCCCAGGGGAGCTCAGCAACACATCCCAGCCTTCCCTGAGAGCCTCCAGAAGGAGGAGACCACACCACTCTCCAATTTCCACATAAATCAGGGCCTTGCCAGTGACAGCCCTGCACACCAGCAGCCTGCAGTGCTGGGTCAGGGTGGCTGGAGAGCAACTTGACAGTCATCGATTCCAGATGTTGCCGAGAGCTTCAGACCTGGGAGATCCCTCTTAGCCCGGCTTCTGGCAAAGTTCAAGGGGGGTTAATGCACAGATATCTTATTTTATTGCTCTGTTGTCTTTATGACTACGGAAGGACTTGCTCTCAAAGCAAAGTACACATTGTTTACAGAGCATGAGCTGTTGTTGGGCTGGAAACAGGGGATTTTAATGGCCTTTTATGAATGTCTTTTGCAGACTCGTTTGCAAGCTGGACAAGGATATGGAAATACACTCAAGTGTTTTCTCACTGTGTACAGAAATGAGTCTGTAAGTGCTTTATCTTACTTTAAATGTGCTGGTAGAAAGTGCAAGTCAATAAATAGATAAATACCTAAAGCAATTACACAAAATCGCTGTTGGCACCAGCAGATACATGAAGACCAATAAAGTTGGTGCAACTGAGCCTGCAAATCCCTGCAGCCTCTTGCTTAACTCTAAGGTAACCCTCTTGGTTACTCCCACAGGGAAAAGACAGACCCCTGGCATGGCATGATCAGTGTCTCCACATGGATTTAACATCCACAGTGGCTCTTTTGCCTGATCCTGCTGGAAAAGGTCTCCCAGAGGGATTTTGCTGACTCTGGTGAAGCCAGGACAAGAAGCTGTCCGTGAGAGGGACTTCTATGCGGGTTCCTGTGCTTTCACCATATCCTGTATTCTGCACAATCTTTATAAGTCTTTAGCAGCATGAACTAATTTCCTTTGCTCAGCACGTGCAAACAGTTGGCTCCAGGAGACATTTGCCACTTGGATATGCATTTCAGCCCTGTCTGTGCCAGGGGTGGGGAACGAGACGACCCTCCAGGCCCCTTCCAACCCAAGCCACTCTGGGATTCCACAATTCCCAGCCCGACAGACGAGTTGGGGTTTTACGCCGCCCAGCGCCGTTCGCTCTCCTAAGCCCTGCTCCCTTCCCTGGCCAGGTGACCGGCTTCTTCAAGGGCATGTCCTTCCCCATGGCCACCACGGGGCTCTACAGCTCGGTGGTGTTCGGGGTGTTCAGCAGCACGCAGCGGTTCCTGAGCCGGCTCCGCCACGGCGACGCGGCCGCCGCGCCCTCGCTGGCCGACATGACGGTGGCCAGCTCGGTGGCCGGGTTTGTCTCCGTGGCCATCGGCACTCCCGTGGACCTGGTAAAGATAAGGCTGCAGATGCAAACACAGCCCTACAGCAAAGGTAGGAAGCAGGAGTTTCCCCTTCCTCCCGCTGCCAGTTCCTCGGTGCTTTAGGACAGCATTGCTCCAAGGCCCGGCTCCCTGCTGCCTTGGGCTGATGGAACTGGGCTAAAAATCCCCCCCTTTTTCCTCCCCATCCTGATCAGCTCAAGGGGAGAGTTTTTATCAGTGGCATTTCCAGCCAGTTGGGATCTCTGAGGAACGGGGGGCGGGTGTGCTCAGGACCAGGAGCCGCAGGGACTGCGAGTCCCTGGGCTGTCGGGTGCCCTGGAGATGCCAGCAGCAGCACCACAGCTGCCAGCAGCGATGCCAGCTCCCCCCCTGTGCACTGCTCTCAGTCCCACGTTTGTTTGCCCACAAACCCCTCTCTGGTACTCCACCTCCTCTGTTCAACAGCGAAATTTCCCCATGTGCATCTGCAAACCCCTGACTTCTTTGGGGCAGGGTGCCAGGCAGCCCAGGCGTGGGCAGGATGGGTCAGGAGGGTCCACCAGCTGCAGGCAGAAGGAGCTGCTTCTGCTCCAGACAGCAGCTGAATTCCATTGCAGGCTGCAATGTCCACTTTAAAGCCTCCATGCAGCTTAGCAACCCAGTGCCTTTTACAGAAGCAACTTGCTCTGCGTGGGAAGGGCCAGACTCTGAAGACATCAAGGCTTTCAGAGATGCAACCTGGCACCAGATGTGGTTAAAATCCATGAAAATCGGGCACACAGCCTTAAAATAAATTGGAAATCTCACTGGGCACCTGCCTATTGGGAGGTATGCCACATATCTAAGAAAAATCTGACCTGAAGTGTCTAAACACCTTTTGAAAATGGACTCTCCTAAAACTTTTTTTCCCATGCTGCATATTGATCCCAGGAGAAAAAAAAAACGGGATGGCAGCAACTCCTAATCAATGGCAGTGGGCTTTGGAGAGGAGTTCCGTGGCCATATGTCTGTTCTAACAGCTGTGTTTTTCTCTTTGCAGCAAACGTTAAACTAAAGCCCACAGCTTCTGGATCTCCCGTGTACCGAGGCCCAATCCACTGCTTTTGGACAATCCTTGGGAAGGAGGGGGTAGCCGGGATCTACCGAGGCACGGTGGCCATGCTGCTGAGGGATGTTCCCGGGTACTGCGTCTACTTCATCCCTTACGCACTTTTCCTTGACTGGGCGACTCCTGAGGGCTGCATTTCTCCCAGTCCCTTCTCTGTCTGGCTGGCAGGGGGTGTAGCAGGTAAGCACCTTTACTTCCTCACAGCACCAGCAAAGCAAGGACAGGAAGGTTCTCAGAGCGATTCCGAGGGTGACTCAAAGGCCACCGCATCCTCCTGAACGCCAGGAGAGGACACGGGACTGAGCGACCTTCCTCCCCAGGGCCAGGTCCCCTGGCACCACAGCTTGCACTTTAGGGCTTGGCAAACTTTATGGAAGTGTTATCAGACCTTCATGGGGCTCAATGTCAGTGAGGAGGAAAAAAAAAAACAACAAACAACGGTTCTCTCATCTCCCTGGATGCCTCAGGGCAGCCTGGCTGGGACACTGCCAGTGGTATGGCAGCCAAGATGCCACCAGAAGAGGACTTCAACCTGTTGGCAGCCCACCAGGAGGGTGTGCACCTACCCACACGTGGCAGAAGCCAAGTTGACTGTTGATCTTCTTCTCCTTTTTTTCCATGTGTACACCTGCCAGTAAGACTGGCTTCTCTGTCCCCCCCCCACCACCTGGAGGGTCACCCCTACACCCTCTCCCCATTTCTTGGCCATTTCTAAACTGCAGAACCACAAAGGCAAGTCAGTCCTTAGCTCAGGTAAAGATAACAAAGTGCCTTCTCCCTTTCTCCTCGGACAAAGAGGCTCCTGGCCCATCTGGACAGCTCTTCTAGAGAGCCCCAGCACTCATGGAGGTCCAAACAAACTCGTGTCTGTCCAGAAGGGCCATGGATTGTGGTCATGTGTTGATCTTTCCAGAGGCAAACCATTCCCACTCAGCTAATCAACACAGAGGTGTTTCTTTAGAGCACTGACAAGGTATTTGAGCTGTGTGGAGCCCAATCCTGGCAGCCTGAGATGGACCTGCCTCTTATTGGCATTTTCAGCTCAAACTTTGCTTTACAATTACCAGAACTATCAGAAGATTGTTTTTATCTGAAATTGTCCCACGTGGCAGCTCAGGCTCTTCCCACTGCATGTCCATGTTCCACCAGACATTTTCACCTGGGGGAGCCCATCCTGGGCTGCATCTGATTAGCAGCATAACCTCCAAAATTTCAGTGCTTCTTCCAGAAACAGGGACCTTTGCTCCCAGGAATGCTGTGTCTGTTCCTGAGCAGGGTGAATGCCCTGAAATGAAAATTGCATGAATATGATGTTGTAGATGAGAGGTGAATTTTTTGAGTTCACTGACCTGCAGCCAAGCAAATATAGAGAAGGAAGGATTCAAATACTTCTGCATTTTTCTAGGAGCCATTTCCTGGGGATTATGCACTCCAATGGATGTTGTGAAAAGTCGACTTCAGGCAGATGGAGTTTATTTAAGCCAGTACAAAGGAACCCTTGACTGCATCTTCCAGAGCTACCAGAACGAAGGCTTAAAAGTAAGTGATATTTGAAGTAAAATCTGGTTATTAGGCATTTAATTGTCAATTGGAAAATACAATGGCTGTTACAAACCTATCTGCAGGGTTGAGAGACAGCTAAAGCCAGTTACTGCTGAATTATTTTAATGGCACCAGGTAATTATAGTGCAGATTCTTTGTAAATCAAAATAGTGAGTAATGAGGGTAATAGTGTGCCTTACGAAGAAATGAATGACTGGGGGTCACACACTGCTGGTGCAATTAACCTCAAATAACACTTCATGTCAATGCACTTAATCATGAATCTGATTTGACTTATCAGAAATCAGAGGTAGAAAATCTTACCTCAGTGTTTGCTTCTGCAAAATGCAGAGGTCAAATGTTTGCGGTGCCAACGAAGCGGCTCCGGTGGGGCTGTGCTGGCACCCTGGGCTGTGTGGTCACCCTGGGCAATGCTTTGGTGGAGCTTTGGTTTTGCTCTGCTCACCCCTCATTTTGCACCAAGGCAGAGCTGATTGGAAACGTTCTTAAACCAGAATTGCTTTGGTTTCAAACAGGAAGGAGGGCTGAGTGCCAAAAAAACACTTATCTCCTCTTTCTGGCTTTGTCTGTTAGTGTAATAAAAGATATCTGTTCTACCAGCAAACTTTGCTTCAGTTAAATGTGAATGGCAGAGAACAAGGATCTGCAACTTTATTGCATTGCTGAGAGAAACATCATCTTCTGACACTGAAATCAATCTGTATTTATCATCAGGACATCATATGGGCTCTTAGACCTAAAGGGTTGATTTTCACATTCTGAGAGAGGCATAACAAGCTACAGACAGAAAAATAACCTGCAAAATCACAAGTCAGTGTGATTTCAGTATTTGCCAACGTGCCTCTGTGTTATGCCAGCTGTCACAGGAGCCTGTGCCCTGGTTCAGTTTTTGCCACTGGGTGAAGAAAGTCACGTTGATGTGAAGCACAAAGGCCTGGAGAGGTGCTGAGGACAGTCCAAGGAGGGACAGAGTGCCCAGGCTCTTCATTCCATTTGGTGTGCACTCACACAGCAGAACACAGGGTGGCTGAAAAGGGCCTTTCCATGTGTTTTCCCTTCTCCCTCCATCCTCATCAGCTCCTTGTGCTGCCTGAGTGTGAACAGCCACGGTGCTTTGGGGTTTTGGTTGGAGGTCTGAGCTGCTTGCAGATTTTGTGCTGTCCCACCTGGCACCCACATCAAAGCCAGCAACAGGACTGAGTAACAGCTGATGGCAAGACTGGATCCTGCTCTTGTGGGGAAGGTCTTTTGAAATGTTGGGAGCCACACAACTGACAAACAGCCAAAGTAGGGCTGGATGTTTTCATTCTGGGACAAAGGAACAGCACTCACAGTGCTGGAAATAATTGCCTGATGCACACAAAGAAATGTAAATATAACCCTTGTCTTTTTCCACAGCCAGGTGTGTTCATTCTGAGGAGAGAAATGTGTGCCTTTTGGCATTTCTCTTTGGAGGAATGTATGGCTTTTCATCCTAGATCTTCATTATTATTTAACTTGGTTCTCTTTTGTTACTTTATAGATAATTCAAAAAAATTGAATCTCCTCGCAGAAAATTCTCTTTCCTAGCAAAATAAAACATCACAATAAATTGAATAATATCCTACATATCCCAGTACTGCAATTTCACATTGCAAGGTCCATCCTAAACTACGTGAACGCATTTTGATTCTGCCTCAAACAAGTCAGCACTATGCTCTGGATTTATTGGATACAAGATATGATGATGTTTAGTAGAGCTCAGTAATGTCAGGGGAAGGACTGGTTAGACTCTTAAATCCATGAGCTTCTGGTCTTGGAGCCAAGATCTTCCACAATTCCTTCCAGTAGCTGTGGGAACTTTGCTGTGTTGAAGCCTGGAAAGGGACTGGGTTGCTGATGTTCCTTTCCATGTCCACTCTGAACTTGTGATGTTTGGATTAGTGACCAGGGTGATGAGCCTGGGTGGTGAGTGGAGTGATCTGTGAGAAACAGGCCAGCAGAGATACTCCCTGCAGCCATCATTCTGTGACCAGGCTCACCCCAAAGTGGGTTGTGCACACCCTGCACACACCAGGGAATGGTGTTTGTAGTGAGGGGGGCTCAAAGGGAGATGAGTCAAGGCCAGGAGCCAGGAGTGACAAGACCCTTCTCCACTTTCCAAAGGCTCTTAACTGTTCAAGAACTTAAAAGCTGCAGGGTCTTTCCCTCTTGTACCTGCCAGCATCTTTTAAAAAGTCATGTATTGATCAGAATGAGGAAATCTGGCTGCTGGTATTTATTATCTTAATGAGCCAAAGCACTGGGCTGTGTGTGGGTACCAAAGGTTGACCTTAGGAACACTCCTGTGAAAATATCAGCTTCTATTGAATGTTTTTGCCAAAGGTGGCATTCTCCAGTGCAGACTTCAGCCAACCCCAGCAGTGACAGTGCATCTCCCAAGCAAACCAACATGTGGTGCTTCAGAGTCCCACCATGGCTTCATTCAATGTTTTCTTCCCCTTCTTAAAATAGCCAGTGTATTCCTATGCTCTAACCTTTCTCCATCCCCAACAGGTCTTTTTTAGGGGCCTCACGGTCAATACAGTGCGAGGATTCCCATCGAGTGCAGCCATGTTTCTTGGCTATGAACTTTCCCTCAAAGCAATGAAAAGAGGCCAAACTGAGACCAATCCCTAACTTCCAGGTCAGCACATAAAGACCCTCTAGCTTTGTTCAGATCACAGAATTAACCTCTGAATCAAATAGAGCTGCAATTGCACAGATCCTCTGACAGTCAGATGACACCTGGGTACCTACACCTGAATAGCCAAACACTTTTCCATCTTTGGTCTGTGGGATTCAGAGCAGATGAGAGATGTGCTGATGGGTTTTAGTTTCAGTCCAGTTCCCCTGGAACTTCACTCCAATATGTTCTGATTGTTGTGATTGCTTTGATTAATATCAATCAGAAATGAAAATTTGAAAGGAGGTTTTTCTCTAACATAAGTTTTGAAATATTCTCACTAAGGTCCCTGAACAGTGTTCTTTCCATCCACAAAGACCTGAAGTTAAGCCCTTTTAAAATGTCCTGACTGTCAAGTCACTGTGACACTCTTTCCCTCATTAACCTAGGCTTGCACAAAGGAGCAGAATTAAAAATATCTGACCAAAGAAACTTTTTTAGCAGATTAAAAGAAAACTGATTAAAGAAACTTTTTTTTAGTCACGATTATTCTTGGCGATCTTTGCTGTTTTCTGCAGTACTTCATAAATCTCCTTCTTTCTTATTTCAAAAGTGTTGCCAAGAGGAATCAGAAAGTCTCCTACTTTCCTGAGCCAAATCAGCAGTGTGGTGTTGGTCTGGGCTCAGCTGCTCTGACTGAAGACTCCCATCCTGCACCCACAGCACCCGCTGGGACAGAGTCCGTGGAGGACTCCGAAAATGGCACCAGCTCACTCAAACCCAAAGACCATTTTCTTATCAAATCTTTCACTCTGTTGACTAAGAACACCTCAATAATTGGTGGGCTTTTCCACCAGTGACATTTTTCCTGTTGAGCCAGGAGAACAACTCACCTCCCTTTCCCAAGGGATGTATCCAAACCCAACCCGTCTGACATCACCGAGGGAGCGTCTTTTGTGCAACACTGCAAATAATGCTCATCTTTCGTGTGAACAAGGAGAGGAGGAGATGTGGTGGGTACACAGGGGCTTTTCCTGTAGGAAGGGCTGGATTCCTATCAAATCCTGGCTTGCTTTGAGGTTTAAAGACATAGATGACTCCTCCTGTACAAACACACACTCGTGTTTTCCTTCACAGTTTGCCACAATGCAACACATTATTATGAGAAAACGTGGAGGGCTTCAACAACTTCAGTCTGTTATCCAAGTTCATATATTAAACTGGGAAACAGGAGGATGTTAAATTCAGAGAACTAAGCTGCTTTTTTTATTCAGGAAGCAATAAATCAAGTCTGCATTTCATGTAGAAGGCTGACTATTGACTTACACAGCTTGCCTGGTGCAGGTCTCCAGGGACCTGCTGGAGTTATCTCAGAAGACCTTCTGAGCTCCCTGACACAATGGTCCAGCTTGTCAACTGTCCAATCCTGCAGACATCACTTCCCAGCCTTGAAGAGACCCTCACCAAAGGAAGTCTCTTTAATACACAGAACACCTTCAGACCTCCTGCTCTTCACTGCAATCCCACTGAGAGCACTGGGGCAGACCCAGGTCTCTCTTTGGTCTACCTCAGCCTTTCAGTTATTCCAAGATCTTTTACATCATGATTATTTCTGTTTATGCTGTTGAATATCTCCGTGGTTTATTTTCTAACCATGGAGTTTTTGATGCCAAACCCCAAGAAGAACGAGCTTTGCTGGGAGAAGAGGGCTCTGGTGGCACTGGCAGGAGAGGCTGAGGGGTAGCTGGCTCACATGCAGAGGGACACATGGTGTAGGGGAACAATCAAGGACAACACTGTCCTCTGGGAAATGTTCTAGAGGGACAGCTCTTCCTCTGGAGGACTGGGGGAAAAGCCCAGTGATTGCAGTTTTAGCAGATGCCATCAATAAAGGTTTCTGAAGACAATGTGGAGCAGCCGTCCAGCTTTCCTCCATAAAGAGAGGAGAAGGAAAGAGAAACTCCTACATCCTCTTCCCTGGATGAATGGAGGAACTGGAGATCAGACTTGAAGATCTCAGCAGAAAGTGCCTTAAACTTTGCATGTGGAGCAGTACTAGAAATGGAGTCGCCTACTTTGGGCTTCTCATCACTGGGGCCCAAATAAAAAACAGAAGTGTGGGTGCCCCCAGAACTGGCCTTAAAAAGTAGAAGAACCAGCAACAGCTGGTGTTGCTTCATCTCAGGGCTTGCAGGCAAGGAGGCTCACAGTGCCTCTGACCTTGGTGAGAACACAGGGAACTGGTTTTGATAAACAATATGGATAAAAATTGATGAGCCTTCACACAAGTATTTGTTTCTGGCTGCATTTAAGGTTTCACCCTTTCCACGTTGCCTATTTTTGTGCATGTATGTAAAACATGTTTTTTTAGATGGATAATATCGTGTGTCTCCAGGGATAACACTTGGGAAGACTTTTTTCAGTGCAAAAAAACGGTGTTGTTTATGTGCCTGCACTATGTAAAAATGGCCTGTGAATCAATTAAACTGATCAGGTTCACAACAAGCTGTGTATCTGCACAATCCTGGCCTCGTGGTGCCCAGGGTCAGTCTGTTCAGTGCCCCCTGGGCATAAAGCCCTGAGACCCACGCTGGAGTCACACGGTGATTTTTCCTGTTGTTATTCATCCAATTAAACCAGTTTTGAGATGGGTGACCAGGATTTTTTTGGTGGACAAAGCTCTTGTGTAACACACACCTGGCAGAAGGAGCTGTCAGGAAGAGCTGTGGGCAACCTGGTGTGGAAAGGGAGCAGAGGGCAGAAAGCTATTCGAAATAATATACATATATATGATAGAGATATAGTATAAAAAGCATGAAGAGCAACTGGGAATTGGATATAAAGCTTTGGCCACTTGATGGCATCCTCATCCCTGTCAGGGCATGGCATGTGCTGCTCACTGGAGCTGCCAGGGCTCCTCTCTGTGTCTTGCTCTGTTCAGCTGGCAGACCAGCACACACTCCCTTCCCCATGGGCACACTGGGCAGCCTCTGGGTGATTTTGGGGTGACTCTGCCCTGCCAGTGGCTGCCCTGGTCCAGCAGCACGGGAGACAAGCCTTGGACACACTGGTTAATCAGTGCATCACCCCATCAGGGTTCACAGAGCGAGGCAAAGCAGCACCAGGCTGGAGCACGAGGCTTTCGAGGGGGATGGCAGCCCTGGCCACCCTGCAGGAGGTTGGGCTGTCTCTGGGTCACTGTTGGTGACCAAGGCCACCTTAGGGTTGGGCCAAGCAGCTTTTGGGGCACAGCACTTTGTGACTGATCCCATCCCTGGAAGTGTCCAAGGCCAGGTTGGACAGGTCCTGGTCTGGTGGAAAGTGTCCCTGCCCAGGGCAGAGGGGCTGGAAGGAGAGAATCTTTAAGGTCCCTCCCAACCCAAACCATTCCATGGTTCTATGATCCCTGGAGCCCCACAGACTGTTTGGTCTTGCTTTAGCAGCAGGGAGTGTGTGTCTGTGTCACCAGGGAGAGAGCTGGCGGGGTTGGGTGACACCCCAGGTCAGCCCCACATCCCAAAAATGAGGGATGGCAATCACAGTTTATGCACACTGAGACTCGACAGCTCTGTGTCTCGTGAATGATCTTTATGATTCATGCAAATGCATTAATTTTTAGCTTATATCAGTATCATTATCCATGAGTGGAAATCTGGATCTCTAAGGAATTTTCCGGGGACCTGGTGCTGTGAGTTCAAAGCAGAGCCTTGCCTGGCAGACAGACAGACAGACAGACAGACAGCTGATTCAGTGGGGCACTGAGTGCCTATGGTGGTGATTTTATCCCTCAGCTACACAAAAGAAAACCCCAAACCCTATGTCAGGATATGCATCAGCTCCTCTGCCAGTGCTGTGTCCGTAGTGACCCACCATCAGTGACACATTCCACTCACATGCTGGAGTGGGTGGAGCCACCTGCTTGACAGCTTGTTCAAGGTCCTTACAGAGCCACTTGTTTCTAAGATAAGAGCAGTAAATCCTGAAATTGTCAAAAAATGAGAAGGGAGACCAGAAGGCCCAGAGATCCCTACTTCTGGTTTTGTTGCCTGGATTATGAAAGCACACCCAGACCTGTCATCCCTCTAATACATCTGTAATTGCCCAACTTGCATGTCTCTGGTGGCATTCCAGCTCTTACAACAGCTCTTACTTAATGAGATGCTGGCTGTGTAGCTGTTTTTTATGGTTTATACACTATTTATTGCCCTGGAAGGAAAAAAAGGTAACAGCAGCTGATCTCCCCATTTGAAATAAACTGACCAAACAGAACCAAATGAAAAGCTTCTTTTTCTAGAGGACAGCCCTGACCTGGAGGAAGATCTTTGGGGCTGAGAGAAGCTTCATGATGCTCATGGGGCATGGGGTGGGAAAAGGCTGGGGCTGCCCAGCAGTTTTAGCACTGACTAAAGCCTGTAAAGGTCTTTTCCAACCTAATTTATTTTAGGATGGCTGTGAGCCAGGCTGAGATTTTCTCATGCCTTGGGAGTCCCTGCCTGGCGTGTCCCCACCACAGGGGAAGGCAAGATCACAGTCCCCATCTCGGTTTCTCTTTTTCTGTTGTACTCTGAGACAGAGGAGTTGGGTGACGTCTTCACAGGCATTAAGATTTATCTCCTTGGTTTATCTGAAGTTCTGGCTTTGTCACAGAGGCTGCTGTAGTAGAGATTCCTCTCCTACACATGGCAGTCATGTCAGCCAAGAAGGTCAAAGCCTGTCTTGTACCTGTGAAGAAAAAGGGGAAGAGTGGAGTCAGAAGAAATGGTGAGATCCAAGGAGACAAGTGGGAAGAAGTTCAAGTGCTAAAATTAATGTAAACTGCACAATAACTCCCTCCCTCTAAAGACATCTTCTTCCTGTATATGGTCCCTTAGTGATGCATAGACTGATCACTGCCAACTTAGATGAGCAGTATACAGAGTATCTTCCAGAGACAGGCTCCAAAAGGAATGAAACTGTGCAGGGAGGGGAAATTTGAGTAATCACACTGATTTTCAAGGCAGTTCTCTTAAACTGTAGAACCTGTGACAGCCCCAGAATCAGACCCCAGTGGAATAACCAGCCTGTTAGGAGTCATAAGTGAAGAAGAAGGAGAGTGTCTTTTTAAGGAGCTCTCAGAGGTCCCATATGGAGTTTCAGTGTAAGATATAAAATGCCGGATGCATCAAGAAATCCTTTCTTAGAATGGGTGAAATTCTAAGGCTACTGGGCTGTAGAACACCCAAACCCTGAGAAGAAGGTCCTCTTGAACGATGGAGAAAGCAATGGATCCCAAGAAGAAGCATTTGGAGAAGCCAGAACCTTGCCAGTGTGGAAGCACACGCTGGGAGTGCCCTGCCACCAAACCTGCCACGTCAAACGGGCACCTGGGTGGCCTCAAGTAGCTTATCTCCCGTGTTTCAAAACATTTCAGCACTAATGCACCCTGCTTCACACACAGAAGGGAAAATCCTGCCAATTCTCATGGAAAAGGGCCAGCCTGTTCTTACTCATACAACTAGGTGGGAACCGACCTCATTATCGAGTGACGAGTGACGACTGCCGTGCTCCTAGCGAGCGCTCTGCAGGTGGATTGTCAGCGCTTCCAGCAGGAAAAGCGAGCTGTGGAGCAGGGCTGGCTGGTGAAGAGCTCTAGCACAGCCTCAGAGTGAGTGCCTCGTGCTGTCTGTGTGTCCCAAGCGCTCAGCTGAGTGGGAAATGCAGCCCGCGGGGTGATGGCGCAGCGGGACGAGCGAGGAAGGGTGAGTGGCCTTGTGAGTGAGAGAGCTCAGTGTTTCTCTTTCCTGCTAGGAAAGCAGTCAGGGCACAAAAGAAGACACTGGAGTGAGAGCAATGGCATCAGGAGAAAACTTAAAATACAAGAGAGCTGGTGACCTTTGTGGTCAATTCTTCTGCCTGCTTCTGGAGAAGGTCGGTTGTGGGAACTGCTTGCACTGTGCATGACACCCAGCATGGCTGGAATGTTGCTGTCAGATCTTTTTTGTTTCAGATGCCTCAGCTCTTGCTAAATATCACTGCAACATAGAGAGCCTGGGACAACCCAGGAAAGCTGCAGTGACTGTACTGTTGCATGAAACAAGGAGGACTTGCAGCTCGGAAGGTCTCTCTCATGTGTGCTCTCCCCTCTCCTGAGGGCCACTAGTTTTTGTTAGTAAGCTTAAATGGTGTCAAATTAATTAATACTTCTGAAAATAATGAGAGCTCCATTATCTGCAGTCCTGAGGACATCCCCTGGTCCATCAGCTAGGGCAGAGCACAGTGTGTGGCTCTCAGGGGGTGCCACTTCCCTCTTCAAGCTGGCATGTGAAATGTTCCCTGAGTTCATTAGGATTTGATGCCTTTCTGTCATAGGCACTACAGGTATTGTTATGCTGTGGTTTACCCTTTCACAAAGAAATTAGAATGTCCCTCCTTTCCTTCTAATCTACATTAGTATAATCATCTCCATCTAAAAGAAAGGGGAAAAAAATACTCCAAGCCACCTTATCTCTGGAAAATGAAACTATGAATAGCATCTCTTCATTTGTGGTCTTTGCAGCTCTTCTATCTTGATCAGTGCACACAGCAAACGTAAAGCAGTCTGGTCTGGTATCTTATCTGGGCGTTTTTCCTCTACAGGGAGTCTTTTTTTCTACATTAGAAAACCCAAACTGTGCAGAGTTTCCTGGAAACTCTACACTGGGATGCAAATTCTCTTATGAGAACTCAGATCTGGAGGTTTAGGCCAACCAGGTTAAAATATCAATCTGGAAATTGGATGTTTGTGCAGCATCTTCTATCATTCAACCTATCATCAAAGTTAGTGCACTGAAAGAAAATATATCCCAAAGTATTTACACATAAACCAAAAATGTATAGGACATTAGATGAGGATTTCCAAAGGAGCCCGAGCAAACTGCCTGTAAGAGATCATAGAAATACATTGGAAAGGTTTGTGTGTTCATCTTTCCCAAATATCTGTCCTGGGTTAAAAGCCTGTCACTTGAAAGTTGCTGGGCTGCCCTGGTGCTGGCAGCACCCCTGGTGATGGAAATCTCTGCCCCTTCCTTACTCTGCTCCTCCACTGCACCCTGTCCACTGCATCCTTCAGTGGGTAGGGAAGCAGTGGGTTATATGGGGATACAATTATTTCCTCTCCACATTTTGGTCTGTGTTGCTGAAAGACAGATTAAGGGAGCAGCACAGAGGATGATCAGCCACCTAGACATGAGGACAGAAAATTAGCCTGCAAATGACAACCTACTTGTGAAAATACATTGCTGCAGCTCGTCATCAGAATGAAGAGTTTTAAAATATCAAAGCTAAATATTTGAAGATTCTATTAAAAAGTTGGTCTTCCTGCTGGGATGGCAACGAATATTAATTTCTACACTCTTTGGATCAGCCTCTAAATGCCAGAACAGAGCCTAAGCTCTCTAAAGAGAAGCTGTAACTGGTGCCACTCGCTCATCCACCGCTGCTCTAACCAAGACATGGAAAGTTCTTTCGCTGCCAGTTTGACTTCTGGTGATTTCTGTTTACACTGAATGCAGCTCCTCTAATGACCCACTTGCCCTGCAGCAACAACAGGGTGAGTGGGATCTCACAAAGCAATCAGAGAGAAACGCAGAGATGCAGAGATAGCGCTGGCGCTGCTGGCACGGAGCGACTGGAGGAGGAGCCTCGGGCCGGGAGCAGCTCTGGAGAAGCTCTGGAAGCTCTGCCACTCTGATTTTCAATTAGGAACAAAACCACAGATCTTGCCTTTCGGGTTGTAGGCCTGGGAAGAAGTTATCTGATCTGCTCACTGCCCATAATTACACTGTCCACAATTACATTGTACTAATGATGTATTTGCATAGGATTTATGCCCCCAATAGCTTTATGCCATCAACTGCTTTCGCTTACAGAGCATGGCAGCTCCACTGAGACATCATTTCTTAGGTGATGAGGCCCCAGAGACCCTGCTAAGCATATTAGATTTTGTAAAACCCTTGCCAAGACAGTGTAGCAATTCCTGGGAAAAACTGGATTTCTAATGAGCATAATTTCCTTCAAAACAGACACAGAAGAACCTCTTGGTTGTTATGAAGAGCCTCTTGCACCTCTCTGCCATTATTACCATATTTCTTGCATAGCCTTGGCTAAATCATAGATACTTGTGAATTCTTTCCTTTAAAATGATGTCAAATCACTTTTTTTTCAACCATCTGATAAAAAAAAAGTGTCTCACAAATGTTACATGTAATTTATTTCCTTCAGGGATTTGTGCTTTGGACTAATTGCTCTCTTGCCATGGCTGAAGAAACAGGGAGCCCATTGCTTTGAGCAAGTTTCCTCGAGGGAGATGTACCTGTAAGTGAAGTCTCTCTATTGCTTTTCAGGGAATTACAGGCTCTCAATCACTAATCAACGATTTTAGTCCTTCTCTAACCATCCAGTGCCTTGAAAGGTGTCCCTGCCCTGCTCAGGGATGCCAACCATCCCCAGGGTGTATCTGTGCATCTGTTGATCACAACACAGCCTGCTGCCATCAGCTTTAGCTGCCAAGGGAGGGTCTCTGGCTTTTTCCAGGTATTCCCTGGGGCCTGTGTGTGAGCTGTACCTGCCTAATGGGATGTGTACACCTTCCACACCAAATCCCCTAAGGGCAAATTTCAACAAAAAGGCAGGAAACCTCCAGTCCAGCCCAGAGGTGATGCTGGGTGTGCTGGCAGGGAGGCAGGAGCAGCAGGCAGGTCCTGCTCCATCTTCTTCACTGGCAAGCCACTCTCAGCCAGATGAATCCCTTGCTGGTAGGCAAACACCAGAGAAAAACTAGCTAATTGCAACCCAATGTTTTGTCTTTCCAGAAGAGTTTCCAGAGGGATCACACTCATCCTTCAGGCAGACTGACCAGAAGAAGGCTAAAGCTTTTGGAGAAGACCTTTGAGGCACAATGGGACTTGAGGCGAACAGGAGGGAAGCGCAGAAGTCAACACGGGGGATTTAAAAGGAATCTGAAGGGCCACCACCCGCTTTGCCAAGAAAAAAGGAAACCTCTGTGGCCAGGGAGGGCTCTAGCCAACTTTCACCTCATTTGGAGACGCCATCTGAGAGGATTTCCAAGTTAATCCCATTTTGGTTACCTCGGACTACTTTCACATCCAGTCCTCTCTGCTCAAGAGGGAGCGGGTGGGATGAAACACTCTCTGCACCCCACCCTGAGCTGCACCCTGGGGCACCTGCCCTCAGCAGAGGTGGGAGCACACTCAAGGACTATGGCATCACTCCTGGGATGCAGCAGCTGTAATTCCATGTGACAACTTGTGCAGGCACTGCCCCACCGCTGTCCATCCGTCCGTCCGTCCGTCTGTCTGCCCCACAGAGCCCTGCAGTGCCACCAGCTCTCTCTGAACCAGGTCCTGCTCTGATCCTGGGGGGAAGCCACCCTGGCTTTCTCAGGAACTCTGGCAATGCTGAACGTTATCATCTCTTTGCTTTCGTGGAACTGTAACTTACACAAGTGCAGGGGACAAAACCCACGTCTGAAAAAAAAAAAAAATGCTTTTCGTAGATTTTTTAACCATTGTTTCCTGCTGGGCTGTGATATCACAATGTTCAAATTAATCACTTCTGAGGAGCATTTGTGAATTTCCACAGCACTGAAGAAAAGTCACTGCAGTAGGTGACTCAATTCCACGTTTGATTTCGTTAAAATGCTGTCCAAGATAGCGGGAAAAAATAGTGGGCACCTGGTATCAGTTTTATAATTGGGTTTTTCCATATTAGAATGGGAATTTTGTGAAGACTCAATTAAAAGGAGCATCCTCCCGTTCTTCTGTCACCCATCAGACTGAGTTGACATGACTGCCAGCATGCTGTCATACATGCTCTTCTCTTGCCTGCTGCTCTCTGTGCAAGCAGAGCATTATTGTGGGGCCCGGGAAATTCTCCGCTACATGAAGCGTCTGATTGTAAGTGGCTCTTCAGCACCTTCCTTCTGTCAAGCTGCATGTTTGTACAGGAGAGGGTCATAAATCCTGATTTCTCACTTGCTGTTCTTCCAGGATGATAGATCTCTGAGTTGCCCCTGTAGGCAGACAGCTGGCAGTGTGAGTACATGGCTTTTGAGAACATCAGACCTAAACAAACCTGTATTTGTACATTGAAGGCTGGATTTTAACCCTCGCTCTTTTCATTTTCAGTCATGTTCCTGTCTTCCCATTCCTGAGGTGAGTATATTTTTTTTAATACCTTTTGTAGATGTCAAAGAAGTTTGGTATTAACTGAGTTTGTTAAGTTTGCTCACTTTTCTCCTTATAAGACTTTTGCTTTCAGTTATGAGGAAGGTTTTAAATGCACCAAGAGCAGCAAAACTGACCTTGATGGATAGTGGTGGGGAGGGAAGCAGAAGCCCTCCCAGTACAGTGCAATCAGAAGCAAACTCAAAGTCAGGCAAAACTCCTCTGTGGGCTTGATTTACATATCAAGAGATACAGGCTCTTGCTTTGAAAATCTCTGCAAGCCTTTGTTTTATGGTTGAGTGCCTCAATTAAGAGAACCTGGGCCAGAGATGTCACCCTCAGACGTAGCTCTGGGTGTTCCCAGCACTGCTGAATTCCTTTAAGCCTCCTCAGATACGGTGAAGCCCCAACATCAGCTGAAATCATCCTTCAGAGAGGTTCCTTTTGCAGTCTGAGGTTTTCTGAGAGATGGGGCAGGTGCTTCTCATGGCATACATGAGGGTTCAGCATTTTACAATTCCCCCTGAGTTCCTGCTGCAGTTTTCAATCTACTGCAGAATCATTGCATTTATCTGTGACGTGCTGCCATATTGAGGAACGCTCATTTCTTCTTTCTGTAGATAAACACAAAGTGCATTCTGGCTTTTTTCTAACACCTCCTTCTTCATTTACCAGCCTGGCCATGAACTGGCATGCTTTGTGGAAGGAACTGAACACATGCTGAAAACCAACATGTCTTCCAAACCAGTCCTCACAAGGCTTCACCAGACCTTCCAGGCTCTGCTGGATAGAAACCTCTGTGAAGTAAGACTTCCTTACTTCTCTACAGTTCTTTATCTGCCTTTTACCAAAGATATATAATACCTGTAATATCTAATTTAAACATTGGTAGGTGAGTGTTTCATTAATTTCAGATGTGTTTTAAATACCCATTTGGTGCAGGAGGCAGGTGTGATAACTGCAACAATGAAAAGCTGTTAAAGCAGAGGAAGGAGGGAGATGCTGGGTTGGAACAGTCTAATTTAAATTACTTCAGCTACAAGGATGTGACAATCCAACTGTCACCTTCTCAGTCACCATGAAAAGCCACTCTTACACTTTAAGAATTGCTTTTTAAATTCTTGTGTAGCTCCAAATAATGTATATCTTTACTGTTTCATCTGAACACTTTATCATAAAATCTTTGCTAACCCAATCTTTGTTCTTCCTATCCCAGAGCCTGTCACGTGGGGATCAATGCCAGTACAAGACCAAGGGAACTGTGAAAGAATTTCTGAATAAAATCCGGACAACCTATCAAGCAATGAATAAATCCAGCCCTTAATTTTTATTTTTTTTTAAAAAAAGCTTTAAAAAAAACCCAAACCCTTTAAAAAACAAGGGGGAACAGAAAAGTTATTTATTGTATTTATTGTCCACCTGAAATATATAATGTAGAAAAAGCAACCGATAAAACCAATAAAATTATAATTTACCTGAGCACCAAAAATATATAAGAGTCTTCTTTTTATGTTTTGTACTTGGTGAAGGATTTGAACATCCTGTTTTCATACCAGTAGGTATCAAAATGCTTCTGAAAAGCTCCAGTCAAAAAATTTCGCTCACATGAGATACTACAGCAAAAAAACATGCTCTGCCTGCTGTGCAGCACGAGAAATATTTGTGGACTTGAGATGCAAACCCAAATCTCTGTTTTCTTTCTGCATCACTCATTTTTTTACGAGATCTCCACACCAGGAATAAGCCTTTTTTGGCTTTTTTCTTGCCCACAGCCACTTTTTTTTCCCTCTTCTAAATATTCAGTAGTAAAGAACTCATGAACACCTTAACATACAAAAGCAAGACCAAAACCCAGCATTAATTACGAATTCTTAATGAGTTTGTGTGTTTGGAGCACGTTGTGGACAACTGTTTCTTCCTCAGGATGTATTTAATGCTGGATTTGAAGTTCTTTCTAGAGTGCCCTGAGCTGCTTCTCTCTCTCAGCTCAACAGAAGAGTCAAAAAGGGAGCTTTGCTGGAAAAAAAAAACCCACCAAAAACCCAACATGTAGTGGGAGATGTTTATCTCAGCCATGTATTCCAGCCTTACCAGCATCTTACTTAGATCTCTAGGGAAAATCCCAGCCAGGTGAGAGAAGGGCAGATTTCATCCCCTTTGTGGCTCAGAGAGGAACAAAAGAGACGAGGCCTTTGAGGTGGAGCATCTTAGATACCTTCAGGGACTCACATCTTCACCTCCTCCACTGGAGCAGCCTGGATTTTTCAGACTTCATGCATGGAATTCCATTTCTCGTTCTCATTGGTGGGATGAGCACGTTTCTGGGATCAAAAGCACGACAGGAATGCCCAATTTTTGTTCTTAACCTTTCCATTTGTGTGGGCTTGGGGGGGAAAGACAGAATTAGATTATAGAAAATGCATCTGATAAAACTATATAAAAGGAGTGAAACTCATGTAGTATATCAAAAGCATTTCCTTGTGTGTTTCTGCCACCTGATTAAAATATGATAAGGAAATAATAAATATTAAAATAGAAAAGACTATTTCTGTGGTAACACCTACAAAGATGAAACCAAGAAATAAAACAACTATTTCACCTTTCTCACATTTTTGTATCTTCCTACATTTCCTACTCCACATTCAGCTCTGACAGCTCTCTCCTAAATAGCTTTTTTTTTTTTTTGCATTCTAGTGCAAAGAAAAATCATCCACATTTCTGACAAATCAGCAGAATGCTTACACATCCTCCTGGCCCTGAGCAGAAGAAAAAAGCTCATTAACATCCATCTATCTTACTGAATCCATCATGTCAGATCTCAAATTGCTAAATATCAACTTGCCAAATTGATATTCAGTCTTGTTAATATTTTCCAAGTGCAAATCCAAGCTATTTGAGTCTTTCCATGATGTATTGCTCTTCGTATCTTTGTGTGTGCAGCTCACCAGCACTGTGCCCAGCCAAAAAAATACCTGATTGATTTTTACAGACAAGCAAAAGACTTCCCAGATCAGAGGACTGCAGACAGCAAGGAGAAAGAAAATTCTTTGTCTAATACTTTTATTCCCCAAAATTACTTCACTAATTTTATGAAATAAAGCAATGGTGAATCCGTGACACGAGCAGAAGACACATCATAAATTCAGTTTTGCCCAACAGAAGCTGGCAAGAGTGAAATGTAGTCAGTCAGCTTCCAGCCAAATCACTTCTGCAAGACAACAATAGGAAACTCTTGCAGAGAGTTTGAATAAACAACCAAAGTTAGCAAACTGCAGGAGATGGGTCTGCAAAATATCTCCTCATCTGACGCCTCGATTTGTATCTGCGTGAGAGAAACGATGGTTGTGCTCTCAAAGCATCCAGTGCTGGTTGTGCACCCCAAAATCAGCGCCTCCCCTGCCACCTGCCATGGAGCCCCTGCACCTGAGAGATGATGCAAAATGTTTGCTTGCAGTGGTGACCAGTGGGATGCAGATCCAGCAGTCCTTCCTTCACCCTCAGGTGTTTTCACTCCCTGCCTCTCCACAGGCACATCCGGATCTTTGAGGACTCTCCTGCCTCTGCAAGTGCCAGGGCAGCCCTTGGCAAGGTTTGGATCCCTTCAGCCAGCCCTGGGCCAGGCCCTGAGCAGATGTGGCAGTTTGGTTCGCTGCAAGATCGGGAAATTGTCAGAAGAAAACAAAAGGCAACTAATCTGTGGAGTTACTTAATTACTGTAATAAGTACCTTCTTCTGTTATCTCAGTTATCTTTTTTTTAAGAGCTCTCTACCACAATGTGTCATCTCACCCTGATAGAGAGGATGTGGCACAGGGCAGGGGGACAGGGGAGGTCAGATGTTCAGTGTACAAGACAACTTCTCTGCACAAGTCAATTGTACCATGGAATAGATTTACAAGGACAAATCGATAATAAACAATGGTTTTAGAAAAAAACCCGTCTGTCAGCCATTCAAACCAGCCCTGGAGTCCACGGCAAGGTGCACATTTGTTTTCAAGTACACCTAGTCCCACGCTTGCCTTGCTCCTACACCTCATGTCAGGAGGCCTGAACACTCTCTGGTTTATGATTTCAGAAACAGAAACCCTCAATAGCTGGGGATGCAGGGCAGGAGTGGCTGTTTCTGCAGACTGGAAAGTAACACTGTTCTCTCTGCACACAGCAGCTCTTTCTTCAGGAATGCCTGTCTCAGGAGAGTCAAGTGTTGGGAATGTGCACACCAATTCCACACCACATGCCACCACCACTCTATTATTTCCCCCATTAGCATGAAGCAATGCTAAACTGTATGCTGTGAGTGACCCAAAGGCACTGAGAAGTTACTTTGCTCTTCAGCAAAAAAGAATTCTCCTGATCCTGCTACAGCAGCCAGCACACAACCCTTCCTTTGAAAGGTTTTGTTGACAGCAAACTGCCAGAAACCCATTCAGAAAATCTGTGGTTCCACGGTAGAATTTTCTGAGTTCAGGCATCCACTGTGCAGTGTGGATATTACAAAACTGGTAGTGTTGTCTTCAGGAATTTGGCTAGCACAGCTTCATGTGTTGGAGTCTCTGCTACGTTATTTATCAGGGCAGTCGAGCAGCAGAGCCAAAGCTTTTGTGCTGCAGTCTGTTATCTTTGATTTTACCTTGGACAAACCAAGCCCTAAGCAGTGCCAGTGGTCTAATAAGAAGTTGTCTGTGATGACAAATAACTGAACACTCCTTTCTGAAGATATTTTTGAGGGACAAGAACTGCCCCAGTGCATCCAGTATGTTGTTTTTGTTCCCTTAATCTCCTGCATCCCTGTAAGAACAAGTCTGGTATATGCCAAGCTATGGGAAGGAGAGGCACAGTTCAAATGCTTCCCAGATATAAATCACACTGGGTATATAAATGCAGCTTTATGTGCTTGTTAAAGAAAGCTGATCTTATCTGGCTAATGCTCACAACACCCTCCTGAGGCATGTGGACAAGCCTCACTCTCCTAGTTTTACAGAAAAGTAAGGAAACAAGAGTTTGGGGAGATGGAGAACTCATTTCTCCCAAAGCTCTTGGTTTTACAACTGTCTGAAGACTGATAGCATAAACCAGGGTTTAACACTGCCATGACTCAATAATATCACATAAATAATATCATATTATTACTATCAGGTGGTGCTACTGGGAATCCTAAAGCCAAAGTAACTACCATTTCCAGTCCCAGATGAATCCACTGAAAAATCTCCAAAAGTTAGAACTAAAGATTCCCAGGACTTGTATGTGCAATCCCTCATGGAAGCAACCATGGTGGTCTATAGATTATGGCATCTTCATGGACACACGTTCTATGGCATAAGTTGGACATGTTCAAACATTAAATCTTTTGTTGTCTTGCATGAACTTCTGTAAACAATCCTGAGTGTTCACACCACTGTTATGAGACACAAGATAACTCCTGTCTTCTTCCTGCTGAGACACACAGTGGATTATACTCAGCAGCAGCACAACTCAGGCAACAAAGGAGAGAAAGGGCTGGAGAAGGAAGGCAAAAAGCTTCACTGATACAATGCTGTGACTGCCATAATTTTTGCTTGTTTGTTTTTTCAGGAATCACATAAGAAAAATCAAATGAGCAATGTGTCTGAATTGCTTCTGCTACCTTAAATCTAGTAGTGAAGTGATACATGAAACAATCCCAAATTTATATCAGGTTGTAATCTAGAAAAAGTATCAATGAGTAAGAAATTACATAAAGATATTTTCCCATGTAAGATACCAGTGAGATTTCTTTCTACGCAGGTCAGAAACAGCATCAAGAGATGTTTGGAACATGAAAACAGATGCCCTTGATTTGTTTATTGCATTCATATTGCTAAGTTTTAAGTTGATAACTTTCAGACTAAATTTTTCCCAATAAGTCAACAAAAAGCCCAGGAGTGAGGGGAGTTTCCCCCTGATTCCCCACAAAACTGGAATTGTAAAAGAGCAAAATAAGAGGGAAATCATGACTTAAGAGATGCAGATAATGATCAGCCTAGTTCTGACTTCATAAGCAGCCTGTGGGAGAGAAGAGAGATGTTCTGTCTGACATCAACTTCAGGCAGGATATAAATCAGCCATTGAGATATAAGATTGTTCCACAGTGGCAGAAAGTTTCTCACTCTCATTTTGCCATGCTTCCCTACCCCTGACATCATGCGGGGAAGTAAAATGCAACAGAAAGGAAAGCACAAAGACTGAAGATCCTTACTGACCAAAAGGTATTTTCAGCAATACAGTGCAGTCAGAAATAGAGGCTGTGGCACTCACAGGGAAGGAAAAGTGCACCAGGCCCAGCATCACCAGCCGGGTGAGGGAGGTGATTGTCCTGCTCTGCTCTGCACTGGGGCAGCCTCAACTGGAATATTGGGGCAGTTTGGGGCACCAGAGTTTAAAAAAGACATTAAGTTATTACATATGAAGCCTCCAAAGGAGGGCCAAGAGGATGGTAAAGGGTCTGGAGGGGAAGCCTTGCGAGGAGTGGCCGAATACACTTGGTTTGTTCAGCCTAGAGAAGAGGAGAATGAGGAAAGACCTCACCGTGGTCTTCAAGATCCTCACAAGGGGAAGTGGCATGAAGCTGAGTGGGGGGAGGTTGAGGTTGGATTTCAGGGAAAAGTGTTTCACTCAGAGTGTGGTTGGGCACCAGAAAAGGCTCCTCAGGTCACAGCACCAAGCCTGTCTGAGTTCAAGAAGCATTTGGACAACACTCCCAGGCACACGGTGGGATTCTTTTAGTGTCTTGTGTAGGGCTGCAAGTTGGACTCGCTGATCCTGATGGGTCCCTTCCAACTCAGCATATTCTATGATTCTGTGATGTTTTCTTAGAAGTTGTAGGACCAGCAACTATATTGTTTGTTGAAGCTGACAGATGTCCACATGATTCATGGTTCAGTAAGTGAGCTCAGGTTAGCAAAGCTGACATCCATCCTCAGTGTACACTGTATGAACAAGAGTCACCTTAACAGAATCCATGCTGGGCTTCTTGGAACTTGCACATCCTTCCAAACATCCCCTCCCAGATCCCAAGCAAAATACATAATGGTTTGTTGCAGGACACCTCCTCAGTTCTCAAGGGCCCCAAATTCACTTCAACGCATCCCTGACATGTGGCCCAACATCTGCTGCATCTGCAGCAGTGCCACCAGCCACACTGGGGATGTCCTCCAAGAGCCCTCAGAGTCCTATTTTATTTTATAAAAGTAAATCAGAGACTGGTATGTGAGTTCCCTCTTGTGACCGAGCGATGTTACAGCAACACCTGAAAGTACACACGAAATATGTGTTTACAAAACCAGACCCACTTCAGGTGCTAACTTGTTATCAGGTATTTCTATTACCAGCTATTTTTCTGATGAAATCAAATCTTCAGCTGCCTGCTTTGGGCAGCCTTACCACTCTAAGGTTTGTGTTTTCTCAGCGTGGAGGGCACTATTTGTTAAAGCAAGTAAGCAAACCCAAAAGTATTACAGATGGCATCTTAAAGGCAATTTGTTGTGTGCTCAACTCCAAGACATTTATCAGAACCTAAGTGGATATGGCCATTTCAGAGGATTTCATTACCCAAGTCAGCCACACTGTGATCCACATGTCAACACCAGTAAACAGAAGCTGGATTAGCTGGCGAGTTATTTTTAACTCTGCTCAGATAATATTGAGTCAGAGGATCAACTAACCTGTATTTTAGGGATTAGTGGGCAGGGTTCCCTATCGAAAGTGGCAGGGCACTAAGACATTAATAACCTAATAGGCATTAACAGCCCTGAACAGCCTGGGGCCTCCCCCCACCCCGGCCTCAGGGCCCCAGGTGCCCACTGAAGCTCAGCCCTGCTCTGGCAATCCCTCCCTGAGCGAAGCAGGAGCTGTGCTGGGCTGCAGCCACCACCACCCCTGATCCCAGCCTGCCTTGACCTTGGACCTGCCCCATCCCCAGGGAGCTGCCCCGTGACGGGGGCTCGTGGCTGAACTCAGCCACCCCCCCTGGGCCTGCCTGGCTGAGCTGGGTGCTGACCCCTGCCCAGCCAGGGCAGCACCCGCTGGCCCCCAGCCAGCCCTGAGATCTTATTCAGGGAGTTAATGACTGAGAAACTGCTCTTTGCTAGATAGACATGTATATATTTAAATTGGGGATGAAAACACGCTGGCTCAGCGGGGTTTGAGTAACATACCTACAGGAATACAGAATCTCCACACGGTTTATTTTCAGACAAGTTACAAACTATTAATATAGTCCAGTGGTGGCTTTTTCCACAGAAAGTACAAAGAGCACCTGTATCAGTAATTTTTCTTGTACTTGTTTTGCAGTTTGATGGGCACTGTTAACAGTACCTATTAACAATTTTGTCTAAAATATACATGTCTAGCATATAAATAAAACAACTGTAATATACCTTCTTATAGAATCACAGAACTAAACAAAGAGATTGCAACATACTTGGAGTTACTTCCTTTAGTGATTCATGCTTATTTCTGAAGAGACAACATTAGACTGCTTTTGCATTTCTAAAAGCTCATCTCATAAAAATTTGTCCATTTAAACCCATGTTTTGACTAATTCTTACAAAGGAAGGCATTTGCAAACAGGATGCAAATAAGCCACTGTTTTCCCTTATTGTATTTCAGATTCGGTGTGGGGACTGGAAGCTTTTACGAAGGAATTTGGGTGATTTCTATTCCTAAGACAGGTTGTTTCCTGC
>JAWWLV010000030.1:8978374-8995886 GCA_035041135.1 Platyrinchus mystaceus
CGCCGGGTAGGAACGTTTCTAGAGAAGCTGGAGAAACAACGATTTTTAAAATTTATTTATTTATTTATTTATTAATTATTTACTTATTTATTTTCCCCCGCAAGCCCCGAGAGAGCTTTTTTTTCCTCGCAGCTTCGGGGTTGCGCCCCTGGGTAGAACGAGGCGTCCCGGCCTGCCGGGCACGGTCCAAAGGCTCTTTCCTTCTAAAAAACAGTGCCTTGGTGGAGCTCCAGTATCGAAATCATCATCGCCGAAAGCGCAGCGCGTTTGTGTCAAGTTAAAACTAACGCAGCTGGACGTGGTTTATTTTTAGGTGTCTTGGGGATGTGTCATAAACGTGCTAAAAATGTGACAAATCCCTTGAGAGGGAGGCTCAGAGGCGCAGTTTTGGGAAAAATGAGGACTGATGAACATAAAATAATAATCCCTTTCTGAAGCGAAAATGCCACCCATTAGAAATCTGCTGTGTCCTAGATGAAGAAAAAGCTTAATCTTGGAGCTCATCGTTCTGAAGGATGAGATCTTCTGAGATTTAAGCTTAAAATGTGGGGTTTACCTGTTTTTTTGTGCCCAGCGGTTGCATTTGAGGTGGGAGCAGCTTTCCAGGGCTGCCTGCCTTGTGTGCAGTATGTGCCGCTCCTGTTCCCCAGACACACCGAATTCCGAATTCCTCAACGTTGCCTCAGTGCTATCCCTGGACTGGGATTTCATAAAGACGCTGCCATTAATGGGACCGGTCTTTCAGCTGTTAAAGGCACGTCCGTAAACACTCATTTCCAAGTGTTAGAAAGTTAAAGCATAATTACCAAGATGCCTGCTTTATCCCAAAGCATTTCCCAGCTTGGTTGTTTGAAAGGGTTTTTATATCTCAGGAACTGCATTTGGTTTTGGTTGTGTTACTTTAGTGGGGTTTTTTTGTTTTTGTTTTTTTTTACTGTCTCTACTAGAAACCTGATTTTATGGTGTTTTATTAATTCCTGCTGTTGAGAAGTGAAAGGGAAATCAAGAAGTAGGAGGAAGCAGTTATTTATTTGCGGCTTGAATCCGAGATATGTTGGGTTAAAGTAGTAAAACCTCTTTTTTTTGAATTGATACTGTAGCATGGGAAGCAGTGAAGAGCTGCTTGCTTAACAGAGCCACTGCTGACCAATTCTCACATCCTCCACCCTGCCCCCCCTGCCATGGGGAGAGGTTTTTAATGGCTTAATTTTAGCAGAAGTTCATGGTTCTATTACCAGGATAAATTGCAGAGTTATTTAACCTGATTTTTTTTTTTTTTTTAAATTCTGAATCCCTGTTGTCGTTTGTGGATTTGAGGTGGTTTGAGTGGGATAAGGTGCAGCCGTGCAAAATACCCGATCACAGGACACTGAGGTCAAAGAGCTTGTAGAGGAAAAGAGCTGGATGGATAAAATCTTTGATACTTTGCTTTACACTAACGAGGATATGAATAGATTTGAAGAACCTCATCAGTCATTGAAGTGTTTCATTTCAATGACTGTGTTGCTGCTGTTTATCTTAGATAATAGTTTGGGTAACTAGCTCAGATAACAATTCACTGTCATTTGCATGACAAGCTTGTATTTGATTGCACATCTGATAACTAGGGCTTTTTTCTTATAAAAAATACTGCTTACATAAATTATCATGATTTAAGGTGCTTTGGATGGTTCTTGTGGCTTAGGGCACTCAGATGTACAATAGATGTACACCTGATTATATTTCTTTTTGCTAACAAGAATTTTTCAGTAACTTTTAATGTAGTATCTGAAATTGCTACTTTTAATCTGCAGTGTAAAAGTATGAACTTCCTTCTGTACTGAGGGTCTTAGGACAGGTCTCTGCAAGAGAAGTTCCCTTCCTCATGGGGGGTAGTCTGTGGTTAATTAGCTGTTACAGGTAACCAGTCCAACATTTGTGACATTCAGAAGCCTGCTGAGCATTGTAGGCACTCTTTATTGGCTATCTATATTTCATACATTTATTATTATAAATGGGTATTACTGTCCTTTTCTTAATTTTCAGGTGAGACTTTACTGTTAATAATTACTTTTGCTTGCAGCCACACTGAGAAGTGTTGGGAAGAACACTGAGTTTAGGACAGGTGGAAGGGTTCCCCCGCTGCTGTGACAGGCACGTCAAGTTTATCACAAGATTTCGGTTATTTGGTGTGTTTTTATAAAAGAAAACTTAGCGATACGTTTGAAGCTTCTGCTGGGAGACACAAACTTATTTTTAAGGTAGTATTAAAACAGTGCAGAGGGACATGGGGGGGTTTAACACAAACCCCCTTTGTGTGGTGCCTTGTGATCCTCCCTCCCGGATGGCTCAGGCCGTTCTGGGAGCTCGTAAACAGGGAGGAGGCTGCGGTGGGTGGGTTGTTGTTGCAGCTCCTGCCATGTGAGCGCAGCCAGGGCAGGGGCAGGTGCTGAGTGAAGGCTGTGGCATGTTGGGTGGCAGCAGCCTGTGCCATGTGGCACCTCTCAGTTCTCCAGGCCAAAGGGAAAAACATTGCTGGGGTTTTTTTGTTTTTTTTTTTTTTTTTTTTTAATCTTATGCTTTTTATTACTCCTAGATTACATCAGTAGGTACAGGGTCGCTTACCAGACTTCCCCACCAGTGGTCATGACAATGTAAATACTGAGTAACTTACTGTTTGCATTGTGCTGTTGACCAGTACAATGTAAATGCAGTTGCAACACTTGTTTCCCATCGGTTTGATGCTTAATCTGACCCCACGTTTCTCTCAGTGCCAGTATTTGCAGCATGGGATGAGCTGCTTTGTGTTCAGATGGTGCCCTCAAGCTCCTTGACTAAAGCAAGAAAATGTATAAATTGATTCCAGTGTATTTTCCTATAATTTTTGCACTGTATGTAGTATGAGAATTATTTTTTTTTCAGAACTAATAAAGGTTTTTGTGGCATTTTACCTGGACAGGAGGGGAAAGCAGACAGATGCATGTGAGTGCCCCATGGCTGCAGCTGCCTCAGTCCATTCACTTACTGCCAAGTGTAACTTGGAAGCATTCTTTAGGTAAGGAAATTACTTCAAAATAATGTGGTTTGTAAACTTAATACACTTCTGTGTTGGATCTTTAAATTGCATCTCGGTGTTTTGCACTCTCAATCATAATGTTATTTATGTATTCTGTTTGTATGTGTCATAAAGCTGCCTTCTATTTGTTAGACACTGACAGTACCTGTGAAAATGAGTTCTGTGTGCTGTACAGACTGTGCTCCCTTCACAGGAGAGAGAGCACGTGGCACTTGTAGTCTGTGCAGTGCAAGGCCACCATAAATGACACATTTCTTCAGGTGCCACCCACGAACAGAGTTGCTCACGAATATCAACTTTCTCATTATAGACAAGCATGACTGTTCAGCTCTTAAATCTCCTGGTGTGTGAGCTGAGCAGCATTCCTGGCACAGGCTGCAGTGCTCCAGTTGGATTCTGCAGAGGAGGTGGGGGCTGCTTCTCCCCTCTTCATAAATAACACATGTGCTCCACCAGTGTTAAACTTCACAGCTATAAAGCTGATTTTAACTGAGGAGTTTTCCATAAGGTGATCAGATGATCTGGGAGAGAATCTAAAGCCTCATGTCCCCGTCTTTTAAAGAAAAACAAAGGAGTTCAGCATTGGAAGGTTTCTAAAGATGTTATTACTGGTTGAACACAATACCTGGTAAACATCTTACATTTCTAAATCTATTTTTAAAATCTGTCATGATTTAGTGAGGTGTGTTGCTGTTCCTGTAACTTCCCATTAAAACATCTTCAAATAATGTGAGATGGGGAACTGAATGTGGAGGTTTTGGGTGTATTTTCTTATAGCAGACCAAGGTACTCTTTCATAGTAAGGGTGGTTTTTTCATATTAGTATATGGGGAGATAGTCATATGTATTGGTATCTTTTTTTTCCAGAAACAGTTTAATTGGCCAAAGTATTTTTTTCACTGTCAAGATTATGATGATGCAGCAAACATACCATTGGAATTAGACTGAGTAAAGTTGAAAGCCAAGAATCTTTAAATTTCAAAGTATTAGAACTCATATCTTTAACTCTTCTGATTTATGTGGGTTTGGTATACAGCAAGCTGAAAAAAAATAAACACTTCTTAACCAGGTTTGTAATTTCTTCAGGTAATATTCAGGAATCCAGAGGTGTATCTGTGTTGCATAAGAGTGCTCATGTGACTAAAATTGCCGTTCAAAACTAGATTTTTGCCAACAATTACACCTTCCCAGTAGTTAAATGGTATTTTTCAGACAGTGGTTGGTAAATTTGCTTGGCACATGTTGTTGTTCTGCTCCCACGTGTGCCCTGCAGAGCTGTGTATCCTGCTCATCTCTGTTCCAGAATTGATTTTAGTCCTTCCTAAGGGTTTCCCAGACACTGCAGAACAGTTTTAATTTGGTTGGTGGCTTCACAGGTCGGTTCATCTTCTGGGACCCGTCCCTGCCTTCTGGTTAAGGACTCCATGCACACACACAGGATGACTCAGCAGTGGGATGGATGTTCAGATACCAGAAAGGTGCTGGTAACTTGACAGGAACCTCCACATTCTTTGGGGTATGTGTGCCTGTAAACCTCTCAGTGAATAGTGCCTGGGTTGTATCACGGGGAACTATAATTTAGTGAACTTCAGTTGTGTTTTCAAACATATACTGCTTATAGTTTTAAGTATTCAGAAGGAAATAAGCATTCATATTTTCACAGTAAATATTGGGGCTTCATGTTTGGTAAAAAACTGGCTTTGCATCCCACAGCAGGTAATATGAACTCATTTTGGTAGATTGAAAGGACTACAGTATATAATACTAAACATGAAAGTTCTGGACACAACCAGTTTCTAAAGGATGTGGCAACAAGAACAGGTTCTGGCCATGTTCCATCAGCTCTTCATGTGCTGCTTGTGGTCTGTAGCCTGACCTGTGGTTTAGTGGAATTCTCTTTCTGGTTGTTCTCAGGTGCCAGAACTTTGTGAGAGCCAAATCAGCACCCAAGCAAGTTTTGAATAAGATAGCAAAAATTTCCATTTTTATCAGGAATTTATCTTTAACCAAGATGTTGCCGATCTGCATGAGAACAGCAATAGCAAAGAGAAGCTTCTCAGCCGACAGAACTTGTTAAATTTCATTTTTTTATTGTGAACTTCAGTTTTTAGCAAACAGCTAAATTTGTAGTTCCTTTCAAGGAGGGAGGAGGAAAAACAAACAACAGGTATTTGACTCAAAAGGTTTTTAGCCTTTGCTAAATTTAGCAAGGCTGTGAGCAACTGTAAGAGTTGTGCAATGCTTAATTACTACATCCACACTTAATGCCTTGGAATGCCCATTCATTGTGTGACTTAAAGCACTCCAGAGTCATAAAACATGGTTGTGTGCATGATAATTTGATGGTCTAGTAGCAAAATGTTTAATCATGCTGAGATTGCATCTTCATTCCATTAGTAACACTCTTAGTGTAAAGCCACGTGTCTATGCAGGGAAGGAAACCTGTTCTTTAATGTCATTTAAAGAACGTCCACAGCTTATCTTCATATATTGCTGATTCCAGTCATTAATGGAACTTTGAGTAGACTGAGTGAAGATTTATAACAACTGCTAAAATAAATTTTTTGGGGGCTGAGATAATTTGTCAGGAGGTTAAAACAGTAGTGAAGCTGGTCATGTGGACAGCTCTTAATTAATTGGGTAGGTTGTTCTTTCCCACTTCCCAAAGAATGCACATGCTTTCTTTTCATGAAAATGAGGGTTGTGTGTCAGACACCTCATCAGGTGAGGTTTTATAAGTTGGGGAAAATGCCAGGGAAGTTTTTGATAGGGTAGTTTGTATTTTGGCAGCTGTTTCTGCAATACTGGGGATTGGGAAGGGGTGGGGTTTTTTTCCCCCATAATGAGGATACTATAGAAAATTTTCAGTCCAGAAAAAGCATGTTGTGAGGGTTTCCATGGAGGTTTGGTCAGGAACAAAATAGATAATGTGCTCTGTTCTTGAAGAATGCTTTGGGAAAAACTGCAGACTGGTTGGGAAGAGAGAAGGTCTGGCTGAACATCTGATTAGTGGGACATTTGACAATGCTGTGAAATGAAGTGGCATTTGAAACAAAGATTGGTGCTGAGAACTGAGTGAATCACTGAATCAGTCCAGAATGTCTCAGGGAGGTGGCACTGGGAGAGCAGAGCTTTTCCTTAGGCTGCTCTTCCCTGAGCTCTGGCTCGTGGGGCAGTTGTCCCTCAGTGAAGCAGATCCATGCAGTTTGCTGAATTCCAAGGTCACTGTCCTTTCTCCTGCTGAAAACCAGCATGTGGGCCTCACTTACTTTGCCCTGCTTTGATAAGTGGCCTCTGAAGTTTTTTGTTGTTAGTTGTACAAACATTTTTTTTCCCTGCCTGGCATGGTTTAAAAGGAAAAAAAAAAAAAGCAAAGGGAAGGTGGGCAAAACTTTTCAGTCTGACTCTGACACGCCTGTTCCAGGTTTATCTGTCTAATAGAGTTTATGAATTAGGTTCTGTAGTTGATAAACTTTTTAGAAATCATTAGCAGATTCCATAGTTTTGACTGCTGAGTTTAAATTTAAACTGAAACAGTTTTTTACTGCTAAATTAAATTGCTGTTATCCTTCTTTCTCCCTACAAAATCCTTTATGTACTGTGAAGTACTAACACGTGAAACTGCACTTGGTGAATTAACAAACCCCAAGTTCTCCAGATTCAAATGGAATTGTACAAAATAAAAGGTACTGAGAGGGAAGGTCCTTGCCAACATCTGGATATGGACATATGGACATGCTTCTTTTCAGAGTAACATGCTATATTTAAACTTTATTGCCTTGTTATCTCTTCCTGTGTGTCCACTGCCCTGTCTCCCTCCCTCCCCTAACCTGCTGTGTTTTTGTAGGGACCTTCCAGGGAACTGCGGTTTGAACCCATCGGATCGGCGCAGCCCCTGAAACTGCCACGATGAAGAGAGCTGGGCAGAGAGCTGTGCTTGGAACTGAAGCTCCTCACACATCACAGCCAAGCAAAAAGCAGAAAACTAGTTTATATGGCTCAGTGTTTGGCGACTCTGCCCTGTGCACCTCGATGGACTGGGGCAGCCTCCCCCACCACGTGATCCTGCGTGTTTTCCAGTTCCTGCCCTTGGTGGATCGAGCCAGGGCATCCTCTGTTTGCCGGAGGTGGAATGAGGTGTTCCACATCCCAGATCTCTGGAGGAGATTTGAATTTGAACTCAGCCAGCCAGCCACTTCTTACCTAAAGTCCACTCATCCAGATCTCATTCAGCAGATTATCAAGAGGCACGCTGACCATCTGCAGTACGTCAGCTTCAAGGTGAGCCCTGAGCTGTGTCTGCTGGGTCACGTTTCTGTGTGCAGGGGATCGAGGGTTGGACCTGGGAAGTCTTGTGTTTAAAAATGCAACTACTGCAGCAGTTTGTTTCCACATGTACAGGCAGCTTCCTTCAATTTTCCACACTCTAACCTCTGCAAAGTAAAGAAAGAGCTGTTGTTGTGCCAAGCAGAGGAGGAAAGTGAGAGGAAAAGAGATTTGTCCAAGGTTACTCTTCAGGCTAATGAATTGAGAACCAGTTTGTTATTTAAGATGCAAAGGTGTTGTCCATGCAGATAAAATGGATTAAATCTAGACTTTGCCAGGTCTTTTTTGAGCTCCAAGAATTGGCATTTAAAAAAAATATGTATCACTGCAGCAGTACTGTTACAGTATTGTAATAACACGAGGTTATTTGAAGAGAAGACTTAGATTTAAGGTCTTTGTTCATACCAGAAAATCCCAGCAGTCATACTCAGGAAAATTTTCTAGTAGTAACTTTCCTGAGCTCTTTCTTGTCTTGAAAAATTCTAATTAACACTGCACTTTGTCCCCGTGGTAATTGCAGGCTGCAGCAGTACAGCTGAGCAGGTGGGGAACCTGCAGTCTTGGGTATCCATGGTGCTGTCTTCTAAATAACACTGAAGAATGACTTCATTATTTTCAAATTGCTTTTATAGGTTGACAGTAGTACTGAGTCAGCAGAAGCAGCTTGTGACATCCTTTCTCAGCTGGTGAATTGTTCAATCAAGACACTGGGTTTGATCTCTACAGCAAGGCCAAGCTTCATGAATGTCTCCAAGGTAATGTTCCACAGACTGTAACTGGGTACTTTGGGCTCATCACTGTGTCCACTTATCCCTGTTTTATTACAGTGGAACAATAAATCAGAGCAGATGAGTTAATTGCTGAGTGTAAAGTTAACTTCTGTCATGTGCAGCAGCATTTTTTTTAAACCAAGATCCCCTATGTTCATGTTCAGATAAGCCTTTCTTTGTCACACAAGATAGGGAATGACTCAGAAGTGATTGTTTTTCTACTCTTTGTGTGTGCAGAATGTGAGGTTAAGAAGCTGAAGTTCTGCCCATCTTTTCATAAGATTTTTTTTTCCTTCTTTCCATTTCTCCAAACAGGCTCATTTTGCTTCAGCACTGACAGTAGTTTTTGTAAACTCCAAGTCATTATCATCAATCAAGGTAGATGACACACCACTTGATGATCCTTCCCTGAAGGTTCTTGTTGCTAACAACAGTGACACTCTAAAACTGCTAAAAATGAGCAGCTGTCCTCATGTTTCACCTGCTGGTGAGTAGTGAATATATGTGAAAAATGGAGTAGTAAAGTATCAAAACAACAATGGGAACACACACACACACAAAATCCCTGATCCACGAATCAACTCCTGCTTGGTGGGATAAAGGAGATTAAAGCAGTTGTCAGTACTGGCTTTGCAAGGTGCTCTGAGTGTTTACAAATGGCACAAACTGGTGGTTAAGGTGGGGGTGGTTTCCCTTTCTGTAGTGCCCTCGTGTGTCCAGATCTGGACCTGAACTCACTGGTACTGAAGGGCTCACTGCCTGCAGAATATTCCCTTGCTAGAAGGTTCAGAGGGCTTTAGGGTCCCACTTGCCTTTCTCCTGAAACCTTAATGCTGGGGAAAGGGAATCTGGGACTGGTCTGTGTCCTGTATTCTTTTCTGTAGTTCACAAAAGGTGACTTAATCCATGTACTTTGTTTTCCAGCAGATGCAGAGCAGTTACTTTGTTTGTGTCTTAATTCATGGATGGCTCTGTTTTAACTGGTAAACAAGGTTGCTGGTGGTGATTTAAATAGTGTAGGTGAAAGCTGAAGGAAGAAAGGAATAGTGTCAACTCCAGCTGAATCTGACCTAATTTCAGTTGCTGCTTCAAAGCTGACAGAATTCTGCACAGGGAAGGGCAAAGAGGGAGATGTGCAGATCCAATATGAGAGTGACTAGTTAGACTTGGGTCTTTTACTGGTAAATGTTAATGGCCAAAACCCTGTAAAATGTTGTGGATATCTAGAACTTGGATATTTCAGGGGTTTTGAATATAAGCATGAAAACTCAAACCAATAGAATTAATACCTGCTTGAGCTTTACAGCAAACAACTGCGCTTATATCTGCTTTTCATTTCACAGAGCAATTTTTCTCGTTCCTCAGGCATTCTTTGTGTTGCTGATCAGTGCCACGGACTCAAGGAGCTGGCTTTGAACTACTACATCCTGAGTGACGAGCTCCTGCTGGCCCTGTCGAGCGAGAAGCACGTGGACCTCGAGCACCTTCGCATCGACGTCGTGAGCGAGAACCCCGGGCAGGTTGAGTTCCACGCCATCAAAAAGCAGAGCTGGGACGCCCTGGTCAAGCACTCCCCCAAAGTCAGCATCGTGATGTATTTCTTCCTCTACGAGGACGAGTTTGACGTTTTCTTCCGGGAGGAGACGCCCGTCACCCACCTGTACTTCGGCCGCGCCGTCAGCAAAGCGCTGCTGGGCCGCGTCGGCGCCAACTGCCCGCGCCTCGTCGAGCTGGTCGTGTGCGCCAACGGCCTGCAGCCCCTGGACAACGAGCTCATCCAGATCGCCCAGCGCTGCAAGAACCTCACGGCCATGGGCCTGGGGGAGTGCGAGGTGAGCTGCAGGGCCTTCGTGGAGTTCGTGAAGATGTGCGGGGGCCGCCTGACCCAGCTGTCCATCATGGAGGAGGTGCTGATCCCGGACAGCGACTACAGCCTGGATCGCCTCCACCTCGAGGTCTCCAAGCACCTCGGCAGAATGTGGTTTCCCGATATGATGCCGACGTGGTGAAGTCTCTCTCCGTCTGTGGGTGGGGTGGTGGAGTCAGGGTGTTGCTTTCTATGCAAATAAGGAATTTAAACAGGAAATGTGAAAGCTTACTTCCAGATTTGAGGTTTTCTACCTTGAGAACCCCTGGTGGACTAATAGCAAAACACTCTAGGATATTAATTGTATATTGAAATAGGAAATAGATTAAAGTGTACTTAACAGTTCTGAAAGTGTGTCTGTGGTTTACAGGTGCAAACTTCAGCGAACTTGGGCTTCTCTGAGCTTCAGTTTTAATGTTCCGTTCACTTTATAGTGGTTTTGGGTTTTTTTTTTTCATGTCTTTCTTTAATCTTTCTGATGTAGTCAGAAGAGGAATAGAGTAACTTTTTTCCTTTAGGAAACCTATCTTTATGGAAAGCTGTGTACAACTTGGAGTACGGTATTATTTGTCATGATGTTTTATATAGACTTTTTTATAAATATTAGTGTTTTAATTGTAAAAGCTTGTACATTAAAATATCCTAGCCCAGGTTAATCAGCTGTAATCTAGTTTAAACTCATGGTATTATATTAAAATGTTAATAAGCTGAAACTGTAAAGTTTTTTTGTAAGCATTAAATTGCACTTTAAATAATTCTGTCACAGTAGTGAAGCTGTTGAGACTGCATTGTACAGTACTTGGTCTTGTCCTATGCATTGAAAGCGTGGGAAAGAGACTTTGTTAAAATTAATGACTGTAAAAGTTTGTAGCTGGATTGATTGCTGGAGCAAGTAAAAAAGCACTTTGGAAACTGTGGGATATAAGGAATAGCTTTGGATTTGGGTTCAAGTCTTTGTGGTCAAAGCCTGATGTCTGAATGCTGTTCCATGCTTTCATTATTGAGAGATAAGGGTTTCATAAATGTGGCTGGTGAGAAGGAAGGAGCAGATGGAATACAGTTGTCTTTGATCCCTGTCTATCTGGAATCCAGGATTTAGAGCACTTAAATTACTTGTCACTGACAGGTCAGCATGGCCTGTAGTGATCTTGGCTGTGCTGTAAGTCCTGATTTCTAGAGAAAGGATTGCTGGAGGTGATCCTGAAATATTTAATTCAGGACTGTTTAATACTCGTTGCTACTAATTGTTTTTTAAGAAAAAAGATTTTAATATATTTATTTTCTTAAAAGGGAGAGGCATAATGAGTTGATGTAAATTAGAGTCTGTATTTTTGTGTTGACATTTTGCTCACTGGAAACCAAAACTCATTGTATATAAATTTTGCTGTAATCACTTCCATGCTGTACTTGTTCTGTCTTCCTGTTGATAATGAGAATTCTTCATTAATTAGCTGGTGGTGATTGTCACTGTCATGGTTTAACCCTGGCTGGCAGCTCAGCCCCACACACCCAGTGGGGTGGGGGAGGGAATGGGAAGGGTAAAAGTGAGAAGCTGTGGGTGGATATAAAGACAGTTTAATAGGTAAAGGAAGAGCCCCACATGCACTGTGTCCTGTTAGGGTTCTGTCCTGGTAGAAACCATAAATGTGACAAACCTTGGGAGAGGCCAGCTGGTACTTGAGGGGGAAGCTGGCAGTCATGCACCTTCTCTGCCACATGAGGGGGCAGCTACTTTGCATTTTAGCTGATTTTTCACTCTTTGATAAAGCTTATAATAAAGCTTATAACTAATCATTGATAATTTCCCCATTCTCTCCAACAAAAACTCAACCCTTTTTCCCTTGTGTGAGCCTCCACTAGAGACACTGCTCGTGTAACACTCAAAGTAATGAATCAGTAATAGCAGAAACCTTTCCATGAGCAGAAAAAAACAACTTTTGGATGCTGAGATGAATTTATTTAGAATTTACTGCATTTCCATTTCACTCTCTCTGCCCTTTCCCCCTTTCGAGGTTGCTGGTAGGATCCGAGTGGTCGCAGTTCTCGATGTGGATGTGAGATGTGATGCCAGGAAATACTCTTTGCATTGGCAACATTCTCCCAAGGACTTGTCCCTTGGAAATTGCACCGTTGTATCTTATGGGGTGGATACAGAGTAGTTTTACACAGAACCCTGGTGAAAATGAGGAGGGATGGTGTCAGATGACTGATGAAACATTTGTTCTTCTGTACTATATTTCAGAAATATTAACAATTTCTGTGTTATCCTTTCCAATGAGATAGCAATAGTGAAAATACCAGAATAGCAAAGACACTGTGGTCATAAAAAATAAGCAGTGGTTGGAGTAACTGGCTTGGTGGAAGAGGGAAGATGGAAGGCGGGGAAAAGGTGGGAATTCCTGCTTTAGTCAAGGGAAGAGCTCAAAGACACTGACATTGTAGCACGAACAAAAGGTTCTGCAAGTAGGTGGATAGAAGAAAACATTTACCTTGCTTAAGTACTTGTTAGCTGCAAGGTAATACATCCTGTGTGGCCTCAAGGACATTAAATGAGGAGTAGCCATTTACCTGAGCCTCGGATTTGGACTCCATCGTCGATGGCGTTTCCGTTGTGGAAGAACTTGACGGGCCCGGAGAGCTGCCCGGAGAAGGGGGCGTACACGGTGGCTCCATCGGCACAGATCACGTCCACTGCCCTGTGCTTCCCTTTGCCATTGCGTCTGCAAACAGGGATGGAGTTAGAGACACCTCCAGGCAGGCCCTGTGTTACCAAGAGAGATCAGGCAGCACGTGGCGATACCTGGAAATGGGTTGTTAGGATGGGATCAGACTGGCTGAAGGACCCGTAAAGGATTTTTGGTGCAGGTGGTTTAATAGGGTGGGTGACCTGTTAGGGCTGGAGGAAAAAGCCTTTCTGCCAAGTCTTAAATAGAACTGTAGAGTCACAGAAAGTTTGGTTGTGTGAAGGACATGAAGTCCAACTTTCCCCTCAGGTCAGGACTGCTCCCAACACCAGGTCAGGCACGGCTTAGTCGGAGTGATAAAAACCTCCAAACAGAGAGGTGTTATCAGCAATGTTAAAGTTGGCTCATGTCCAACCCAAACCTTCAAAGCTGTGATCCTTAAGTGACCTAAACAAGAGTTCAGCTCCTCCTTCAGTGGAGGAACAACAAACCCCCCCCCACACCGTGTTCCCGTGCCGTGGTACCTCGGAGCTCCGTAGTATCCGCAGCCGTACTTATCGCAGCCCCTGATCTCGTTGGTGGGATTCCCAGCACACACCGTGGCCCAGCGGCTGCTTTGCTGTGGCAGTGGTGGGACATCTTTGAAACACAGAAACACAGCACGTCAAGGTTTGTTTGTTGCTTGCTTTAAGCCTCCTGTGTTTGTAACTGCCGTGTTTTAATGCAGCTGGGTGAGAACGCATTGGTCGGATTTTCCCCTGCAAGATTTGTCATCTTTATGGGAAATGTAAATAGAATGTACAACTGAGCTGGATGGTAATATCTCATACAAGAAACACGCTTTAAAGACAAAAATTCAAAGAGAGAATCACAGTTGAGTGCAACTCTGCTCCTGTTATGGGCTGGGTTTTTTTGTTGTTTGGGGTTTTTTTACCGGGCGTAAGCAGGTGGGTGGGGTCGGAGTGGTCGCAGTTCTCGACGTGGATATGGGAAATAATGCCAGGAAATACTTTCTGCATGGGCAGCATTTTCCCAAGCTGTTGCCCCCTGCGGATTTGGCCGTGGTACCGGATGGGGTGAATGCAGACGAGCTTCACGCAGTAACCTGGAGGAGACAGGGGAGGAAGCGAGGTCAGGAAACATCGGCTGCCTCTGCTCCTTGGGAAAGCAAGAAGCATTCCCTGCCAGCCTCTTCCTGGAGACTGTAAGGGTGAAGCAGAAATGTCATCAAGGTACCAACAATTGTGAAGTCAAAATTACTGGATTTGCTGTGGAAAGGACGTAAAAAGAGAGTTGGAAAACAAGGACAGGAAAACATCCTCTCAGCAAAGCTGAGGGTGTATTTCCAATGCTTTATTTTTCCTGTTTCCCTTTTTTAATTATTATTTGGCGTTGTTGTTTTCCTGCTACCTGTTTTTCAACTCCTTTCTTCCTTCTTCTCTGGAAAAAGCATAGGAAAGGACTACATCCTGCTGGTGCTGCCTTCCAAAATGTCAGCGTGCTGGAGGGGGTGTCACACTAATCAGCACCGTGCTTGAATTGAAGAAACCTTACTCGAGGAAATGGAGTGATTACCTGTGCACCCCTCACAGCATACCTGCTGTTCATTACCCACCTGATCCCCTGATTTGGACTCCATCATCGATGGCATTCCCGTTGTGGAAGAACCGGATGGGTCCGGAGAGCTGCCCGCTGAACGGAGCGTACACCGTCGCCCCGTCCCGGCAGATGACATCCACACCCCCGTGCTTTTCTTTGCCACTGTGCCTGGAATCATAAATCCATCATTAGAGTCATCTGTCAGGGTTAATGTTATGTGCCAGTATCAGATACACATCTCTCAGATACAGATATATCAGATGTATCTATCAGATACAGCATCTCTGTTGTATGTCCTTATCAGATACCTGAAGCCCGTCTAACAAAATTGTTGTACCTGCAATCACATTAGAAAACAGCTCTGGTCTTTTTATTTTTTGTTCAATTGCAAAATGTTCACATTACTCTGGCCTTCTTTAAAGGGGGGATGAAATATCAAATGTAAGCTTAGTTTGAATTTGCCCAAGTTCACGGGGTGTTTCAAGGTGTTACAGTGAAATACCCTTGTTCTACCCCAAAATACATCTGTGCCCTTGTGAAATGGAATCTTGTGTTTGGCATTTTCTCATTTAGAAGTTTGGAGGTGACATGATGAGGATGGAAACTTCTTAGAGAGCCTGGGGAGAGGAGACAAGAGGAAAATGCAGGAGAATGCAGGAGACATTCTACTTATAAAAGCATTTTTCAGGGAAATAATACTTGCTGTGTTAGGAGGTCCCTCTTTAAAGACAACGATGCTGACAGACTTTAATCTGTGTGAATGGATCTACTGGGCTGTTGCTGAATGTTAGTTAAATATCTTGTTAAATAACAAGAATAAATGACACAAATCCTTGAAATACTTCCATTTCCTTTAGCTGTGTGTCAGGTAACGCTCTCCCTGCTTCACCCCTGCATCAGTTGGCAGCAGTGGCATCACTGCACTTCTGGGAGATTGCCAAGGAATATGCCAAAAATGGGTGAGATCCCCTGCCAACAACAGTCTTCTCTCATTCTGAGTGTCAGCTCTATTTAACTTACTCTCTCCTGATGGAAAATTTCCTTTAGGAAAGCAGCAGTGGATCCCAGACTCCCAGTGCCCACCCTGTTACCTGTCAGCACCGAAATTCCCGCAGCCGTATCTGTCGCAGCCCCGGATTTGGTTGGTGGGATTCCCGCTGCAGATCGGGGCCCAGTGTCTGTGCTGCTGTTGGGGTGGGTGTCCATCCAGCTGCTTGGCAAAAACTTCACATGGTAAAGAGAAAAAAACAGGGAAAATTCGATCTTCTTCCATCCAGGGCAACAGAAAGTGTTGAGGTGCAAAATAGAGTGTTTAAGCTCCTGAACTCACAGGAACTTGGAATCTCAGAAACTGTAGGTAAAAGGACATTATACAACCTGCTGTATAGATTTGATCTATTTTTCCATGAGGTCTTACTTTAAGGTATATATACTAAAAACAGAGTAAAGCTGTAGATAAAGATTTTAAAAAATAGTTTGGGAAATAAATCAAACCAGCGGTGGCTGGTTGACGGTTGGACTCGATGATCTTAGAGGTCTTTTCCAGCCTTAACATTCCATGATTTTTCATGACACCTCTAATCACTTCAATGCCCACCTTATATTTTATAATAGTCATAACTGTGCAAATTACCATAATTCTTCATACAACCAGATTGAAAAAAAAAATTAGCATTATTTGCTTTGGAGTGAATTTCAGTAATTCGTTAGTGTCTGCCCAAACCCAGTCAAGACAAGGTGTAACACAGCAATCCCCACTCACCAGTGGACACCAAGCTGACCAGAGCCACCAGACTGAGAGCTGGCATTTTGGGGCTGTTTCACCCGTGTTCTTTGATCCAGACAAAGACGTTGCACAGAAGCCACCTGGGGTATTTATGTGTTTTTGAACAAGTCTGTTGTCTTGGCCAATCAGTCTTGAGCAAAGTATTACATCTCTGGGCTGGTGGTGTTGCCATATTCAGCCCTGGGGGTTCTGCAGCTGTTGGAGGTGGTTGGGAAAGGCAGAGACAATAATGGGGCTCTTGGCACACAGGAACAGAGGGAAACGGGCAATCCCACACTGCAGGAAATTCCGGTTGAACCGTTTCTTATAACACCTTTTCTTCCCCTTCCTGAAGTAGGAGCACACTGAGGCCAAAAATGGTAGGAACTCAGAGCTGGAGGGAGAAGGTGGGTGAAGCTCCAGAGCAGATGTAACCAGTCTGTCCTTCACTGCTTGTTCCAGTGTCTCCTCCCGGGTGCGTGTGCCAACCAGGAGCACATGAAGCTGTAGGGTTGGGCATAGCAGGAACATTCACTTAGGCTAAGAAATACAGGTGCTTTTGCATGGAAACATGTCTTTTTTTATCTTGTTCAGCTGAAATTGTCAATTATGTCGTTTAAATCCATGAAGTCTTTTCACTGAAACCCTGGTTTTCGACAGGAAAATTCTTATTAAAGCATCTTCAAGTTCTGAAGCAACAGTTGCAACCCCAAAGTTCCGTGGGCAGCACTGAGATGGAGTTCAGAAATTCTAGGTTTTAGGATGATTCATTTAGTACCTGCTTGGTTTCAGCTATTGGACTGTAAGTCAAGCTCCTTAGTGGAGCCTTGTAATCAAACCCACTGGAAAATAAAGACTCTTCTGGGTGGTGCCTGGTCATTCCCAGTTGAGGGGTCTCCAGTGGGATTTCTGCAATAATGATCTCAACCAGATTTTATTTCTGATTTATTCCTGACTGCCAGTTTGCATTAGTAGAGTTTTGAATATCTCACTAGATAACTTTTGCCTGAGGAAGACCTGAAAAACTAATGATTTTTATAGACTTCTGTGAACTCATATGCTCCAAATTTTACCAAGCAAGGAATTGCAGCACTTCAAATCCACTCTATAAAGTCTTGGGAAGGAAAAGCTCAGTGTAAAGCCAAGCTGGTGGGCATGAGAAGGGAAGTACAACCATGTTACAGATGCACAGACACTGAAGAAACTTTTCCTTGAGTCCTGTTTTGCAGTCTGGCATTTGTAAAATGGCTCTAAGCAACCTATTTATTCTTTGCAATTTTTTTCCCCATCTCATCTGTGTTCATTTTTTTATTTTTACTTTTTTAAGATCTATAAGAGGTCTTAACAGCCTTGTTCTTTGTGAAACACGTCAAGATGTCCTTGCTACTGTAATGTAATTTCTGGTGAAGTACTCTTAAGAAATCAGTTTTCAATGTATGATAATGC
>JAWWLV010000030.1:8998000-9008600 GCA_035041135.1 Platyrinchus mystaceus
CTTGGACACTTCCAGGGATCCAGGGGCAGTCACAGCTTCTCTGGGCAACCTGTGCCAGGGCCTCCCCACCCTCACAGAGAAAAATTCCTCCCCAGTATCCCATCTAACCCTGCCCTCTGGCAGTGGGAAACCATTCCCCCTTGTCCTCTCACTCCAGTCCCTCTCCAACACTCTTAAAACTCCTTTAGGCCTTGGAAGGGGCTTTCAGGTCTCCTCAGAGTCTTCTCTTCTCCGGGCTGAACATCTCCAACTCTCTCAGCCTCCAGAGCAGAGCTGCTCCAGCCCTCAGAGCATCTTCATGGCCTCCTCTGGCCTTGCTCCAACAGGTCCACGTCCTTCTTATGCTGAGAGCCCCAACAGGCAGTGAAGGAGTTAACCTGATGCTGTCTGCGTGGGAACAAGTCGGTGCTGAGCACTCACCTCCCAGCTGAGCTGTGACAACAGGATACTGAACATCCCTAAGAGCTGTTTCCCTGCAAAATGAACAATATTCTTCGAGCCAATCACTACGAAATGAAATGTGCTTCAAGAACCGACTGCAGAAGAATTTACCTGTGCCAGCAGCAGTGCAGGCTTTTGGGGTGAAAATCCAGCGGGCACAATGTAATCCAAAGTGCACTGGTGAATAATTCCGGGTGCTGACCATTGAATTAAGGGGAATTTTGCCCCAGCGATCAACTAAGCCTCGTGTACAGGGCTGAGACTGTAGTTCTGGTGGGATATCAGCAGGTTGCGCTCTCTGACCAGCCAAAGGGCAGGGCTGGGAACGGCGTTTTAAGCAGATCCCAGGCTGTGGGAGACGCGAGTATCCTGCCTTCCCTGCTAAGTGTGAGCTGCAGGGGAAGCTGGAGTTGTGCCAGTGCACCATTCTGAGCGAAGGCTCCGTCTCAGTTTTACTTTGCCCTTATCATCAAACATCCTTGCTAAGCCCGAGCTGGGCAGGTTCCACAAGGAGGACCGAGGAACACCAAGTGTCCTTTTGCTGCCCATGTCCTGTCTCGTGGGGAGGACAAAGCTTTGGCTGAATCCTCCAAAAGCCCTTCAAGGCTTGGGGAAATAGGAGGGCACAGTGTGGATGTGGGTTGCAGCTTTAGGCACTCGGTCTGGGACCTTGTGATACGAACTTGTCAAACAAAAGGGAGAGAAGGAAAAGAATCCCTGCAGAAGTGGTGCAGAAATGAAGCAACTCTGCATGGCTGAGTTTGCTGGCTCTTTCCTTCAAAGCCTAGTTGTCCCTGTTTCTAACCCACCCTTAAATATTTCCAGAACTGTGGATTGTACCAGCCTTTTATTTCCCTCCCAGGCTCAGCTGCAAATTGCACTTTCCCTTCCTCTACACCCTGTTAATTTTTAATAGACTGGAAGGATAAAGCTGGATTTACTCATGGAGTTTGCCTCAACTGCTCTGTAACTTGAAATGGAAAGTGGTATTTGCTTGTTCTCCTCTGCTCCTGGGTGACAGGGCCAGATCAAACTGGAAGGGTTTTCTGCAGGAGCATCCCACATCCCTGTGCTGCTGCAAAAACTCGGATTAAATAGCACAGCCCTGAAGAGGGTTGTGAATCCCACCTGTGGGCCACACCAGAAAAGTGCAGGGCTGTGTCACTGATGGGCAGGTGAAAATGGAACTTGTAGAGGAGCAAAGCTGGGGTGTTGCTGGAGGCTCAGAGCCCTGAGCAAGGTCAGCTCAGTCTTCATTATATTTGCATGGAGAGGTGGGGGCTTGATTGGCATCTTCCCTTTCCAAATATAAGCTGATAACTGGGTTGGAGCCTGGGATTTTAACCAAGTGAATCTTAGGTTGGAGTCTTTCTTTCCTGTGGGCAACAACTTTGTGACAAAAATTTAAAAAAATTGGTCAAAACTGGGCAATTTAGCTGCCATATTTCTCCTTTCAAAGTAAAAAAAAATGAGGGAAAAGTGTTTTTTTTTTCTCCAACAGATTTTTACAGCTCAATTGTATTGACTTGCTTTCAACATCTGGTCACATCTGCCCCCGCAGGTAGGGCTGAATATTTATATAGACGTGCTGATTTTTCATTCACAGCAAAACTAAAGTGGTTCCTGGGGAAGGTGAATGGGACACAGCAGGTTAAGCATCTCTCACAGGTACAGCAAATGCATTTCTGTAATTTCTTAGAAGGAAAAACCATGTCAAGACACACACAGCCCTCACTGATGAGCTTCCCTGCTTCTCCAGGGCTGGAGTTGCACTGGGAAATATGTGAGCCTGCAGCACTTCCAGAGCACTTTAGCCCTGGCCACTCCCAGTAGCACATTGGCAGCCTTGGCCTGAGAAACCCTGTCCTATTAACAAGAGCTTGTTGTCCCAGGAAAGTCTTCAGCTGATTTACTAATGGAAAGAAATGCCTCACTTGGACAGAGAGAAGGCTGGGTGTGCCAAGGCAATCCTGAGGCAGGAGTCTGGGGAAAGGGAACGAGTGACTTCATCACTGCTGTTTTATGGCTGTGCTGGTGGGTCCCTGGGAAGATTTGGGTTTCAGCTTTGCACACAGGTTTTTTCTACCCCGCTGCCTTAAAAAAGCAGATCCCAGCCCAAATCCTAGGACAGCACCAAAGAAATCCAAAGCAATTTGTAGTGAGGCAGCCCTTTAATAATGTGATTTTCCATGTTCAGGCACAAGTGGAATTGCTGGTTTATTGAGGAAATCTTGTGTTTGGCTGCGGGGAGAGCAGGGAAGTCCAAGAGGAGCGAGCTGCAGCAGGGCTGCTGAGCCTGGGGGATCCATCCCCTCTGCCCCCTCCATCCCCAGCTGCTTCAGCCCTCCTCCACCAGGACATGATGTGCAGGGCATGGGAACAGCTTTAAAGCAGGTGTTCCACCTTCCACATGCTGCACTCTGCTTTCCCCTTCACTCAGGGAAAAGTCACCCAACGATGTCACTTCATCACACGGTGACAGTGACAGGGCAATAGTGTGGCTTGGACAGAGCCAAGCCCTGAATCCAGCTGGCACCAGCCTGGAGTGGAGTCCAGAGCCTGGTGCAGACCAGGAGAGGTGTTTCAACTCCAGACAACCCACTGCAGACCAGCAGGACAAGGAGGGGCATCGTGCTGGTCCTGCCACACAAGGGGTTTTAAGCCCCCCCTGCTCTCCCATTTGGATCCTTGTGTGATTTTCCTGGTTTACTGTTTTCCTGCTCATCAGGTGTCATACACAGAGAGGGGAAAATCCATTAGACAGGAAAATTTTGAAACAGTATGTTTAGACAGAGCACGTAGATGAAAAAATGGCAGCAGCTGCCTCTGTGTGATGCTCCTCGTGCCCAGGGCTCAGCTAAATCAAGCCAGATAAAATTGCATCAGCTCAAATTCATTTTGTTAATCACCAGTTTTATTAGAGAGATCGAAAGGGAGAAAAGACTAAGTGAAGTAATTTTGTACATTTCCTCAGAAGCTCAGAAAATGAGCTTGGTTTTTTTTCCTAATTCTGTTGCTGATAAATACCCTGAGGGCCAAATACAGCCTTATTCTGGGTCTGAACAACATCCCAAGGGCTGAAGCAATGCACAAAACCAACCAATTCCTTCTCATTTTGCTTGTGGCTAGCTGGATCCAGAGGTGTTTTTCTTTTTAATTTGCAGGAAAACTGATTGCAGAAAGGTGGCAGCAATTGGCAATTACTTGATTTTGTATTGGTGGCAGGAGTGTGGAAGAGACAAAGCAGGACAAGGGGAGGAAAAGCAAAGGTGGGGGGTGTGTGATGCTGCCAGTGAAGGGTCACTCACCGAGGAGGAGATGGGGGAGCTGTGTGGGAGGTAAGTGAGCCAGGATGGGTCTTTTCCTCACCTCACATAGTGCTGGGAAGCACTGAGAAATAGGGAAGATGTCTGTGAGGGAAAGGCAGTTCTCTCTAGTTGTGGCTGCAGAGCCTGGATAGTGTGTGTGTCTGGAGGGGGCTAAAAAATCACAAAAAATACCCCAAAATCACAAAAAATAATCCAAGCACTGCAGCTCTGGAGGCTTTGCAGGACACCCTGTGCTGTGGGAATTCCCACTGCTCTGTATTTGGGGGATCACACCAGGGAAGGTGGGTGTCCTGTTTGCAAAGGGGTGAATAAGTAACAAAACTGTGAACTCCTCATATGCAAGTAAGCACCACAGAACAATCAAATTAAATGTAATTTGAGTAAGACTGAATTTAAAAGACAATGACATTAAATTCTAGCTCTAAAACTCATAAAACTCTAAGAGCAGTTTCCAATATTGTAACCATGCTGAGATCTAATAAAGTTTTCATTAAAGAGGAAGTGTTTGACTCAGCAATGGGAGGGTTGTTTTCCCCTGTTATGGAAGGGATGCAAATAGCTGTAATAATGGTTTTCTTCCTGTTTTATCAAGTACCAAGGCATGACTGAAGTGGTTGGCAATGCTCTAAGGGCTGTCAATGCCCAACTTATGCAAAAAAAAGCTCTTTTCTCCAGCACCCACCCCTTCGATGTCGAGCTTTTGGTGACCCAGGTGTGCTGAAGCTCTGGGGTTTGCTGCACCAGCAGAGCCCCAGCACATTAACCCAACAGAAAAGATCCTTCTTGTTTTCTACCAGTTAATGCAACCTGATAGACCCCAACATGCTTAGAAGACCCTCAGAGTCAGAGTGAAATCCCCGGGTATGGGTGGATTGCAGCGGAGGAGAGAGGGCGGTTGGATTACCCAAATGTCAGATTTGGGAAACATCCCGGTTTTGCAAGACTCCAGTTTCAATTCTGACGTGAATTTAAGGGAAGTAAGCCCTGAGTCACAGTGCTGCAGATGCCTGTTATCAATGTCTTATTTTTCCTCTTTTTTTTGTTCTTTTCTGATGGTGGCAAATGCCACGAGAGCCATAGGAGGAGATAACGAGCTGCAATCCCATGTGCCAGCACACTTTCCCTGAGTTGTGTTGTCCATGTTTCCCAGAGGCTGCAGAGCACGTCAAAGAGGGCCTGAATTAGAAAAAAAAATCTGCCTATGGGGATAACAACTTACTGCTTCTGTTAATTTTGCTTATAAAAATAATAATTTGGATGAACTAGAGGGCACCGTGGTGTTCAAAGGCATCTATTCCATCAGTCCCCCTTCTCTGATAACACCTTGGACCTCCAAACAAATAGGAACAAGTTTAACACCAGAAAGTCTTCTTTAATTAATTTTTTTAAAGGAAATGTTGTTGTTGTTAGCATATAATGGATTCCTGAAATGCAGCATCCAGCCTGTGTGATGGGCTCTGAGGGGAAGGATGGTAATGAAACCCAATTTAACTAATGAGCGTAATTTAGAGAGGGACTTTACTGCAGAGTTGCACAAGAAATAGTTTAGAAACACTCTGTCTGTGGAAAAGAGGGGAGTTGTGGTTCTTCAAAAAAACCTCTGCTTCAATCTGCAGAAACACAGTGGGTTTATCAGTTAATTCAGCCCCTCATAAGCTCGAAGTCCTGTAGTGTCCTGTGCAGATCTGGCTGTTGGTTCTTGCAGAAAGAACTTTCTCTGTGTCAATGTGGCAGGGACAAAATACACAGCCATGTGTCCCATGTCCTGCTGTGGGACAACTGCAGTATACTGGATATCTAATTATGAAAACACATAAAAATAAGTGATACAGCTGGTGTGGTGACTGCTACTCTTTTGTGTTCAGCAGATTTTCTTTTGAGAGGAGCTGTTGATGGGTTTAAAAACGCTGCAGACAGAAATTTGGGGCAGGTTTTGCTGATAAGCAAAGGCAGATGGCACCTCTCCTTCTCACCTTTGGGCTGGCAGAGCCCTGTCCTCACAAAAACACAGCCTGTGTGGGGATGGCCTCTTGGCAGGTCTCTGAGAGGAAACCATATAATCATAAACCACTGTCTAGCCTGGAGTGCTGGAAGTGTTTAAGCTATCACGTTTCCATGGCTCAGTCAAGGGTATTTTTAGTGCTGGTGGAGAAAGTTGCTGACTCTGGGTCAAGTATTCCCTCCTGAAGTTTGTGGTCTTGATTCAGGGAAAATTAACCATTTGTTTAAAGGTTTGTTATGGTGAAGCTTCTCTCCCATTCTCTGCCCAAGCCTTTCCATGGACTGGAGCCAGGAAGGAAGAAGAGCAGCTTGCACTGACACTCAAAGTAGAAAATCTGATACTGCTAAAATGTGGACATCTGTCTAAATATAATTTCTCTTACATACTTCCATTGCCCACACCTGCTTTTCCCAGGCAAACTGCAAGGAGCTGCTTCCATAGGCAGTGCCTTGGCTGGGGCTGTTCGGGGCTCAAGAGCTTGGTTTTGTTTGTTTTTAACAACAGTCTCTTGGTAGGTGATGATAGGAAGGTTTCATTAAGCTGCCACTCGCATGGCAAAGAGCCAGAGGTTGGAATTTTAGGTGGTTTTGCTCTCCCATCTGTATGTTTGGTGTTTAATTTCTCCCTGGCTGTGGTTGACGGTCTCCATCGTGCCAGTGTGGCCCCTCAGGGCTGTGTGAAGGAGATCAGTGCACAGGATGAGGGGGCTGGGAGGGACAGCAGGGACACCACATTGGCCAGAACCACTGGCCAAGGGCTCAGCCTGCTTTTCCATGCATGGCATGGAGCACCAAACTTCCAGGGGACACCTGGGGAGGGTCGCTGGGTGATGGAGAGGAGCTCTCCTGCACTCAGCCAAGCGGGGACTGGCTGCAGAGTTTGCCTCTGGCAGATTGGAGGTGGGTGCTGATGGTTTGACAGCACGTGGGAGGTGGCCAGAGCAGGGATGAGCTGTGAAGAGCCTGGAGATGGAGATGAATCGACACGTTTGGCATAATGGAGGGGGAGCCACGGAGAGAGGAGTGATGTGGTGGTGCTGACAAGCCAGAAAATGAGCCCAGGCTCCTCTGAGTGAGGAGACATTCTACGTCAAAACCACAAACACTGGAGCCAGAGAGGATTATTGAAGCCACCCAAACTCTAGGTTAATTAAAAATTAATTCTAGAGAAACTATCCCATTTAATTTTAACCTGCCAGTGGGTATCCAGCAGAGTCTCCCTCGTTTCATTTGAGAGGGCACAGCTGCTTTGTGATACCTTAAATGCCCCTTCAGTGGTATCAGGCCCCTGCTGCTGAAAATGTGCAGGTTTGATAACTACACTGCACCATTAAGAGAGGGTTTGCAAATAACTCCTCCTTGTGCCATTAAACCCACTGTGCATTCCCTGTATTTTTATTAGTTTTGTGCTGACAACTTTCCTGTATGGCTTCTCTCTGAAAACATTCCTTCCTGCTAAGAATTTCTTTCCACTGGTGCATGAGGATTAATTAAAACATCCCTAGGATTTGGTGCTTTGATGTAATGAGTGCTGGGGCACCTTTTTTTTTTTTTTTTTTCCTTTTAAGAAATAATCAAGTATCTACAGGTAGTCTGCACCTTCCTGCAGCTCTGATAAGAGATTCCTTCTTGTTTGCAAAGTCCTTGGATGCACAGCTTTGGATTAGTTGGCTGTGTTATGAAATGGGGGAGACCTGTGGCTCTGGAAAACCTCATGGACTAATGGTTTGATAGGGAAATCAGGAGCCCTGTGTCTCAGGCCGTGGTTATCCAGCTCTGGAGCTGGATGGTGCCTCTCTGATTTGCTTGGTTGCTCCTCAGAAGTGCAGACCATATCCCACCAAGAGCTGTGAGGTGTGTGCAGCTCACACAGGGCTGAGGATCCCCCAAACCTGCTGCAGTGGGGAGGATGCCCTGGGCTGTTTTGGCTGCCTGGTGGGTGCTCCCTGGGCAACAAGGGGTGCTTGGCCCTTCTCCATTTCTGACCCACACATACCCAGGTTGGTGGTGTTGGGCCTCCCCCATTTGCCTCTGGGTGCTGCTGCAAGGCTGTCTCTGAGCTGCCCTGGGTACCCAGGCAAAAAAGATGTTTAATTTTAATTATTACTTGAAGCAAACTTCTCTGCTGCCCAGTTTGCTCATAGTCATGGCTGATGCTGGATTTATCATTCCTGGTGCCCAGAGCACAGTTTGCTCCACTGGTCATTCCTAACTTGGCTGAGAACTGCTTTGGGGCTTGTTGTGCTTTCATCTGTGCTGTACAACTGGGGAGACACAGTCAGGAGAAATTAATTTCCCTTGTCCAGGACAACACACAACAAGTGCAGCTTGTCTGAATTCTCATGGGCTCCCCTGGGCAGACTCCAGCAGAGGGTGCAGTGGCTTTTAGGAAAGGTTGTCTTCCTCCCTCACTTCTCTTTATTTTTTTAAGGGAAAAAGAGATTGCAGGGCCCTTCTGGCATCTGAAGACTCAAGTTGTTTAATGCCCATACCAAAAACAATCTCTACTTAATTTTAGGCAGAAGCATAGCAGTGTTATAGCTCATTCAACAAGCCCTCTGAGATCCAACTGTGTGACACCTTTGTCAACAGGCAACAGATGGGAGGCTTATAAGTGTGCCTTTATGTTTAATTTTATGTGTTTTTATGAAGCTTTTATGTATTAATTTCATTGGGGCTGTTAAAATTTCCTGCTACTTTTTGGAGTGTGCCATTCCCAGTGTTTGTAGTGAGGGAAGGACACTGCTTCCCTCATGTTAGCAGTTCTCTGTACCACAAATGCCACAGGAGAGCAGTGCCCAGAGGATCATTTGAACCTTTGGACTGCTGCTTTCAAGATGCACATACTGTGGAAAACTGGCTGTCCTTGAGATCAAGTAGGAAACCTCTCCCAGTGCTCAATGGCTGCTCCTTCCAGTGTCTGCATAGACTGGAATGAGCTTTTTTACCTTGGAATAACAAGTTTTAAGTGGTGCCCGTGCAATACTCAGGGTTGGACAGGAGGAACCTGACACCCCAGTGATGAAGCTCTCCTTTGGGGGACTGGTTATGATTCTTAACCAGCTGTGAGTGATTCCTCTGCCACCAAGGTCAGCCAAACCCTGCTGGAGAATTGCTGGGGGTCAAGCTTTGGTCAGAAAAGTCTGGTTTGGTGCTTTTTACTTAAAAAAAAAAATTAAAAAAGAAAGAACAACCTCCCTCCAAACATTGGTTGTGTAAAGGACCAGCAGGCATTTTGGCCCTGGTCAGGCAGGACCAGCATGGTGAGAGCTGGGCAGGATCACCACAGACTTGCCCAGGCTCAGTGCTGCCCCTGAGTGCCTGTGCCTGGGGAGAAGGGGCAGAGGACAATTCACCAGATTACAGAGCAGGGTTTGGTGCTGCAGGCTGAGCTGATCAAAGCCTTGACATTCTCCCAGCAATGAGCTGCTGTGCCAAGTTCCCCCACTGCCCAGCACCAAGTCCCCCAGAAGGTCCCTGACCCCTCTGCAGCGGTGTGGGGGTTCATTTATTTTATAGTGCCAGTTCTGATTGACAGGAATTGGCATGGGGATAATGAGGACTGCTGCAGAAATGATCTGTGGGTTTGCAGAATCTGCCCTTTGAACACCCAGCAGGCAAACTGCACATCTCCAGTGCCATGGGGCTTTCGGGGTCCCTTTAAGACCCGGAACGTTTCAACTCAGTGCAGCCTAATTGGATTCAGCCTCTTAATTCAAGTCTATATTCTCTCCATAATGAGCTGCAGATCTTACAGAGATTGTTGGTGGGACATCAGTGAGTGTGTTGTGAGCAGTGCACCAAATTTCTTCTTCTTGCAGAGGAAGAGAGAGCCAAGGCCTCGACAGTGCTGCTGGTGCACCCAGGCAGAGCCCCCCTCCCTGCCTGGCTGCTCCAACAGCTGTGTGCATTGATCTAATGAGGGCCAAAAAGTGATCTAATTCCTGCAGGAGCCACACTGAGCCATTCAGTGTCCATACTCAGACCTGCTGCTCCTGCTGAAGTCTTAGGGCCTCTCCTGGGTATAGCCTGGGTCCACATGCTCTCCTGTTTATGGCCATTTGACTCATCTATTTGCCTTGAGCTGTCTCTAGACATCACTAAATGTCTTGCTAATGTGTTTGAAAAGCCAACTGTTTCTTTAAATTCCCTCATTCCAGTGTGGCATTTCTTTATGTTCCTATTTGTCAACATGATCCTTGCTGTTACACCAGGGCTTGGAAGGTTCCCACTGAACCTGCTCAGATGATTTGGCTGCAAAGCAAGAGGCACAAATTCAGCAGCTCCTTGACACTGTTCTCCTGGTAGAAAGAGAAAATGAGTAACTCCCACTTCCTCCTTTCCTTCCTGATGAATGGTCTGAGAAATTGGGTGGACTTCCCACATCTCTCACAGAGGAAAGCAGCCAGATGCTGGTCAGTGTTCCAGCTTCCCCATTATTGTGCTGTGAGTCAAAGCTGACGCAGGTGAAGGGGTAACATTTTCCCTTCTGAAGGTCATTTCTCAGTGGAAGGGCTGTGAGCCCCCATTTGCTCTTGAGGACGCCCTAGAATGCAATAGCAGGTGATCCCTGTGGGAGAGAGGTGTCAGGGCAGGTTGGGATGAATTGTCAGGGAGGACAAGATAATTTCACCCATTTCTTAAATTAAATCATAGAATGGTTTGGTTTGGAAGGGACCTTAAAACTCATCTTGTTCAACCCTCTATCATGGGCAGGGACACCTTCCACCAGCCCAGGTTGCTCCAAGCCCTCTCCAACCTGGCCTTGGACACTTCCAGGGATGGGGCAGCCACAGCTTCTCTGGGCAACCTGTGCCAGGGCCTCCCCA
>JAWWLV010000030.1:9008712-9025242 GCA_035041135.1 Platyrinchus mystaceus
TAAATGACTATGAGATGCCCACAGTCACTTGAGCTTCCACGGTGTTTCCCATGGAAAAAAGGAACCAAAACCAGTATGAATGTCCCTGAGAAACCTTCCTGTGACATTTCATGCAGTCTTGAGTAAACTCAGTCTTACTCAGACATGGGGGGAAGAGAAGGGGAGTTGCCAAGGCTCTTTGCAATGAGCAGGAGGTGGGAGCTTGCTCCAGGCAAAGGCTGCCCACTGCTCTGCTCTGCTGATAAACAGTCCTGAAAAACCCTCAGCCAGCTCTTGCTGGTAATTAATAGGTGACTGATTAGTTGGAGTCCATAATGGGTGTTTCCATTGGGGTATTTAGTCAATTAGGGTGTTTCCCTAATGACCAAAGCAAGCTGAATCTATGGTGTGCAAGCTGAGCTGCATCCTGAGCTCTGCATCCCCTCAGGGAACTAAGCCTTGCTCCCCCAGCTCCCTGGGCTTCCTGGCAAAAAGTTCCAATCCTAACCTAGCTGTGTATATATATATATATATGATATATATATATATTCCTCAAAAACCATGAGGCAATATTTTCCTACTGAAAAGTTACTCCACCCCTCACTTCCAGGGAGCTTTTATTTTCATTCTCCTTGAAAAATGTACATCTTGTTTCAGCTTTGTCCTGGTCTCTTTGGTTTTTGGTGTTTTTTTTCTTGCAGTTGCAGTTAATTTCCTCCTTCAAAGAAAAACAGCAAAGCCTTTGATTTACTAGATTGGCTAAATTCAATATCTTTCCCAGAAACAGTGGCTCAGTGTTTCCTAACAATAAGTTCAAACGTTTGAATGATATAATTTCCCCCACTTGTGACACTCTTCAAAAAATCAGCATATTGCATCCAGTTTGGGCTCCTTCACATCCCTGTGGCATGCTTAGCATGAATTTTATCCTCTTTAAACAATAGCTGTGTTTGCCACACGGTGTCCTAAAGCTGCAAGGTCTGATTCGTGATACGAATAACACGCACAGTTGGATACCTACATTAAGTATGGATGATGAGATCACTTCCAGTAAAATCTTGAAATGCAGTAATGTGAAAAACATCTGGTTGTTGTGCATTTGATTTAAAGTTGGAAGCCTTGGACAAAGAGACTATACATTTATTAATGAGTTCTCTGCTTTATGGAGGTTTCCGTGCAGTTTACTCGTTAGACTTCAAAAGCAGGAAATTATACCACCTCTTGATTGAAATTGGCTTATTGGACATCAAAAGAAGGAAAATATATGATCTAGTGGTGGAAATTAATTATTGCATTGGTTTTGTGTTGGTTTGGTTTTTTTTTTAAATCTGAATTTAGCATTGCAATTTCCTCCTATGAACCCTCCACTGATGCAATACGTCTGTGTTTGTTTATGTACACGTGTGCCAAAAAAGAAATTAAAAAAATGGGGGAAAAATATTTGGAATCCTGGGAGGTGGCCACTCTCAGCCATGCTGATTCCTCAGCTGGAGGTGCTGGTGCACATACAAGAGCAGGGACTCAGGGGCTCCCATGGCACAATCCTGTGACCTTTGCCTCATGAGGTGGATAAATGATGTCTGTTCTCCAGAACAAAGAGAAGAAGGGATGGAGCACCATCTCTCCACCTCTTGCCTGGATTAGTGCCTGACATCCTCTTTGGGATGGCCCTTGGAAGGGCTCTTGATGGGCTCAGCTGAGCCCACTGCTCTGAGAGGTTGTGTCTGTGTCCCCCCAGCAAAAAATGTACAAAAAAGCTGTGGTAACCATGGAAATCCTGCTGTTTAGCAAATTGGAGAGAGGAAAATCCAACAGGGATGGCCAAGGGGATGAATTAGAGCTGCCCCTTGGCAAGCACAGCAGAAAAACTAGTGGAGTTTGCTGTTTTTTTATAAAAAAACCCCATGTACACACATAATATTTCTAATTTTTCATTCACTGCTGACTGTCCGCCCTGAGAAGTGGAAAATACTTGCAGAGGCGCTGCCACTTCTGCCACGTTTCACTTGATGTCCTGTCTCCCCTCGCCCTGTGGACCCTCCTTGCTCCCTGGGTGTCCTTCTGCACCCTCCATCTGACCCAGGAACGTGCTCTTGACATCCCCAAATTCAGGTTGGACCCCCAGGTACGCAGGAAAAGCTGCTGGAAACGCTGCCAAGAACCAAACTGGCAGGCAGAGAGGCTGGCATTTGTGACCCTGTCCATTTGCTCAGCACCTCTCTTTCTGCACATAATTCTTTGGGTTTGACCTCTCTCCTGTTGTGCCCAGTTCCTCACAAATGCCCAGTTCTGGTGGCTTTACTGATCATTTTTCAAACGTGGGAGCTCTGGTGGCAGATGAACCCTAGACTGGAAAAATCTAAGACATTGTAAGATTGTAAGGTATTAATGTTTCTGCAATTGTTTTGTGCTACAGTCTTTCTGATGCTGCCTAAAGGTGCATTTGTTTCTATATTTTATTTGCTACTGCTGAGGATTTTGCTGCATTAATCTTTAGTTTCTTATAAATTTTTATATATCCACAGAGAGAATTATGATTTTAGTCCCTCTAAATGCTGCTGTAGAGAAACAGGGATGGCAAAGTGATACATCTCTGCAGAAGTCATTGTGTTGTCCTTAGAAATGTGGGCAGCCAAGAAAGCAGAATTTAAGCAGTTTATTCAGAAGAAAAAAGTGATTTTGATGTTCCCTCAGGCTGTCTTTTGGGGATGCAGATACACAAGTCCTTTGGCTTGGGCGCAATGGGGATAAATAGGACCAGTGGGGATAAACAGGACTAGTTTTCACTTGATGTGCAAAAATTCCTCAGGAGTTTTCGGAAACCTTTTTCTGCCCAGTCATTTTTAACCCTTTCTGTCCTGGCTGCTCATCTTTTGGGTCCAGCAGTGTTTCAAACCATGGTTGGCTGCATCCCTGTGCATGGGGAAGTGGCCGAGGAAACCTGTCCCCTGGATGTGCAGACCATTCCAAATGAGCAGTTACTGGAAAATATTCTTCTCATGGAACTGTCTGTCTACAGTCTGACTCATCTAAAAGCTGGCTTAGGAGGCAAGTCACCTCTGGTGTTTAAAAAACTAGGTTAGCCCCATGGATAAATATCCTTTTCCAGAAGCCCATTACTATATCCTGCAGGCATGTTCTGCTGAGCCCACAGTGGGACAGTTCCCAGGAAAGCACAACCAAGGCACGACAGAACATCTGCTCTGTGCTGTCACATGATTTATGGGAACATGTTGCAAACATATATATATACACACACACATATATATATGTGAAAGAATAATACCTTAGCACTGATCAAAACCCTGTTTATTGCTCTAATGCCAACAAATGTACTCCTTACACTTCACAAATCACTCACTGTCCAAACTCCTGCCTGGAATATTTGCATAATAAAATAAGAAGAAAACAGCAACTCCATTGACTTTTCAAAACCAACTGCACTTCATTTTTCCTGTATGAAAAGATCATGGAGGGATTTATATATGATATTTCTTTATTCCTACAGTTACTCCAGACTAAGGTACTTAGTGGTAGTATGGTTCATCTTTGGACTGTCTGGAATCATTTATCTTCATGTAATACCAATGAAGGTCTCTAATTATTTAAGAGCTTACAGGGTTTATAACATTATCTCAAATTCCTCACATTAGGCTCTTCATTTGCTTTTTATTCTTAAAAAAAAAAGGTGGTAGCCTTTGGAAGAAAGGGAAATGTGTTTTTTTTTCTAGATAAAGAGAAATCTGAGCTATGACTTGGCAGGACATTTTCTTGAGGACTTCCTTATGGACTAGATTTCACTATTTTTATGCATTTGAGTTTGCTTCCCCTCACCATTTTCCATTAAATGGGAAAGACTTTTCTTCCTCCTTTTCTGCTTTTTACAGCCCAAACAGAACATGAGGCAACAGAACCAGGGACTAACGTTAGTGCCAGGCTTTTCCCAGCAGGTCAGACGAAATAGTCGAATTCTAGCTGTAAAAGAATGAAAAACTCTCAGTGAAGATGCCCAGAACCTGAGGCAGAGCTTGGGGATGACACTGAGCTGCCACCAGTGCGTGTGGATCCAGGAGTATCTCCACTTTGTGGTGTTGCTGGCTCGTTAGTGCTGGGATTACACCGGGATTCACAGTCTGGTGAGCTCTTGGCAGGGAGCACAGGCTTGGCTGGTGCTTGCAGGTGACAATTTGATGGACTGGGTTAATTCCAGATATTCATAGCATGAAGTGCTGTGATGTTTTCCCCTCTCTCCCCTCATGCTGACTGGGGTGAGTTCATCCCCCCAGAGCTGCAGCCTCGTGTCCGCTGCACACCTTCTCTGGCAGCTGGGATTGCAAGGGAGCCCTGGACAGCAGTGAGGAGCCTTCTGGAGGTAACAGGGTGGGATGAATCACAGCCTGGGATTGTGTCAGACTCTGCAATATGGTTCTCATTTGCTGAACTAAGGCTTTTATGGGACAATAGTGCACTGTGTGCTATGTAGAAGGAAGGGGAGCTGAAGGATAGCAGGGAAGCCAGAGCAATGAGAAATAAATAGCCCATGGCAGGTATGGACCCTGCTGCCTTCCCTGATTTATGGGTTAAATTCAGTCACTTAAATGGCATTGGACTCACCCTCCTACTAAGATCAGCATTGCCCCACATCCTGCTTTGTTCCCTTAGGCTACTTAGAGCCTTCTATCCTTTAGGGAAGACAAATATTTAATTAATCATCGTTAAAAAATAATAATTGGCAATTACTTAATGGAGCTGTTGATTAATCCATTAGCCAGGATCTATCAGGCTCTTCCTGCTACGATCCAAACCCTTTGCCTGGTGAGTGTTTTCAGCCCTGTGTTCAGTGCTGGGCATGTGCTGAGGTGTGGTGCAAATCTGGGGGGGCTGTGGTTGGAGCCCCCCCAGGGCTGCCACTCCTGCTGACAGTGGTGCCCATTTCCAGGCTGTCCCCAAGCCATGGAGCAATCACAGCCCCCACAGGACTCCCCACACTCTGTCTCAAACACTTCATGTAAATCCTCAAGGGCTCGTGGTGCCATTTTTTTTTTGCACTGTTTTGGCCAAGAGCAGCATAAACTTACTGGAAAATGAATAACCACTGTGACAAGTGCCAAAGCTAAACATTTTCACTGCTTCCTGCTTTCAACTATCTCCTTTTCCACTCAGGCTTTCTGTCCTTCCATCCCACCTCGCTCCCCAGACCAGAGCCATTCCTGGGGGGGGGTGGCTGTGTTTTCTGGACTAATTGTATCACTTACTGGAAAAGAATTGTGTGGTTTTGGGCTTCATGGGGAGGAATAAGGTGACACTTGTGGTTTCCACTATCCTTGTCTGCAGCTCAGAAGAAAACTGGGCTGCAGTCAGGGTCTGAGTTCTTTGCTCTCCATCACTGTGGGAGGAAGAGGAGGAGGAGGAGCAGCCTGAGGGGACAGGAGGGAGCAACTGGGAGGCAGGAGGTGGCACATCTGGTGGTGCAGGCTTGGGATGCACAGGACTCCAGAGAAAGGAGCCATGCTGTTATATTAGCACAGGGGATCCCAATTTTCCAGGTTTCTTAGGCTGTGGTGAGATTTCCTTTATGTCAGTTTGCTTTAAGGAACAATCTCCACGAGAGGCATCTCCCCAGGACATTGGGGAAGGGAACAGGGAGCACAGGACAGGGTGGGGGAGAGGAGAAGAACTCTGGGAGATGGGTTTCTCCAAATTTCCTTGGGGAAAACATGAAGCACCCCAATTCTGAGTGCCCAGCAAATGTGTGCTGATGTGCTGGGAAAGAGAGACAGGTCTTGTTTTGGAGAGAACTAGAGGTCCTCTGCTAGGGCCAGGGATGTGATGGCAGTGGAGAAAACGGGAAATAAATCATCACTGGGAACTGTGTGAGAGCAACGAGCTGAGTCAGCACTTGTGGGCTCACTGTCTCACAGACACATCTTGTAGTGGTTTCATCTGGGGGAATTTGGAGAGCTGGTTCCAAGTAACGCTGGCCATGGAGGACTCCCCATGGCTGACCTGAATGTGGGAAAGGTTTGATCTCCAGCTGCTTTTCAAATGGATGTGATGTCAGCAATCTTCTGCAAAAGTGGGGGGTTTGACTTAAAATGAGGCACTGCTGTCTCTGAGGAGGAGTCTGGGTGTTCTTTGACAGCACATGGTTGTGCTGGTTTGCAACCAAAGCCCTTTGCTTGGGGAAGTGATGCTGATGGTGAAGGTGGTTTTACACCAGGCAGAGCATCCCCACCCACAACAGCTCTGCAGCACAAAGGGGTGAGCATGGGCTGACTTTCTGGTTTATCCAGCAAGTGTCTGGTGCTGGCTCTGGGGCTGCACTCAGCAGCAGTTTCCAGAGGCATTTTCCAACCTTCCCTGCTGCTTTGGGTGCCCAGATCAGGCACTGCAGATCACTGAGGGTCCTGTTGAGCTCCAAGCCAGGCTGTGGGCTGGACCCTGCACAGGTCAACATTGAACCCATAACCAAGGACTAAAGCTCCAGGATTTGAACATTTCATCCTGTCAACCTGGGAGAGATTTGCCCAGATGACTTACATTAGTTTTAATGGAAACTGTGTGTAGAAACCACAAGCTTAAATCAAGAAGATTATGTCGAAAGAGCAGACTTCATATTCATAAATCCAAATGACAGCCTCCAAGTGGGTTTTTGTGCTCACTGCAAAGAGCCCATCACTATTTTCAGCTCCTTAAAGCTGACACAATGCCCAGCCTTTATGGGGATCACGTTTTGGAATGGTTTTTGTAAGTCAAAGGATAAAGGAAGAAATCTCCCCAAGTAGGGTCATGTTAATAAGCAGCTGCACTAAAAAAGCAGCTCTCAGAGACTTCAGCACAAGTTTTGGCCTGGCATCTCACAGCAGCCTCTGTGCCAAGGTGGGCTGAGCTGCAGAGTAACATTTCCTTGTGGTGGTGTGGTTGGGAGCATGGCAAAGGATGTTGCATCAGTCCAGCCCGCCTGCCCATCCCAGCATGGAGACTGGCACTTTCCATGGAAGAAACAGCCTTTCCTGGCCAACTGCACTTTTAAAATTCTATCCACTAACTGAGATGAAAGGAGGGGAAAATACAACCAACAGGAATCTCCACAATGGATACTATTAATTTTCCTGAGGATAATTTGGCTTGGCAAAGCATCCCCTGAGCTTGTGTGCAGATGGGGGTGTAAGACAAATCCAACACAGCAACAGCAGACTGATCAAAATGCAATTGAAGAAGGGTGTGAAATTTAATGTATTGCAGCATGTTGAGAAAACCAGGGCGTGTCTTTGGGTAAGCAGAAAGGAGAGGACCTGACTGCCAGGCTTGGAATGAAATCCCATTGCATCCTGTGTCTGGGAGAGCCCCTCAGCACCCACCTCCCAACCTTCTCCATTAGCCACACAGGAACATCACCACAGGGCTCTCATTGCTTAGGGGGAAGAAACAGCCGGATGATTTCCCTCTTTCCAACCCTGAGCTGCTCCCAGACAGCCTCCTACCTGCTTGTGTTCTCCAAAGCCATCCAGGAGTTCATTCCTGGCTCCCTGGGGCTGGCAATGCCAACACAGTGGTGCACTGTCTAATGCCACCAAACTCGTGGAGAACCTCGTGGCCTGGGGTTGTCAAACCCCACTGGCTGCACACAGATCCTAAAAAGCCTGTGCAATGCTGTGTCTTGTGCCTGGAGTTCTGGTGGCAGCTCTGGGGGAGCCGAGAGCAGCTCTCAACCCCAGTTTGGATGGGGTTGAGACATCAGGTATCAGTCCTGTTTCTGAGAAAGGAAGAGAAAAACCTTCCCTGCCAAACCTGCTTTAGGAGGGGGAAAGAAAAAGCTTTTCAGCCAGGAAACAGTAGCCATTGCTAATGAACAGGGAGCAACTTGTCATTAGGCTCTTGTCAATGACTGACGTGTTTGTGGCTCCCAACATCTGGAAGGGATTTAGCAGAAAGGTCTGGTTCCTGTGACACTGCTAATCTCCCTGGCTGATGGATTCAAAGGGAATGAGGGAGAAGGAGGAAAGAAAACTGAAGATCCAAGGGCTGATTCTTGCCACATGTGAAATAAATAAAGGACCTGCTCAGGAAAGAGGGTAAACAACCCCATTGTGGAGCATCAGCCACTTTCTCTTGCTGTTCCCTTCCCCTGTTATTTATTGCAGTTGAGCACAATGTGCTGAAAGCAAAACACCCTCAGACCTGCAGGGTCTGGGCTTCTGCAGGGTGGTGGAGGCTCAGGGACTCTCCCCTCCCTGGCTCCCCAGCCACATTCCCCTCTTGGACCGAGTGTTTGGGGCTCAGTGATGCTCTGAGGTCGGGGGGGAGCAGAGCTTGAACCAAACCCCAGGCCACAACCTGGTACAAACTCTCACCCAGAGTTTGTGAGTGCAGCTGAGGGTCAGCCTGTGACCCTGCCTGTGGCCCAGCAACATTGTGCATCTGCTCAACAGCACGACCCAAGCAGAGCCCATCGGTGACCTGAGGCAAAAGGGGGAGTCTTGTCCGAGGTTTGGGAAACCTCCCAGCTGAAAATGCAGCACACAGAGTGTTGGTTTTGTCCTTTCCCTTGGTTCAGTCCTGCCCAGGATAACCTCATGGTGCTGCTATACATTGTGTACTGATGAGCAACATATTTGAAGTTGCTTCACTCAACATGACACAATATTTGGACTATTATCCTAAGCATGGCATGCCTAAAATATGCCATTGGATGTCTCATGGTTTTGAGATGGTCTTTTTTTAGTACCATACAGGCTAAAGTAATAAGGGTCTGTCTGGGACCCATGAGCTCAGACCTTGGTAGGAATCACATACAATTCCTAATTTGGACAATTCCTGATCCAAACAGTCGCTGGCAGAAAATGGCCAGGGAATTCCCTGGTTCTGCAGTTTAAAGTGTAAATCACCAAAGGCCAGTGAAAGCTAATGAGAAACCAAAGATACCTCAACCAACTAAAAAATATTCCCAGCAGTAATCAGCTCAGAAGGCCTTTAAATGACCTTTAAAAATATGTCTTATCATATTTATTTTTTTTTTTACTTTTGAAAAGAATTTTTGTTTAAAAGAGCTTTCAGGGAGTTGGACAATTGGGTTTTGACAAGTTCTGAAAGCTCAGTGCAACAGATGCCCGGAGTCAGTGCTGGAAATGTAACACTGGCAGCCCTGCTGTGCTGTGGAGTAAGCCTTGGTGAGTGTTTGTGGGGGTGTGTTTGCACATCACGTCCCTAAAGCCCTGCAGGTTGTTCCCAGCCAGCTCCAGGCAGGAGAAGCTCACTCCATCTTCCACCTACCTGACCTGGCCTCTAGAAAAAAAAAAAAAAAAAGGAGAGTTTGGGATTCAACAACCATGACCTCATCCAGGGAGTTTCATGTTCCTGCAGGGATTAGGACCATATGACTGGAAAGCCTGTCTGATAAATGTTTGCTCCTGCTCATGGCTGAAGCATCTCTCCTGCAGCAGCTGGAGGAGGGGGGGAGTTCTCCCCTCTTCTCCCAGCTCCTGGTGTAAATCAGCCCATCCCTGTGCTATAATAAAAGAAGCCAATGTGCCCTGTTGCCAGCTTGGGAGTCAGAGAGTGATGAGGGTGGACAGTGCCAAACCATTGTGAAAAGCAGGCCTAGAAGAATTAAAAACTAATAATGAAGAAATTAGTCGGTCCTGATTGTGTTACAACTGCCAGACTAATCCTGCTGGAATCCTCCCAGGCCAGAGCACCACTTACTCACTTTCTCAGCAGCTGGCAACTCTGCTTTTTTAAAAGAAGTAGTGGTGGAAACTACTTTGGTTTTAAGAAACTCTTTATTTGTAGTGAGGTTTTGCTTCATTTGAATTCCAGATTTCCAGGCGCTTGGGGCTGATGGGAATACAAACTCCTATTGTATCACACCAAAGAAATCACTTCTCTGGTTCTTCCTGTAAATGCCCAAAGCTGAGTTTCTGTTGACCCTGCTTGAGTGGGAAGCACCACCAAAACCAAGAGCTCGTTATGCCTAAAGAAGAGGAACTGGATTTAGCCCAAGATATCTTGCTTTACAACGTGCTATGTCTCCTATAAAAATCCCTGTCTCCAGTTCCTCTCTGCTCTGCCCTTGCCAAAGTCCTGGTGCATGTTCAGACATCCTCTGTGAGACCTGTTCCCTGCCCCTCTTGTGAGAAGCAATAACCCTACGTGCCTGTGAGCCTCAGAAATGTGTGTGTGCTTCCCAGGGTGAAACAGCGTGTGCCTGCTCCAAACACTGACTGAGGCCTGAACAAAACACTGCTCCTCATATTTTATGGAAAATAAGCAACGTGGACCTGGCTGGTTGGGGAAGTGTTTTATCCAGGAACATGTGTCTGTACATTGAACTTGCATAAGGAAGGCAATTATTTTCCATTCCACCCTCCTACCACATATTGCGACATTCGTTCTCAGCAGCGGTGAGGAAATGGATCCAAACCATTCCAGCTCTGCCTGGCCCTTTATCAAGGAGCCTCTGCGAGTGCTGTGGGTTATATTATTAAATCATTCCCTCCTAAAAACAATCACTAGCCTTGTCATGTTATCTGCTGTAACTAGAAAACCACTGCAACTAAATTAAGCCATATGTCCCCTATAATTCCCCGTGGTGGTGATGGGCTCACAGTCCCCAATGGGGAAGTGTGTCTTGTATGGGTTTGGGGTTTCTGGGTGCTCGTGCATCAGGGACTGGGGTGTGTTGTGAGGTGTCCCTCTTCATTAAAAAGGGAGGTTTTTCTTTATCAGGACCTAAATTTCCTACAGTTTATTGCTGCTTGTTTGATCCTCTGCCCTGTGTTTTATTTTCTCTCTGCTTCACCTTGGCTTGAGGAGGCCACTGTCTGAAGAATGGAGTAACCAGGAATGAACACCCAGAACTTCATAGAATCACAGATATTTAGGCTGGAAAACACCTCTAAAATCATCACTTCCATCCTTTCACCCAGCACTGCCAAGCCCACCACCAATCTATGTCCCTAAAGTGCCACAGTGCCACATCTACATGTTGTTTGAACATTTACATAACTTTACAGAACTGGGATATCAGTGATGTGCAAATACCACATGAAACAGATACCAATCATTTTTTAATTTTCATTGTATGATTTAAAGCTCTCTTCTCTAAGATGCAGCATCTCTTCCTGCTGATGCAGGTGTGATTCAGACAAGGCACTGCAGCCTTCAGAAACACTCTGCTCCTCTCTAAACAGTTTCTGGACTTCCCAGCACTTAGTGATTCTAAATATTTTTAATACTCTCCTAACTGCAAGAGCCCACAGGGCTTGTATAAACCCTGGGGATTACTGCAGAAGTATGGATAATGTGTTGGAAAATGTACAGTCATGAATGTTCTGGCACTTCCAAGCTTTAATGTCTCTTTTTCTCTGCTTCAACAACATCCCAAGAAATGCATTTGGAGAGGCTTGTGCAGAGGCCACAGGATCAGTGGGCAAAGCCCACCTTGTCCTGTCGGGTGTGGGATATTAAAATGTGAAAATCTGAAATGGCTGTGCTGAGCTACAGGGGGACCTTTTGAGGTTGGCCTGGAAGGCAGAGTCTTGTCCTGCTTTCAGGGAGCTGAACTTCCCCAGAGTCCGTGGGCCAAGAGGAGCAGCCCTCAGGCCACGCACCTCCAGTTATGAGATGCTCTACTGACACAATGCAGTTTGTGTGTCCTTTTGGCAGGCAGTGCTTTCTTCTGCCTGCTCTGTTTCACTGAAATTAATGAGTGCCTTGGGTTTTGTTGGGGTTTTTATTTTATTTTATTTTTTTTAAGGAAGTTCCAATATATCATAATAAACTAAACGAATTCAGATTTCAAAGCTTAGCGTCCCAAAATAACAGTCAGTTGTAATTTGGCTCAGGATGCTCCAAGGTTTGCTCTCTTCCTGCATTACAAAGTGGCCCAGAGCCAACCTCAGCAGATTACTGTGCTGACGCTGGGCGTCTATCAGACCTTTAAATCAGTTGAAGCAGGCCAGAAAAAACTTGCTTTTATCCATTTTAAGGTCTGTAGACTCTGCTCATCAAGTGGTTTGCTCTCCAGTGATGGCACAGACTTTTCCAAGGCTTATGTAGCTATGCATGGAAATGAATACTACCCCAGAAAGATATGGCAGAATAAGATTTCTTAGGGTTTTTCTACCTCATTGCTGGCTTGCTGAAAACAAGAAGATAAATTGCAGGATAAGGAATAAAATGAGAACATGTGAGAGCTAGAAATGCCTGGTGGGAGCTGTTTTCTACCTCTCTTTTTTCTTTTTCTTATATGGACGATATGACTAAGTGACACTGAATTATTCCCTGAGAGTTCAATTGCTACATCTTGTGACTTCCTGCTCTGTAATTTTACTGGATCATATATCTGCAATATTGGGCAGGGGGAAGGGGGGGGGGAAATAGGAAACAGATGAGGGGATATCAGCTTGGCCCATAGCACCCCTCATGAGATCCAGGGGGTTTATTTTGTGTGTGTGCCTGTCAGCGTGTGAGAGAGCAACAGCAACGGAGAGGAGCCCTTGAAGAGATTTATCTCAAAGTATCGAATGTGGGAAGATCATTACAAGCTTACACGATGAAGTAAGAGAATTGTTTTGTTTATATGAGAGAAGATAAAGCACATATTTCTCCCATCACAATGATATATTAAAAGGAAGCAGAATATTGTGTGTAATTGCCTTTTTGGCCAGCGCTCCCCGAGGCCCCTGAGGACAGGACGAGGGTGTCTTTCCCAGCTCAGGAGATAACTCAGGGCAGCAACCCTGCTTAAATGCTCGTGGGGAGGCACTTCAGCATCACTCACTGCAGATTAATTTCCCCAGACCTAACAAGACCTACAGTGATAATTCCTATTTAATCAGAAAAGAGAGACCAAGCAAACAGTAAGTGTAAAAGGGCAAGGAGGGACAGGACAAGGGGGGACAGTTTTAAACTGACAGAGGGCAGGGTTAGATTGGATATTAGGAAGAAATTCTTCCCTGTGAGGCTGGTGAGGCCCTGAGGCACAGGTTGCCCAGAGAAGCTGTGGATGCCTCATTCCTATAAGTGTTCAAGGCCAGGTTGGACAGGGCTTGGAGCAACCTGGGATAGGATCATCTCATCCCAAACCCCCTGGCACCTTCCACTAGACCAGGTTGCTCAGAGCCCACCCAACCTGGCCTGTTATGTTACTGCATGTTTCTGCACATAATATATGTATTTTATTATTTTATGGTTGTATTACTGTAGGTAATAATAACACTTTACACATATAGAGGGCCTTTTGGACACAGTTTTGAGCGGAGCTGGAACATAAATCCCATGAATTCTCCGCCGTGTGTGGTGGAGGCAAGTGGGATTAGTTCTCTTCCTTTTCCAGCAGGCTCTGGACACATCAAATGGAGCTGTCTGCAAAGGGGAAGGAAGAGGATTATGTGATCTTTATCGGGATCCTTTTACAAGGCTGATGTGTGAAAGCAAGGGTGTGGTGTGAAGGAGAATCTGCCACGTTGTTAACACGTCGGACAGGGAAGGCAGACCCAGAAGGCAAGTGAGGGAGCATTTGGGGTGAAGAAGTTGTTCCAAAAAGACCTGAAAAGACACAGAAGGGAAATATATTCCCCTGATGTTAGAACAGATAGTGAAAGCAGGGAGCAGAGTGAGTGTGTGGGATGAGATGGGATATATTTCACAGCAATACATGGACAGGCTCGTGGTTAAAGGCATTTCCCACCAGATAACTGACTCCTCTGCTGAGCTCCCAAGCCAAGCCAGGCTGTCAGCACTGCTGTCACCAGGGAATATTGTGCTGTGATGCTCTGATTCCATCTATCTGCATCATTTGCTGTTTGCTTCAGCCCCATTTGTGCTGGGGCTGCTCCAATCCTGGTGTGTCCCACACAGGACTGTGTCTCCAGCCACGGCACCGATCTGAACGCCAGGCATTCCATAAACACCCAGGTGTAAAGTGAACGAAGGATCACTTATTTATTCTTCTGAATAAATTCTGCTAAGTTTGAGAAAGAAAGAACAGTGAAGATGCTCATTTTCACTGGTTTTTCTCAGTCAGTGAAAATGAGAGCAGAGGTTACTCCAGGGAAAAAAAAAATCCAACCTGAAATCACCATTAACTACAGCTCGGAATAAAATGGGTTTTCAGCCTGTTGCAGGAATGTGGGTTTTACCAAACACCACTATAACCTTATTTTGGGAATTATAGCTTATTTATATTATAGCTTATACTATGAGGATAGTAGGAATTTAATATGACAAACAAATACAAAAGAACCCACTTTTAATTTTACGTCATTTATTATTTCCCCTAAAACTATTACTGAGGAGTTGGAAAGGTGGTTTTTGTTTTGTTTTGTTTTGTTTTTTTTCCAGAAGCTCTCCTTCTGGCCTTTCTGTGCAGCTCACAGAGCAAAGTGAAAAATATTTACGGCCTTAATGATTCAGTAATTTCAGCTTTCGGTTTTGTTTATACAGGAAAAGCTTTTTCAGTAATAAATGTTTATTATTGCCGAAGATCTCCTCGTTTGCCTTGGGGTACGTCCTGCAGTTCCTCCCTTTCGTTGGAGCAGCTGTTATGTCTGAAATGTGCAGAGAAGGGTCTATTTGTGTAAGTGCAATTTTCTACGTGATTGATTTTGGAGTATTTGTGTGAGTGTGCACAGAGTCCACTGCCCGTGGATTCCATCTCAAACCAAACATCCGTCTGGAAGCAGAGGTTAAAACAAGAGCAAAGCAAAGCAGTGGTTCTTCACAAATAGGTTTGTCACAGTCTGATAGCCGAGTGCATTTGAATATTCCTCTGCAACACTTGAACTGCTCTCAGACAGATTCACAGAAGGTAATTGAGGGCTTAGGCAGTACAGAAAGTCCTGCTGGAGAGGAATAATGAATAGGGAGGCGCTGGAGGAGAACGAGGAGGCAGCAGGACCGGGAGGGAGGGATGGGATGGGAAGGAAGTAAAGAAGCAGTGGTAGATAAAACCAGTGAATTTGCCTGCATGTCACTCAGGGGACCCAGGACACGTGTCAGTGCTGGGCACAGGATGGATGTGGGGCTGCCCCATCCCTCCCCATGCTCAACCCTGACCCCTCACAGCTGGATGTCCCTCCTCACTCCCTGTTTGCTCAGTCTCCAGGGAAACACTCCACTGAGAAAACTCTGTCAGCTTCATTTCCAGCATTTTGGGTTCAACAAACTTCTGCAGGACGCAGTGTGGGGTTTGGTGTCTCGAGGACATCAACCCTCATTTTGGAAGACTATGATGGGAACACGGTGATCCTGGTGAGCACTTCCCAGGACAGGAAGCCCTGTGCTCCTGAGGGAAGATGCTCTTTGGAGGATCTGGGGTTCCTGCTCCTTGGGGCTGTCCAGGGAGAAGCTTGTACATCTATAAACCAGTTGTGGGAGTGAAAGGCACCTTGCCATTCCCAAAATGGCATCTGGCACGTGGAGACAAGGCAGGAGCCTCTGTCCAGGTGCTTGGTCTTGTCACCATGTGGGATCTTCACTGTTCTTCTTCACAGACAAATTAGAACTGGCTGCTGTTTTCAGAGGACTCAGCAGTTGGCAGTACCTTTGCTTGATCTCCCTCCTCTTTTTGTTCCATTTTTTAAGCCTTACTCTGGCAAAAAAATTATGATAGCTGGTGGAGGAGGAGTTAGATCAAGGGGTCTGACTCTGGCCTGGAAAAATGCACAACCATCAGGTCAGGCTTCAAAGCCCTAAATCTTTGCCCAGAGCCAGGGAACCAAGGCACCCCTTTCTGGGCAGAGTGCAGATCACTCTTCCCTTTTAAACAGAGCATTGAGGGCTCATAAAATCCTTCCACTTTACAGAAGTGCAGCTAAGAAAGGCTTGGGTTAGGCAATACCTGAGAGGGTTTAGAACCTTACCTTTTCTTCAGGAACATGTGAAACCTCTATTTCTTGTCTCTTAGGCTGGAGGCATGAGCCTTTGCAGGTAAGATTTCATGATTTACCTACTTAGAAGGAGGCAGTAATGAAACACTCCCTAGGGAGAGGAATGATTTTGTGTATTTTATCCAATAAGCATTAATGTTGTTTACACAGAACAGATTTATTTACGGGTGCGTGTGGGGGGAATCTTTGTAAACTCAAAGTGTTTATTATTGCTAAAGACTTCTTCTGTTTGGCTCGATGTCTGCTCCTTGGATATGTTTCAATTCCCATCCCTTGCTGAGCAGCTGCCCTTTCTGGCCACTGCCCAGTCTGCAAAGCTGCAGGAGGGATTTGCAGAGGTCTGTCCCTGAGGGCAAGAGGCCCCAAAGGACCCCTTCTGCTTCCCAGGAGGATTTAGGGAGGAAAGAGCCCTTCAACTTTGATGTCAGTCCAATCAGAGCAGATCTTTTACAAACTCTGGGATGCTGTGGTGAGTCAGAGAATTACAGAAAGGTTTGTGTTGGAAGGGACCTTAAGGCCCATCCAGTTCTATGGCAGGGACACCTTCCACTATCCCAGGTTGGTCCAAGCCCCATCCAGCCTGGCCTTGGGCACTTCCAGGGATGGGGCAGCCACAGCTTCTCTGAGCAACCTGTGCCAGGGCCTCCCCACCCTCACA
>JAWWLV010000030.1:9026209-9038122 GCA_035041135.1 Platyrinchus mystaceus
GGGAACCCGCTCCTTTCCCTCGGGGGAACCCGCTCCTTTCCCTCGGGGGAACCCGCTCCTTTCCCTCGGGGGAACCCGCTCCTTTCCCTCGGGGGAACCCTCTCCTTTCCCTCGGGGGAACCCTCTCCTTTCCCTCGGGGGAACCCGCTCCTTTCCCTCGGGGGAACCCGCTTCTTTCATCGCTTTCTCTTTCTCTTTCATCCTCCAATAACTTTTTTTCTTTCTTCTCTCCGTAACTTTCCCCCATCCGATAACTTCCCCCCTTCTCTGTCGCGATGCTTCGCACGGCAGATGTCACTTCACACTCCTCAGTGCTTCTTTATCAGTCAATTCCCGTTAGGGGAAAAGGCTGTAAAAATCCCTGGATTTCGCACCATTAAATGTTTTGTGGAAGGAATCCTTGTTGTTGTGAATTTATAGAAAAAGAAAGAAAATTGCTTCTGTGTGTCTGTGGAGTCAGCACCAGCTTACTCTTCGACTGGAACCCCCAGTCAGTCTTCAAAGTTTTCTTGACAAATATAATCACTTATTTACTCAAATAGTACAAGATAGGGCCTGTAGAGAAATCCATGTAGACCTGTCTTGCTTGATACACAATATTTCATGGAGTGAGTAGTTTGAGTCTTCATTGATAGGTAGAAAACTAACCCAATGTTAATAGTAGTTCCCATCAGTTTTTAAATTTATTGGGAATTAGGAAGGGTGAAAGGATGACAGACCTTTCAGCTGGTTTCCATCTCTCATCATGGTGACAGTGATTGAGCTGAAGTTTCTGTTTAAATGGGTTGCTGGAAGCAGGGTCATGAAATGCTTTAAATAATTAAAAAAAAGCACCAAAAAAGACTTAAATGTTGCAATTTGATACATTCTCTGGCAGGGATCCAGGTCAGCATTTATGACAAAGGAGGTGTTGTTTGTGTCTGATCAGGTACACAATCCAAGAGGCAAATTCTGAGCTCATGTCTATTTGTAATAGCTCAGTAATGCCAGAATTACAGTGATTTATGTACATATGAAGTGAGTTTTGTTTGTCATCTCTACGTGACTTGAAAATCAGTAAATACCCAGTTCTGCTGATAGTCCTGAGCCCAAGGTTTGCTCAGGCTGGCTGAGTTAGGGCAGTCCTGGTATAAATCAGTGCACTCATCTCTGCAGAGAGGAGCTTGTTATGATCCTCCCTGGACAATTAACAGAGGCACAGGGTAAGATGTGGTTGAGGTCCGTGCTGGTGCTGGAGATATTTGGGAGACACAGGGAATTGGTGTGCCAGGATTTCTATCTGTTACTGACATAAACCCAGTTGGCCACAGCACTTTGCTCACTGGTCCCATTCTGATGGAGAGAGTGATTTACACCAGGATAATTTTTGGACGTACACTGAATTTATGAGCATTGATTAATGATGTGCCAAGGAGATACAGCAACATAAAACCAGCCAAAGATATCTTGGATGTGAGGCAGGTTGTGTTGCTTGCAGGAGGGAGCTCTGGAGGGATGTGCAACCAGGACTGCCACCCTTTGCTGTGAGCATCCCTCCCACACCATCAATGCCCCTATTGAGCCCAGAGCGAGCTGGGAGGCAGAGCTTGGCCCTACAGCAAGAACTTGTACATCTTAATTAACTTTTTAAAAAGTGAGTCAGCTCAAGTCAGTGAGAGGAGCTGAAAAGTATAGAAGGAATGTTAGCATTTGAAGATGAAAATGTAGGAGTGCTCTCCCCAAACCCACCCAGCCCTGTGGGCGCTACAGGTTGCTGGGGATGTTCATGGCCACAATCATTGCAGGTAGCTGGGGCAGCACCAAGTCCTGCTCTTCTCAGGGTCTTCCCAGGGGCAGCCCCTGTCCCAGCAGCTCCCAGCTGCTGCTGCCAAGTGGAAGGCTTTGGCTGAAGGAGAACAATAGGCAGTTTTATCCTGGAGTCAGCGTGGCTGGCTGGGAACGGCATGGCAGAGGTGATGAACTCCAACGAGGAGAGGGAAGAGTGTTGACAAATTCATCTGAAGCCAGACTGGGCAAAGCACCAGAACATGCAATGCAGGGAGCTGCTACTACAGCCTGCCTGCAGGAATCATTGATAGCACGGCCCTGAGGGGGGATTTTTCCACTCTGAGTTAAAACTGGGAAGAAGTTTCCCCCTAAGTCAGGGAGGGAGCAGCAGCCCCACGGAGCTGCAGTCCCAGGCAGGGAGAAGGGAGCAAGGCAGTTCAGTGCTGTCCTGGAGGCACAAGGGTTTTCTTGGCAGGCTGCTCCCGGGGATACAGGGGAAGTGATCAAACAAGTCCTTCAGTAGCCAGGCTTGTCAAGATGAATATTAGAGGGATTGTCCACTGCCATCAGCCAGACGCTGAAATCGAGGCAAGCTTTGGAATTTCCATGTAATTGGAACCACATTTCGGCCCGGCGGGGCTGGGTGGCCAAGGTGGGCTGAGTCAGAGCACAGTCGTCCCTCTAAGCAACGATCTGGTGTGGAAGTTGCTGACTCTGGGCCAGTTTGCACCAGCTGAAAGTTTGGCTTTGTGATTTCTAATTTTTTTTTTTTTTTTCCTCGATAGATTCTTGCCCCTTTTCCCCTGCTTCATACACTGAAAGGAATGAAATGCTTTCCTGTGGAAACAAACCCCCACTGCTGGGTATGGCAGTAACGAGGGCAACGATGAGCTGAGCCCCCCCCAGGTCCCACAGGCCCTCTCTGTGCCCTCGGGGCAGGACGAAGGTGCCAGGGCTGAGCGGGGTCAGATCTGCCCCGCAGGACCCGCGGCAGCTTCACCAACAAAGGCTCATTGAAGGCAGGCCAGGCTCCCGCAGGGACTGGCACTGGAGTCAGCCAGCACAGGGGAGACCCTCAGGTTAATTCATGCTAATGATGGGCAGGCTGGCCCGGGCTGGGATGCCGGGGAAAAGCAAGCAGGGCAGCTGGAGGACTTGGTGCTTGGGCTGCAAACTCTGCTTTTGTCAGTTTTGGGGGGGCAAGGGGCAGCGCCTCGGTCAGGCTCAGCGTGAGACAGGCTGCTGTCTCTGCTCCTGAGCACATCAACAAGGCCTCCACAAGATCATCTCCAGGCCCCATCCTGAGTTTCATTTGTGCAAGTGAAAACTCTGCCTTGGATGGCACAGAGCACTTCTGATGGGCTGAAGGGATGATTTATGTGTTTTGCTTAATTATTTGTTTTCCCTTCGTCTGCTTGGCAGACAGTGCTGCACATACTTTGGGTGCTGCTGCTCCAACTGGGACATGGTGTTGGTGGGAACATGGTAGGGAATCCAGCCTTAGTTGGGCTGAGCATCCTCAGCTTGCTTGGGTGTGTCCTACAGCTCTGCTCAAGCCCAAAGAGAGTCGATGGCTTTGCAACCCAGATCCATAAGTCACATCTTACACTCTGGTGTGTGTTGCCCAGTGGCCAGGGCTGCTGGCCACAAACCTCCGAGCTGGTGAGCCAGGCAGAGCAGGGAAATGCTGTGCTGGCCAAACCAGCAGCAAGTAAACTCCCAGCTCCTGCCTGACCACATCTGTGCTCGCAGTGACACCACTTCTTAGAAAGCTGAAAGGCTGCAGTCAGCTCTAAGCAGGGTTAGTCACAAGTGTAACACCAGCCATCAGCTCTTCTGGGTCAGCAGGAGCTCTTGGGACCTCCTGGGCTGATAGAGCCACTCTTGAGCTGTGCTCTCATACCTTGTGTGTTGAAAGGGGGGAGAGCACTGCTCATTTTCCCCTCATTCAGCTCAGCATCCTTGGCCAGAATCTGCCGAGTCTATCACACAGCAAAAGTACCCATTCTGGTTTTGGTGCAAGTCTGTAGGCAGTTAAACATCTGTCCTTTTTAATGTTCTAATTGCTAAAGTAATGGTTTCTTTTGGAAATATTTGAGTTAGTGCATAACTTGCTCAGGTTTTAGCTGGGATCCCAAATCACAAGTAGCTGTTCACTGTGGAAATACTTTTAACTTCCTTTCTTTATATTCTGGTGAGAGATGGAACATGGGGAAAAAAAGTCAAGAATTTGCTCTCAGTGAAGAAAAAGATGCTGCAACAGAGTGAGGAGAGATCTCCTTTCCCTGCTTCCTCCACTTCATGATAGTCATTATATGCTCTCAGAGTTTCCTGCCTCGCAACCCCAGGCTTTTTGGGCGCTGTCAGGTGTGCTGTGGCTCCGTGCTGGGGGTCAGCACTGAGAGAGGGGAGGCTCACGGGACCCCCCTGTGCTCTGTCCTCCCCTGCAGCCCCAACGTGTGCGCGGTGCAGAAGCTGATCGGCACCAACAGGAAATACTTCACCAACTGCAAGCAGTGGTACCAGAGGAAGATCTGCGGGAAGTCAACGTAAGTACCTGGCTCCCAAAGACCCCCCCCGTGGAGGTGGGTGCTGGGGTGGGGTGTCACAGCCCACGGGGTGGGTTCCACGTGGTTCAGCTTTTCACTGCCTAGGAAATATTTATGTTTTTCTCCGATGGATCCTGAAACTCTTTTATGTCGAGAATGGAAAGTACCGTGTAAATGTAAATACAAACCCTGATGGTCTGTTCTAATTGCATTTCTATATATATTTCTACAGCTCTCAGTGCTGTCATGAAGTGTGCAGCAGATGTTTTCTAGTGCTTAGCCCCGTCCCTCTCCATGCTAGGCTCGGTGCTGCCTAGATTTAAGAAATAAAAAAGGAGGAAAAAAAGGCAACCCAGGGCTGATGGATATTGGAGAGAGCGTAAAATTCATCTCCATCTGTTTGCTTTGGAAGGGAAAACAGAAATAAGGGGAAAGAAGTGTCAGCTTTAGCCAGCACTCTCTGATGACTCCACCAGGGAAGTTAATCAGACTCACAGGCCAATTCCACATCTAAAATTGCAAACAATAATATTCAAGTAGCTGTTGCATAAAGTATCTGTGTAAGCAGCCTCGGGACATTCTTTTGAAAGATGCAGTCAGCAGATAATTAAGGCTATGCATGCTTGACTGTTTGCCAGGCTGGAGAGCAGGAGCTGAGAGTCTTTTTCCTTGCTATAGTCCAAACTGGGCTTTCAGACACATTTGCTGGCCCCACACTCCAGCAGGGACCACCACAATACCCAGGATTGGTGCAGAGATGCCCTGAGCAGTCCTGGCCTTGGGGACCAGAGCTGTGGGTCAGGTCTGGTCCTGCATCTGCAGGGTCAAGAACAGAGAGCAGAAAATCATCTCACGTGTTTCCCTTGTGGTCCCTTGTAAATTGTAATTAGATCTATAGGAACATGTTATTCTTTACTGTAGATTTTGGTTGCCATCATCAGTTTAGCTGTGATGCCTGGGATTCACTGGGATTCATTTCAGATGCCTCCAAACCAGGACTTGTCACTGTTCAGAGCTTTTGGCCTTTCATTATACTTTCCTAAAAAGGAAAATTCTGTGCTTCAGGAGGATGTATTGCTGGATGTGCCATGTATCGTGGTTTTCCTTATGCCCAGTTGTCTTCACAGCAGAGAAAAAGAACAAAATAGAGAGGCAATATTGTAAAACCCCCCTCTCCTTGATTCTACAAACTCAACAAAGCTGGGAAGGCTTAACTTGGGTGCTTAGAGTTCAGGCTGTCATCTTGGCTGAATGATGGTGCTTTTTTTGACAGAAAATGGACAAGATTATGGCATGGCAATGTGGTATCATCATTGCCTCTTCTGATAACAGAGTAGCTTAGCATGTCTCCAAAGAAAACATGGCTCAGCTGTGGATGTGGGATAACTTTGCTGCTCTCAGCACTGACAGGCAAAGCGCTCCAGCCACGGATTTCTTGAGCTCTAAAGCAAATGAGAAACTAATCTCATGTAGCCCCAGTGTGCAGCTGTATTTGGCAGAGACAAGCACATCCACTTATCTCCAGAAGGAGATGTAACCACTGGCACCTATGATTTCATTTGAGGAGGTGGGGTAACCTCTTCTGCCTCCTTTTCTCTGCTTTTACCCCAGTGTCTGATCTGATGATGCATCGCTGAGAGAAAAGCACACAGAGCCTTAACCTGCCTGTTAACCTATGAGATAATCTTTCCATTACCCACGGAATTCGCTCACCACTCTTTGCTTTGCATCATCTCCACAATGGGTGTTATTGTCTTCTCTCCTCCTAGTCATTCTTGAGCCTGGGCCCTACTTTTTCCTTCAGCAGTGCTGGTGCAGAACAAAGGACATGTGCCTTGACTCAGATTTTCCGGAGGACCCCGGGACAGCTCTGATTACACGAGTTTGCTGGTGATGGCTCCCGCTGGACGTGGTGAGCCTGGCGTATGGAAGCAATCAGGAGTCATCTGGGCTATAAAGGACATGATGCATGTTGCTGCAGCACTCCCATTCCTGCACCAGGGTCAGGGTCCTGGTGCTCAGTGCCTCAGCACCCACGAGAGCAGGTGGGCACAGCTAATGCTGCCCAGCAAGAACCCTCGAAACAGGCCCATTGTGTAGGACTGAGCTGGTCCATGAGAGGTTCTGAGAATACCAGATGCCTTTAAATCCCAGGAAAAGTCAGGATTTGGCATGTTTGTCAGCTTAACTGGGTGGATCCAGCCTTTGCTGGAGATCTGCAGTCAGCAGCTCGTGCTTGGTCCTCCTGTTGGCAGAGGGATCTGCTCCATCAGCCCTGGGGAGGGGATGGAGCTGGGTAAGTGTGGTCATTTCTCTCCTCCTCCTAAAGGTTTTTCCTGCCTGTGAGAACAGCAGTCCTGGGGTAGGAGACACTTGGCCCATCTCACCAACTTCCCATTTGACCTGGCTGTTGTCCTCCCTGTTTGCTCAGTGGTGCCACAGGCTGTGTGTGTGCAGCAGGTGCAAAGACCTGGCTCTAGGAAGATTGTTTTGGCTGCTTTGCCTTCTTTTCTTTCCCTTCTCTGAGCACTGTTTCAAACAGGTAGTGGGGAGGGAGGTCAGTGAGGGACCAGGTACTGCTGAGAATCAAAGCTCCACGGGGGTGGAGTGCTGGAAATTTCAACTCATGCATCAGAAGAAGACTCCAACCTCTTTATCTGCCTACTTTTTTCCTTTTTCTCTTTGTTTTTCTCCTCTTTGCTGAAGTGTTGGCTCACACAGTTAAAGAGAAATTAGACAGAGGATTTATGTGCAGGTTTTATCACTGCTGATGAAGTGAGACAAGATAGTTGGCAAGAAGTCTGACACTGCTTTGATTTTAATGAGCACTGAAACAAGATTGTTTTGGTAATTAGGTAGTTTTCCACTGCTGATGATTCCAAACTCAAAGGAACAGTTTATTTAGAGTATATTCTCATCGTTGTGCCTGGGTGTTTTGTATTTTTCTACCTCTCTTATGCACTGGACTCATTCTTAGAGGATTGAGGGTGCAATGGAACACATCCCCACACACCTCTTTGTCTTGAGAATGAAAAGACAACTTACAAATTTTGGGTTTGATTATTTTTTGAGGAATAACCTGTTAATAAGTTCCTTTTATTTTTTTTTCCCTTTTTAAAATTAACTTTCCTTTTCATGTCTGATGTACTTTCCTCATTTTTGGAAAAAAAATTACTCTCTGGCACTTCTTTTACAAAAACAAATCATATGGGCTTTAGTGCAGGAAATTATTACGAATGGATCTTTATTCACTAATGTATGCCTAAGCTTATTTTTATTACCCTTGAAAAATGCACTTAAAATTTCATTTCAGCTCCTAAGAATGCAACAGCAGCGAAACAATGACTAATAAAAAGCCAGCGAGCTCGCTCCTGCAGGCAGACACAGGTAGACAGTTCAAAAACGCAGTGTTTCAAAACCAGAGGCTGAAAAACTGCAGACATGACTTGAAGTTACTCAAGGAGGAGGTCAGGAATTCGTGCTCAGAGGCGCTGCAGAGTGGGCGACAACTGCTCTTTGTGTGAGGGCAGTGCTGATTAATTCGCAGCGCTGGCAGCCGCTGGGTCCCGGTGTAGTGGTTTGTAGCCGCCGAGCAGACACCAGAAACTGGGATGGACTGGGCAATTCCAAAGGTTTTTGTGCAGAACTCACTGCGTGGGGGGTGGTCAGGAGAGCTGCTCCTCCCTGGGCAGCAGAGTGTGGCTCTGCCCCAGCTGGAGGAGGAGGTGTGAGAAGAGCCTTCCTCCCACAGGGATGTGGGGTCAGGCAGCACTGGGATGCAGAGTCACCTTCAGCCACAGCTGTGCTGCTCCTCCCTGGAGGGCTGGAGGTGGCAGCAGCACCAGCTGGAGGGTGCCCTGTGCCCCCAAAGCCACCCCTTGAGCGATGCCCTTGGGTGGGCTGGGTGGTCTTGTGCTCCCACCGAGTCCACCCGCCACGGGAGGCCAAATGCCTGGAGCTGGAGGTGTGTTTTACAACCCTCATCTCTGGCTCCTTGGGGCTGCCATCCCTTGGCTGAGCACCTCCATGGTCACCTGGCCCTTTGCAGCAGTTTTCTGGTGCTCGGCAGGACGTGCTGGAGGTGATGCTGAGGGTCACCTTCGGTGGGTAGGTGAAGGGGGGATGTGAAGGAGCCCTGGGGATTCTCACTATCAGCTTCTCTTCATGCTGGAGATGCCACAAACCCGCTGAAAAACAGTCACAGGTTCACAGAAGGGTTTGGGCAGGAAGGGACCTGACCCACCACCCCCCTGCCATGGGCAGGGATACCTTCCACTAGAGCAGCTCCCTCCATCCCTTCCCAGTGCCCTCCCCTCCTGGCAGGAGCCTGGGGGCTGGGGCAGCCCTGAGCTGCTGTGCCACAGGCTGTGTGCATCCACATCCACATCCTGCCCCTTCAGTGCAGCTCATTAATCTCCAATTGCTCTATAAATAAGGCTTTTAAAACATATGTCAGCACTCGGGAATTATTTGTGCTGAACTTTGGAATGATTTCTCTTTAATCAGCTCTTCATCTTTGATTACAGGTCTGAACCAAGGGAACTGTCTAGACTGGATTTAGTTTCTAGGGTGAAATAAAGAAAAATTGGAGGTAGGGGAGGGAAGTGGTGAGGGGAGAAAATGTGTGTTTCCAATGACCACGAGACAGGGGGGCTGGGGAAAGCAGAGCAGCAGGGTGTTAAGATCTCCAGTAGTCAAAGGAAGGGATTGCTTTAGGCAAGCTCTTTCCCACATGGAATATATAATGTCTAGACAATCAGTCTGGGTTTGCTTTGTAATTCTCTTAGGGAAACCGTGACACAGAATTTATTTGCTTCTGTCACAGCAAAGCAGGTATTTGTTTCACTTTCTGGCTCTTAATTACCCTGAAGAATTCCCTCTTAAACCCCAGGCATTTCCACTGTTTGTTAACAGTGTTAAAATGACAAATATCTGAAGCTGGAGGGTTTTCCTTTCTCTTTGAGTGGGTGTGCTGAGCCTGGGTGATACAGCATCCTCCTTGTCTCAAATCCAGCTGGGAGCACAGAGGAAATGCTTCTCTTTGGGAGGAACACCTATTCCCTCACTCTCTCAGCCCATCAATCAGGTGGCCTTGCTCCTTTCACACCAAACACGGAGCAAGAGGTGAAAGAATCCCCTGTGAAAAATAAACTGGTGACTTCTGAGTTGGGTTTTTTAACTTTTTTATTTTTTCCCTGTTAATATCAAGCCATATTCCCTCAAATGTCCAGCTCTGAGAATCAAATGACTTTTGTTTCCCGTTGAGCTGCAGGGGGTGGATGCAGTTTTCAGGCAGCTCTTCCTTATTTTAGGGTCTGCAAATCTGTGGGGCAGCCTTGAGTCTCCAGGATGGTGTCTGTGACCCCTTTGGTTTAGTCAGAGCAGCAGTTTGGTGCCAGCCAGAAGGAAATGCTGCACTGAGGGCACTCAGGTGGCTGCAGTTGTGCTGTGGTGCTGCCAGGGGTGCCCATGGATGCATTTGGATGTCACCACTGGTGAAGTTTCTCCTTGCAGGGCTTCTGCCAAGTCCTTGTGCCAAGTTCACTCATCCAAAACCAGGCTTGTCCTTTCCCTCCAGGTCTGTCCTGTGGATTTGGCCATAAGTAAGCAAATCATTTCTGGTGGTGGACAAGAACAGGGTGAAATGAGGGGGAAAGGCTTGGTTTGGTCAAGCAGCCACGCTGGAGTTGCCCAAGCAGTGATGAGATGTGACAGCAGCAGTGAGCCGAGGAGATCCCTAAATCCCATGGGAAACGTGCCCAGACGACCCAGCACTGGCAGCCTTGCACAGGTTATCTGCTGGCACTGTGCAATCACCTTCCATCCACTGTTTGTACAAAGCCTCCTGGAAAGTGAGGTTTTGAAAAGAAATTGTGTCTGCTTTTGTTCCGTGGAGGAATTGGCAACGTGAAGCCCTGAAGGAGATAAAAAACTGTGGTTTGCCTTCGGTTCAAGTCTGTGTTTCTAGTGAAGAGTCTGCTTGGAAACAGCCCCAAATATGGTTGGACCCAGAACTGCAGCAAACAGAGAAAAAGCAGTGAGACACTGTTGGTTAATCTGCCGTATCCATCTCTTATTCCAGAGTCATCAGCTACGAGTGCTGTCCTGGATATGAAAAGGTTCCTGGAGAAAAAGGCTGCCCAGCTGGTAAAAATATGTTTGACATTTTTTAGACTCCTTAAAATTACACAGCTGCCTAGTAAAGGGAAATGTTAGAAAATCGCTCAAAGTGGATTTGATTTTTGCAATTTGGGCACAATATTGCCGTGAACAAACCCAAAATGAAGTCAGAGCAGTGGCCAGATCAGCTCCAAAGCTTGCAAAATGTTCCAGACAACTTAGAACCTTGGATATAATTAAACTTAATCAAGCATGGGAGGGCTATAGGGAACTACTTATTCCAGCAAGTTAATATAGCTGTGCTGGAAATGCAATGCTAAGGAATGACTGAGTAACAGACAGCTCTGCCAACCTCTGCTAGCTTTTAGTTTTTATTTTCATAGAATTTTAGACTGGTTTGGTTTGGAAAGAAGCCTTAAAGGTAATCTAGTTCTAATCCCCTGCCATGGGCAGGGACACCTTCCACTAGACCAGCTTGCTCCAAGCCCTGTCCAACCTGGCCTTGAACATTTTGGCAAGCACGGGGTGGGCAAAATTGCATTTAGGAGAAAATTAAGTTGGGGACTGGGAGGGATTTAACTGGGTTTATTGAAGAAAACCATATTCTGCTTTTGCCTTCTGAACACTTCCTTCCACAAAAGTTGGATGCTGCCCAGTTAACCACGTGGGCTGGTGCAGATGGGTCAGTGGAGTTTGGGGCCAGCAGTGTCCAACCCCAAATCCCAAAAGCCTGAGTGCAAACAAGGATTGGGTGTAAGCAATCGATATCTTTGTGTGCCTCAAATCCCATCCATATAAATGCAGGGCAAGTCCATTCAAACCTGCAGAGATGCAGTAGGTCCTGTATTACCCTGCTGGAATTGAGGGTGAAGCTGCCAGGCTGGGATTATTTATTATCTCATTGACGAGCAGACACCAGTCCCCAATGTGCTTCACTGCCCTGAGCGTCCTCCCCAGCAGCTCCCCTTTAATTCAGCCAGAGGGAGGAATGAAATGTTGGGAACATAACTTTCTTTTCTTTCAGCCCTGCCTCTTTCCAACATCTACGAGACCCTGGGGGTGGTTGGTTCTGCCACCACACAGCTCTACTCTGACCGCTCCAACCTGAGGCCAGAAATCGAAGGACCTGGAAGTTTTACAATTTTTGCTCCCAGCAATGAGGCCTGGGCATCACTGTCTGCTGTAAGATGTAATTCCTCTGCTTTCCCCTCTTCCTCTGGCTTTCTGTAATGAAGACCCAACTCTGTAGGGGCTTGGATCCATTCCCATCTGGCAGAACAGGCACAGACCTGACAGAGGAAGGACTCTGCATTTCCAAGATGGGTATCACTGTACTGGTGTAGCAGCTCCAGAGATTTGCTTTTGAAGGATTCCAGCACTGGAGAGATATGGATGCCACGGAAGGCTTTCCATCCCTTTCAGTGTTTCATTTTGACCATTACTTTGCCACTCTGGTTGTTCTTAGTCTGTTCAAAAA
>JAWWLV010000030.1:9038222-9053251 GCA_035041135.1 Platyrinchus mystaceus
ATGAGGCCTGGGCATCACTGTCTGCTGTAAGATGTAATTCCTCTGCTTTCCCCTCTTCCTCTGGCTTTCTGTAATGAGGACCCAGCTCTGTAGGGGCCTGGATCCATTCCCATCTGGCAGAACAGGCACAAACCTGACAGAGGAAGGACTCTGCATTTCCAAGATGGGTATCACTGTACTGGTCCAGCAGCTCCAGAGATTTGCTTTTGAAGGATTCCAGCACTGGAGAGATATGGATGCCACAGAAGGCTTTCCATCCCTTTCAGTGTTTCATTTTGACCATTACTTTGCCACTCTGGTTGTTCTTAGTCTGTTCAAAAAGCCAGTCCCAACTGGAGCCTCAGTGACTCCCACATCAGCATGTCCCATGCTCAGTTCCATATAAATTTCCTTTACATCCGTTCTGATTTTCTCACTCTGTGTCTTGTGATATTTCCACTGCTGTCCTGCTGGTGCTCCCACCCCAGTGGAGCATCCCTGGGAGCAAGGGAGTCACAACTGCACAACCCCCTCTATACAGCTACATCCCCACTGCTAAGCCCTGACCCCAAACCTGCACCAGCAGAGCCTCTTGCAGGGCTGATGCTGCTGGGAAAGGTCTTTTTGGGTATTTGCCCTTGGCCTTGTTGTCTTACTGCTCCTTTCAGTTCAATAATCCCCCACTGGAGCTGCCATCATCCCTTTGTCTGCCAAGGATGGGGGGTGCCAGAGCTTTTAGCTGCACTTTTAAGGCAAAAGATAAAGATTTGTGAAAGTTGAGCTCTTAATTTGCACAGATGGTGTAAGGCTGAATGCATCACTTAGTATTCATGCACACATCCCCCTCCACTTTGGAAGCACCCTGGGTGCAGCCAGACCTCCTGGCCCCCTCTAACCACTGGCTAACTGCACTCAGGACTGAAAGGTTTATTTTTCTGATTTCCAGGAAACTCTGGATTCCTTAGTCAGTAACGTCAACATCGAGCTGCTCAACGCCCTGCGCTACCACATGGTGGACAAAAGGGTCCTCACGGACGACCTGAAACACGGGACAACACTCAACTCCATGTACCAGAACCTGCCCATCCAGATTCACCACTATCCCAACGGGGTGAGGCGTTCACAGGTCACAGAGTGGGTCAGGCTGGGACCATTTGCTCAAGCAGAGTCATCCCAGAGCACGTGGCACTGTGTCCATATGGTTCTGGAATATCCCCAGTGAGGGAGGCCCCACACCCTCTCTGGGCAACCTGTCCAGTGCTCGGTCACTGCACAGGGAAGAAGTTCTTCCCTGTGTTAAACCTGTCCACAGCAGGCTTGTTTCTTGGCTGCCTTGCAGCTCCTGCACCATCCTTGGGCCTCCAGGACTCTGTAATGCTTAGGTTGACAATTGCTGATTGAAGATGCATATTTGGAAGGAGTTTGAAAAGGATGTTTATAGTTTCCTCGGTGCTGTTGCAGGGCAGCTGCCTGCAGTGCTGTCTAACTGCTTGCCCAAGTATTGGTTCTTGCATATTTTCTTAGTCCTGATGATTGAGGGTAGACAAAGCCACTCATGATTTTCAGAGCTCTTTAAACATGAAATGTTTCAAACACCCTTGATAGAACATTCTTGCTTTTTCTGTGTTTTCTCTGGAAACCACATTTCTGCTCTTGCTGATTCAATATTAAAGCACTCGCTGTGCTTGAAATGGAAATGCAAAAGCACCAGGGGCTGCTTGACCTTCTTGTCTCAGTGCACAAAACACCCTGTGGCTCTTTCCCTCTGCAGATTGTGACTGTGAACTGTGCCAGGCTGCTGAAAGCTGACCATCATGCCACCAACGGGGTGGTTCACGTCATCGACAAGGTCATCGCTACCACCACAAACACCATCCAGCAGGTCATTGAGACTGAGGACAGCCTGGAAACTCTTCGGGTGAGTCAACCCACGGCTGCTCCAGGGCTCCTGAAAGGTGCTCAGTCATCCCATTCCTGATGAATTGTCCTGAAGAGCTTTGCCCCTGTCCAGAGGCCCTACAGCTGCTTGTACCAGTGTTGCTCATTTTGCTTTAGGAAGAGAAGTGTTTGATATCAGTGCAAGTAGGATTTTATGGGAATAATTGTCACCCTGCTATGGCTGTTCAGAAAAGAGATGTAGACTGAGTGTGTCTCCTCATTCTTGTGTGAGAGTCTTGGCCTTAGGAGACATTAACTGTCCCAACTTGATGTGTACCAATTTATTTGCCTTGGTATTTGTCAAGTTAAGGAGTAACTCAAAATGCACAGGGGATTTGCAGTTAGCCAGCTGTGGGTTCTGATCTGAAATATTCCCTGGAATTACTGTGACCCTTTCCAGGCATATCAGGGTATTTGAACCAGCTCTCAGTCTTGCCAAAAACAAACAAAAAAAAAGGGCTCTTGTAATCAAATTTCTGGAACACGAGAGAACCATGGGGCTGGGTCGGATTTATAGAGACCAAAGTGCTGAAAGAAGCTATTCAGGATTTTTTTCTAAGTCCTCTGTAATTTTGGAGTACTCAGTAAGTCTGGCCCTTAGTGTGCCTGCACAAAGATTCTGACCTTTGTGCTCTGTCTGAATGTGTTTTACCCTCTCTCCTTGTTTCTCCCAAGGCTGCTGTGGCTGCATCCGACCTCAACAGCCTGCTGGAGAGTGAAGGCCAGTACACACTCCTGGCTCCAACCAATGAAGCCTTTGAGAAGATCCCACGAGAAACACTGAACAGGATCCTGGGGGACCCAGAAGCCCTGAGGGGTGAGTGCTTGCTGGCTGAGTCCATTGAGAGGCTGAAGAGTGGTTTTGAGTTCTTCTAAATTCCTTCTCAAGGACCTCTGAGCAGCTCCTTGATCCACTCTGACAGCAGCTGCAGCAAACAGATGGGACAGACTCCACCTTTCCTAAGTGGACAGCCCAGACCTCTTTGGTTGTGGATGTGGCAGAGGGAGTGGCATCCAGATATGGATGAGGGAGCTGAAGCAGCCCCTTTTCTGAGTTTTCTTTTGGCACTCCTTTGTGATGGTGGTTTCTACTGACCCAGCAAGATGCAAGAAAAGTGGTATCTAATCAGTGTAACTTCCCCTGACAAAGCAGTCGAATACCAACACGAAGCCTTTTGAAGTTGGCAAAGGTGTTTAAAAATCACTCTTTTTAGGCACTTTACTTCACAGGCTGCTGAACAAAAATATCACATTTTAAAATGACTGCATGTTATGGAGTGGAGCCCCATGCAGTACAACCTGGCCACTGAACAGGATCCCTAAAAGCTGCAATTTCACAGCTGAGTTTTGCAGACCTCTAAGACACTTTCCTCTCCCACAGACCTGCTGAACCATCACATCCTGAAGTCAGCCATGTGTGCTGAGGCCATCATCGCTGGCCTGACCATGGAGACTCTGGAAGGAACCACCCTGGACGTGGGCTGCAGTGGGGAAGAGCTGACCCTCAACGGGAAGCCCATCATTGCCAACAAGGACATCCTGGCAACCAACGGCGTCGTGCACTTCGTCAACGAGCTGCTGATCCCAGACTCAGGTACTGGGGCCTCTCTGCACCCCTCTTCCTGCTGCCTTTCTTTTGTCTATTTTGCCAAGGAAATACTGGGTTTAGAAGGCATAGCAAGGGGTGGATTGCCCCTAATGCCAGGTTGCTATGTGTTGCTTTTCTTTGCAGCTAAGACTCTGTTTGAGTTGGCACAAGAATCTGAAGTTTCCAAGTCGACAGAGTTTTTCAGACAAGCTGGTCTCAGTTCTCATCTAACTGGCAGTGAGCGAGTGACCCTCCTTGCCCCAGTGAACGATGTGTTCAAAGGTAAGCCAGGGATTAAATCCCTTTCTTCCATCAGTTAGGGCCACAGACCTCCTTCAAAGAGTCTTCAGCCAAGTTTCAGTGCACAAGGATGCAAATCTTCCCTCAAGTGCCTCAGCCACAGGCGGTGGCCTCTAGTTTTACAATTTAAAACTGACGTGGGTAATACTCTGTATTTGAATGGTTTTTAGTGTCTCAGTGATAATTTTTAGTGAATCACTGGTTCTTTCCATACCCTTTGCTGCAGATGGACTCCCAGTTATTGACAGCAACATGAGGAACTTGCTTCTGAACCACATTGTTAAAGACCAGCTCTCCTCTAAGTATCTGTATCATGGGCAGAAGCTGCAGACTCTGGGGGACAAGGAACTGAGGGTGTTCGTGTACCGCAACGTGAGTCCTCCCAGTGTGTGAGCTCCGTGTGCCCGAGTGCTGATGGCTGTTCTGATGTTGCAGCTCTCACATAAAAAGTGTTAATGAGCATCATGGAAAGTACAAAGATCCCTCTTTGGAAGCAAATGCTAACAAAGTATTTTTTTTCCCCTGCCAGAACCTTTGCATCGAAAATGCCTGCATTGCTGCCCATGACAAGAGGGGAAGGTTTGGGACCCTGTTCAGCGTGGACAAAATGCTGACTCCACCAACTGGCTCAGTGATGGATGTTCTCAAGGCAGACCATCGCTTCAGGTGACCTTTCTGCTCTTCCCAAGTGCTAGTTAGGAGAGAAAGAGCTGCCAGAGCAGTTTCTATTTATTATGGGTTGTAGCCATGACAATATGTATGTTTTTTTTAACACGGAAAGAGCATCCAAACCCATGGTCTCCCTAAGTTATAGGGAGTGAAACTTCAAATAACCCGCAATGAATTGTGAGCCAAGAGTGTGTGGTTCCCTTAGTGCAGTAAGAAGCTGGCTCTGGATCCATCTCTGCCCAACAGAGCCCCTGTGGCCAGACCTCTCTGTCTCCACACTCTCATTTGGTCCCCTAGCAATCAGCATTCCCAGGTTGCTTTGCCATTTCTCAGATGTTCTGGTTGGACCTCACAGGCTCATTTCCTAATCTAAACCTAATCAACACTTCGATTAATTGATTTGCTGGATGGTAACCATGGCAACCTCCCAGCTCTCCCAGAGCACGATGTGCAGCTGCTCAAAGAGCACCCCAGAAGTGTCTGCAGTGAAGCATTTGCTGTGTGTTTTTGTTTTGCAGCACCTTGGTGGCTGCAATCCAGTCTGCAGGGCTGACAGAGAACCTGAACAGGCCGGGGACCTTCACGGTGTTTGCTCCAACCAACGAAGCTTTCCGGGCTCTTCCCCAGGGGGAGCTGAACAAACTCATGGGTGAGCATTTCCAGGGCATTCAGGTGATCTGCTGCTCTGTGCTCCTGCCCTGCTGTGGGCAGGAATGGCCAAACTTCCCTGCTGTATCTCATTCTGTGACCCTGCCTGTTGGAAGGGTGAGCTTCCCACACGGCTGATTTGGATCAGCAAAAAGCTGAGGGTGCACAGAGTGACACTGAGTTCCCAAAGTGGGGTTTGTACTGCCTGTGTTCTTTTGGAAGATGTGTTTGTAGTTTGTGCCACAAGCTCACTCTGACTTTAATTTGGCTGTGCTGGTGCTGTAAGCAAGATAACTCCCAGGTGTTTCTAAAGGAACCAGCGAGGTGTCTGCCTTTCTCAAGGATGAGAGAAGTGAGAATTTCTTCTCAACCACACAGGATCAGGGTGTCTGAAGTAAATTTAGCAAAGAGAAGACAATGATCCACATACAGCCTCAAGTTACACTGTATGACATTTAAGTAGCAAAAAGCTGGGGCTGTTTCTCCCTCTATTTATACACAGACAAAGCAGGAGGTGTAGTTTGATCCTGGGAAGACTACAAATATTCCAGCCTAGCTCAGATGAAGACCAGTCTCCTGAAAAGCACAGGCTGGGTGTGGAAAATAGCAGGGGAATGTTTAATAAGGCCCTCCTGGATAAGCAGCACGATCCTTTCTTTTGTTCATGTTCAAAACTGGCTGTGGTTGGAAACAACGTCAGGTATTTGAGAGTAATGTCTTCTGGTCATTAAACCCAACCAAACATTGACATCATAATTTGGGAAGCTTCTGCCCATGGTAGCTGGTTCTCCTTTTAAGTGCAGGGATGAGGAACCCGTAACATCAGGCTGCACATCCAGTCTAGCACTTAACACATAAATATTTCAGTACTGTTTTGCAGCTATTGTAAATGGCTGCAGGAATGAAGATTCCCAGATGAGGACACTTCAGATGTTCTTTTCTCACACAAATATTTAGGTTATGCCTCTGATGAAGAGGTGAAATCACACTGGGGAGGTTGTGCAGTGTCAACTGTGGCCACCCTGAAAACCATCACAGAAAAAAGGCTGAAATACAAGCTTTGGAAGCATTGAAAGAAAAGGGAGCTGAGGGAGCTGCTCTGGTTTTGTAGATGGAGCCACCTTTTGCACTAGCTGTGTGTGGGGCTTGTCAGGGACACTGCATCCTCTGAAGGAGGAGTTGGAGAAGGGCTGTTGGCCCATGCAATGTTCCTCTTCTGGAAAATAGATGGTGAAGGGGAAGCATCTTGTCTTCCTCAAATCTGCTTCAAAGCATGACTAGATGAGTAGAGACTCAGTGGAATAGGGATCAGGGCATCAATCCATGAGCCATTAGTGACATTTCTCCTGCACTTTTCCCCTTCCTACCCAGCTGTGAGAATTATTGCCGAGTGACACTGGCCTTGGTGACATTTGCAAATACCAGAGTGCTCCATCTGCTTCCTTATTTCACATGGGTGTTTGCCCTGCCATCTCAGACTTCCTTGGGAAGTGAAAGCAGGAGCAGGTTCATGCTGTGCACAGTGAGAGAATGAGGGATGAAAACCCAAGAAATAGGGATTTCATGTGTAGGGCAGGTTTGGTAGGTACCAAGGTGGGACACTGGGAGAGCATCCTTTTGGGCTTGCTGGGATCCTGACCTGCCCAGGCAGGAATGCCCTCAATGTCCTAAGCAGCTCCAACCTGGTTTTTATTTTGGTTTGGTTTGGTTTTGGGGGTGGTGGGTGTTTGTTTGTTTGTTTGTTTAATTTTACATCGTTTCTTTGCGCTTTCGGGAAATGACGGTATTTTCCACATAATTCCATTCCAGCACATGAAATATGGGAAGCGAGTGCTGATGCTGTTTTGCAAACACAGATGTTTTCTCCCCCCACCCCCCCAGGTAATGCCAAGGAACTTGCCAACATCCTCAAGTTCCACGTGGCCGACGAGATCCTGGTGAGCGGCGCCGTCAATGCCCTCGTGAGGCTCAAATCCATGCAGGGAGATAAACTGGAAGTCAGCATGGTGAGTCCCCTGGGATGGGGTTCTGTGCCCATCTGGATGGTGTGGGAACCTCCCCTAAATGTGCTCACAGTCCCACCAAACAGAGTTTTCCGGGCTGTAGCAGAGGGATTGTTGCCATGTGTTCAATTCAACAAGCTGGAAGAATGAAATGTGGTTTGCTTCAGCTTTTCCCCCCCAGAAGGCCAATTGTAAATGATTTCCAGGAGCTGTTATGAATGTAACCCTGAGTCATGGGGGGAAAAGCATAAATAAATGAAATGAATAGCTTGTTCAGCTAACACATCTCTTTTTGTGTAAGGAAAATGATCTCTGCATGGGCTCCCTGAACACAGCAGGATTTATTTAGATATATAATTTCATTTCACAAACTCTGCACTGCATTAAGAGAACGCGGGATCATCTATTGAGGAAAAAAACCAACATTTCAAAAAAACCCAAAACATGCATAAGAAAATGCAGGACAAAAATTGAAGGGAAAGTGTTTCCAAGTGAACTGAGTGGGCCAAAGTTCACGACAGACTCTTCCCCTGTCCTGTCCTGCTCTGCCCTCTCCCGATCCTGTCTCCACAGCCATCCCCCTTGGCACGAGTGGCAGTGCCTGCTGCCACCAGGTTGCCGGTGGATGTGCTCTGCTGCCACGGGTCAGCATTCCCAGCCAGAGCACTGAGAAAGCCCTAAAACCTGCCAGCCATTCCAGGGCAAACTGCTCAGGCTGTAATTTGTTTTTATATCCTCCTTAATTGGCAAGAGGAATGAAAGCGCCTTCAGCCATCCAGTAAGCGAACGAATGCAAAGTGAGGGCTTTTGGAAATGACAAAAGTTTCTTGTTTTCTTTTTTGGTTTTTTTTGTTTGGGTTTTTTTTCTCTCCCTGAACAGAAAAACAACGTGATACATATCAACAAGGAGCCCGTTGCTGAGAGCGATATCATGGCCACGAACGGCGTGATTTATGCTGTGAACTCCGTCTTACAGCCACAGGGTGAGAATCATCTGAGCCTCCCTGTTACAGCAAAGCTGCCTCGGGAGGGGGTGGGGACACGTGGCTTCGGTTTGGTGAGGAGGATCAGGCTGCTGCTTTGAGTATTTCAGTGCTCTCCATGTCCCACCCGCAGCTTCAAGGCCCCAGGAAAGAGGGGACGAGCCTGCAGACCCCGCGCTGGAAATCTTCAAACAGGCGTCTGCGCTATCCAAGGTAAAACAACCCCTCACTGCGGGGCTGCTGAAACCACACCTGGGTGATCATGAGTGCAAGATAGTGTTACATTCACATGCTGACTTCCAAAATAAGGGAGTGTGTGTGTTTCAGGCTATCAGTGATCCATCCTCTCTCCTCGCACGATTTAATTATATTAGAAATAACACGTTTTGCAACACGAAGCCTCAGTCTGCATCAGGCAGCCTTGGCCTGGTACTATATGTGTCAGCTTCCAGTAATGAAGAGTCAGTCATCCATAGCTTTTGGAGACTATTGACTATGTCAGTAAATATATTGACATAACAGTCAATTATAGTCATAATAGTCATAACAGTCAATAGTTATAATAATCAATATGTTGACATAATAGTAAATATATTATTATATTTAATATATAAATATAGAAACAATAAACTCAACCACATATTTGTATTATTATATTACATGATTTATAGAATAAATGAATATGCAATATATTTTTATATGTTGAATATATTTCATATAATAGACTTAATATATAATTATAGATGTGTGTATATGTGTGTGTATATATGCATATTTTATATATAAACATTTTATATATCTGTATATATACATATTTTTATATATGTATATATATACGCATTTTTATATATATGTATATACATGTGTATATATACATATATACATATGTACATATATACATATATGCATATATACATATATGCATATATATATATACACATATATATATATAATTGACTATAAATAGTCAAATATATTGACATGTGACTGCTCTTATGGCTGTCAGAGATCTGCTGTATTTATTATCTGATCTCTTCCATGCAGGTTTCTCAGAGGAATCCTCGACTAGGTAAAAAACCAACTTCTCCAACTCGTCTCTAATTTCCACTCTATGTCCCCACCCCATAAAGAGGTTTATTCTGCTGCCTCGCTCCAAGCAGGGCAGGGAGGGGAGGGGACAGGGAGATGTTTTGTGTCTGTGCCTCCCAACCTGCCCCTTCCCTCGGCAGCTCCCGTCTATTCCCGGCTCCTGGCGCGGATGAAGGAGAACGCGGCTGGAGTCTGAGCCGCGTCCTGAGCAGCCACACATCGGTGCCTCCACCCCCCCAGCTCTGGCTGACAGCTCAAGAGAAGGACAGAAAATTGTTTTCCAAAACCAAATATCGCCCTTAAGTTTATTTTTTTTGCCTCCAGCGAAACGGATAGGAAAAAAAATGGAAAGCCATATATATATATATATATGTGTATATATTTTAAGACCGTTTTTATTTGGTTTTGACTTCAAAGTTCCCAGACTGAGGAAATGTTTGGGGGGGTTTTAATTTTTGGGTGGTTTTTTGTTTGTTTGTTTGTTTGTTTTGTTTTCTTTTTTTTAAAATAAAAACTATTCACTCTTTTGCAATTTTAAACATACCCAGTTTTGGGCTTGTTAAGTACACCCAAGGGGCAGGTGCCCTTTTTAAAAAAAAAACAAGGATGTGCTTCCTTGTTCCCTTGGGTTTTAAAAGTCTTCCATGAAATTCTGAACTGAAGGCTTTTAACAAAAGCCTCTCTCTGGACAATGAGAAAATAGCATAGTTATAAACTATGGTTTGAACCATTCTCTCTTTTTTTTGTTACTTTTTTTTTTTAACCTCTGGGTTATAACTGTGCTGCCTTTTGTTCACGAGATTGAAATGAGAGTTCTCCCTGGCTGAAGCCTTCCAGTAAATGGTTCGTTTTTGATAACGGTTGTTTTTTAATAAAAAGTAAAAATAAAATCAAAAACATGAATATGACAAGTGATGGCAATGCTTGGTTGGTTTTTTTGGTTGGTTTGAGCTGCCTTTTGGCATCATTTGCCCTCCTGAGCACGGGGAAGGAGGGGGGTCAGGTTTGGCTGGGTCAGTGTTAACAGGTTGAATAGTTACAGGGGTGGAATGACAAAGCTTTTCTCCTCTCTGATCCTGGCCTGGCATCATTTTTGGATGGTGCTTTCATGAGCAGTCACTGTCACACAGTTCTGGGAGCAAACCCTCCCACTGCACATCCCTCCTGCTGGATCCTCAGCCACTTTCCCTGGCAGCTGGAATTCAGCTCTCCATTCCCTGCTGCCAACAGCACTTATTCACCCATCAGGGCTTTACATCCACTCCCAGTTAGTTATTACCCTGGTGAAACCAAGAGAGTATCAAGTGCAGAATACAAAAAAACCCCAGATTGTTTTGGCTGCTTTGGCTGAGAAACACCCTGATGGTTTTCCTCCTATTAAAAGCCCAGATTGAAATCCCACATGCTCAGAGCCATCTGCATAACTCCAGTGTGTGAAAAATAACCAAGATCTTCTTTTATTTCCCTTTTTCATCTTCCCATCTCATTTTCCTTTATTATTTTCCTGGCATGACGTGGTCCTGGTAATTTGAGGCTGGGGGAGGTGATGGGGAACCCTTGGAGCCCCTTATTCCCAGCAGGAATGATGAGTCCTATCAGGGGACTGGATTCTGGGGGAGGCTCAGCTTTTTATTATTAGGTAATTAATTACTCTTCCTTCAAAAGCCTGAGGGAGAGGGAAAGCTGCTTCACCTCTTGCTCTGTTACAGCACATAAAATTGCAAGGGCTTTTTTGCTTTGCTTTGGTTTTTTTTTTGTTTTGTTTTTCCTCCTTGAAACTTCATAATTAAGGGATGTAAAGTCCTCTGCAACTTGGGAAGGTGGAAAGTAGATCTGCTGCTCATCTTGGTGAGTGCCCCTTGTTTATACTTTCTTGGGATGAAGCAAGAGGAGAGCAGCTGGAAGATGGGGAAATGAGGAGTCCTGAGATGATGGCAACAAAAACTTATTTGTCATTTTCTGAAGAAATATTTTTAATTTTTTTTTTAATGTGACAAAAGGTGGAAGTGAAAGGAAGAAGGAAGTTTCTGGTGCTGAGGCAAAACAGAACTGCCCTGGGGAAGTGCTGGCTGAGGGGCACAGAGCTCCCATGGGCCCAGCTGGGTGTGGGAACCTGAGGGATGTCCCAGCCAAGGGCTGTGGTGGGATGGAGGACTGGGAGCTCCCCTATGCACCAATCCCATCCCACCCCACAGCTTCAGGAGTCCAAACAGCAGCACTCAGGGAAGGGAAGGAGCAAAGCCTGATTTAGGAACTGCTGAGGGAGGGTCTGGGCAGCTGCAGAGTCCCTGGGGCAGCCTTGGGATGAGCAGCATTTAGGATGAGCCTTCTTGTGGCAGACAGCACTGGGCTGCTCAACACACAGCCCTGTTACACCAGGGGGTTTTGGTGTCTCGTGTTGTCAGAGTATTTCCACCCGAAACCCCGTGTGGGGCTGAATGTCCCCAAGAACCTGAACCAGGACTGGGGCAAAAGGAGCTAAACTGAGAGCAAATAAGAGGCTTTTGGAGGAGAATCTTACTTTTCCCCTCCTTTGGAGTGGAGAGTGTTTTTCCAATGAAAATTTGCAGGGATGTGCAGCTGCCCTTGTTTACTTCCTTAGAATAATGATTCAAAACCCTCACAGTGGCTCTGGTTCAGCAAAATAATTAAATGTATGCAGAAATCCATTTGGGAAAAATACAGCTTGTAAGTGTGTGCTCTGAGTCCTGAAATGATGCCATCGTGTCTGGGCTGCTGCTTGTGAGACTCCTCTGTGCCTGTGGAGCCCCAGTGCTCCCCGGGGTTGGAGCAGTGAACAGAAAGTGGAGCCTCTGAAGGGCTGGAAAATCAAATGTTGAACGTGAAACGCTGCGTTTTGGGAAGCTTCGTGTGGTGGTTTTGCTTATTTTACATCTTGAGACATGAACCAGAGCTGCTTTTCTTCTAGAAAGTTCTTCTCCTTTCTGGTGGCCTTCTGTGGAGACATTTAAAGCAAGAGGAAAAGCAGGGCTGAGGTTTGTCCTGGGAGAGACCTCATGTGCGGTGCTGTGGTGGAAAACACGTGCTCTTGGGAATGTTGGGAGCACTGTTTGCTTGGCTTGTGAGAGAGGTTTGGAGCTGCCCTGCCCCAGGTGCTGGAGTTGGGGGGGGTCAGGCTGGGAGGGGGGTGATGGCAGCTCCCTGTGCCTCGGGGTGTGAGGGGTGACAAGGCAAAAGCCTTTGCCAGTGTCAGAGGCCGGGCTGGAGTGAAGCCAAGGCCACCCCAGCCACATGTGCTGCACAAGGAGGACCCCTGGAAGGGGTCACCTGGACACAGAGGTGAAGCCACCCACGTGCCATAGCTGGAAAACTGCTCTCACTCCCTGCTTTTCTGCTGCAGGAGAATTCTTGTTTGTACACGTGATTTGTTGGAAAGCTGTTGCGCTGTTAGCTGGGGTCCCAGGAGGAGCAGAAAGAAAAACTAAGGGGAGTATCAGTGCTGGTGAGAGGCTTGGAAGGAGCAGTTGGGATCAGAGGCATTCAGCTGTGGCTCAGGCAACCCTTGCATTATTATTTTGGTTTGTTCTGAGTCCTTTTCGGTGACAAATTTGAGAGCTTTTGCAGAAATCCGTAACTTCTCCAAAGAAAAATACTTAAGGGGGACTTTCTTTCCAACAGGGAATGATGCCTTACTGTTTTGTAATACTTCCATGATCAAACAGTGTCTGGTGAGCCAGGCAGCACCCTGTGCCACGTGAGGGCATCCTCCTGCTAGGGCAGAACGACCCTCCCAAAGATTTGTTTTCACCTCCTGGAAAGGAAGGTGGCAGGAAGGGTTGATTTGCTGGGTGCTGCCATTCATGGCATACGGAGGAATTCTTTCCAGAATGCCCAGGCACATCTGTCCTGCTCCACTTACCCTTGGATTTCCTGCAGGTTTCCTGGGAGCTTGGCTGTTTCTCCAGCTTTTACTTGCCACCTGTCTCTCCTTTCTCTGTTCAGTCTTTCCAACAGGACTTAGTCTGACTTCTGAGCTCACACCTTCATTTCTTTCACATGCAGCTTGTTAGCTGGCAAATGCAAAACTCGTTATATTTTAATTGTTACTTCTGGGAGAAGGATCAACTTATCCTGTTTGAAAAATAACAGTGCAGAAGTTGGAAGCCTTCTCAGGGCTTTTGTTGAATTTCTAGTTTTGCAGAGGCAGGAGGGTGAATTCCTGGAATTAAGGATTTCCACCAGTGCTGCTGTGTAGCTTTTCTAGCTCTCTGCCTTTGCTTCAAAGTTTGCAGTTGGAATAAATGACTTTTCTCAGTGACCTTTCAGTGGAAATCCCAGATAATCCCCAAGTATTACAGTACCACCGTTGTCCATGCAGCACTTGGGAAGTTTCCAACCTCCATGAAGGAAGAGCCAGAGGAGAAAGGTGAAGCATCCTGATGACCACGACAGCAGTCATGAAATTATAACTAAGGCTGTTCTTAAACCAGTAGTCTGAAGACACAGCCATTTGCTATGAACTGTAGGCACCCCAATCCCTGTATTTAATACCATGTGTGTTCTCCTGCCCCTGCTGCCAGTGGTGCTCATGGCTTTGGACACCACACAGACTCCATGTGGAGCTGTGGCTTCCAGCTTGGAGCTGGCACCTCGGAGTTCAGGCTGGGAGTCTGGCTGGACCAAGCCTGGCTGTGGCTGGTCCTACTCACAGCCAAACAGATCCTCACCTTTTTATCACTCAGAACCCAAAGTGCTCAGACAGAAATATTTACAGACTCGTCCCTGACAACGGTACATCCATCCTTGTCCAGTGGAAGGTGTCACTGCCCATGGCAGGGGGGCTGGAACTACATGATCTTTAAGGTTCCTTCCAACCCAAACCATTCTGTGACTCCTGCACTGAAGGGACCTGATTTTGCAATCCCTGCTCACAGGAACGGCAGTGCCACACCCTGCCATGGCCCCGTGGACGTGCACTGGCACCAGCCAGTGATTAAAGGAGCAAAAGAGGGTGGTTCCCTCCCTTAGCTCGTAACCAGAGAGCAGGAAAAAGTGGAATAAACAAAGCCAAGCTGCAGGACAGTCACACAAAGCACAGGGAACTGAGAGGCATCAGCACAAAGCGCTCCAGGACGGCACCATCTGCGAGCACTTGAGGCGCAGGAAATGCTGCTCTTTAAGAAGTTGGTGTTGCTGTTGGGTAGGGCCGGAAACAGGCTGGTGGTGAGGCAACAATGCCTTTCATTTGCTCAGCATATTTTGCCTCCTTTTACATAAAACCAGCAAATGAGGAACTTAAAGTCACTTCTCCCGTAAAAGTTTTTGACTGTGGAATTTTTCTGTGGGCTTTTTTCTCCTGGGCTGCTCCTACTTTATGTTCTTGTTGGTGTTAACCCTGAAATGGAGGGAAATGGTAATAAAGTGACCTGTGCTCTGAACTCTTCTGAAATGCCTGTGAAGCTACGGAGTTGAGGACCCAAAAGATGGGGCACTGAGGTGGGTCAGCACTGAACTGTGAGCCACAGTGGGATGGCTCACCCGTGGTCCTGTGCAGGCTCAGACATGGTGCTGTGCTGTAGAGCTCCTGGTGCAGATCTGGGAGATGCCATCTATCAGGTGTGCAGACAAGGGGGGCCCAAAGAGGGCAGTGAAGATGGGAAAGGGCCTTGATTTGAAGCCATGTGAGAAGTGGCTGAGGGCACTTGGTGTGTTCAGCTGGAGGAGACAGGGGAGACCTCACTGCAGTTACACCTTCCTGGGCAGGGGCAGAGGAGGGGCAGGACTGAGCTCTGCTCTGGGGGGACCAGGGACAGCAGCCAGGGAAGGGCTGGAGCTGTGTCAGGGCAGGCTCAGGTTGGATCTCAGGGAAAG
>JAWWLV010000030.1:9064498-9077966 GCA_035041135.1 Platyrinchus mystaceus
TCTGGCTCCTGATTTAACATTTCTAGCAATCACTGGAATGATGTTATGGCACATTGGAGCCTTCCTTAGTCCCTCTGGGACTGAACCTCTTCTGGAGTCAGCACTGATGGCCTTGTCCAGAATTCCTTTAAAAATCAACTACGAATCTTGAGTTTCGATTATTTCTTCATCAGCTTTCAAACATCAACATAAATATGTGTCTGTTGCCATGTAATTAAGATTGTTGCACAAATGAAAACAGTGTCAGGACTTGGTGGACTTTCTGTTACTCCACTGAAAAGTGGGATAATGTGGGTGTGGGCTGGTAAATGGAAAAAAAAATCTCTTAAGTCCTTCCTCTGCCACCAGTTCAGCAGCACCAAGTACATAAACTGTGGGGGACAAAAGGAGCTCCAGTTTGGACAGATGTAAGTCTCTTGGACAGATGTAGGTCTCTTGGACAGATGTAGGTCTCTTGGACAGATGTAGGTCTCTTGGACAGATGTAGGTCTCTTGGCATCACTCTCTCTGCCTCTTCTTGGAGGAAAACAGCCCCAAGGTACAAAGCTCCTCAAGTTTTCTTGGTTTTCTGGTTTTTGTGGTTTTTTTTTTAAGAGCTGCTGCCTCTCCTCTGGGTCCTTTCACATTCTAACAACAGGCTTTTAGCTTTAAGGGCTTTTCCTGAATTTGCCTGTCCACATTAGTGGTTGCAGATTGAAAGTGCCTCCACTCTTGTATGATGGTAAAAGACTCATTTCTGTGTTCCCCTCTGTGTACTTGGTTTCTCCTATAACCTCTTGGGTTTTTTTTTCCCCTGCAATTCCCCCAAATCACAATGTATTTCAGGGTTAAAGAAGGAAGGATTCTGGACATTTGCTGTTCCCTTGCTGTAATATTCCACAGGGACTGAGGAACTGTCTGTTGGCAGGACCTGCTCTTGTTGTCCCTAAACTTTCAATCAAGAATTTATAGTAAGAGAAAGCAAGGAGAAAGAGAGAGAGAGAGAGAGAGAGAGAGAGAGAGAGGCAAGCAAGGTTTCCTTAAAAACTAACTTGAAAGTAAAATTAATGGGGTGCTTAACTAATAGGACAAGAGGAAATGGCCTCAAGTTGTGCCAGGGGAGGATTAGATTGGATATCAGGAAAGATATCTTCACTGAGAGGGTTGTCAGGCATTGAACAGGCTGCCCAGGCCAATGGTGGGGTCACCATCCCTGCAGGGGTTTAAGATGAGTGCAGGTGGCACTTGGGGAAGTGGTTTAGTGGTGAACTTGGCAGTGCTGGGTTAACAGTTGGACTCGATGATCCTAAAGGTCTTTTCCAACCAAAACAATTCTCTGATTCTGTGAAGGAACAAATGAATTCATGTTCAAGCAGAAAGTCAGGAGGTGATGCCTCATGTTGTGCAGCCTACAGTCACCACCCTGTGTGTGATGCTAAGTGTCTGGTCATTAAATTGTTGAGGTGACAGAAGGACAGAGCTCCTCACATAAACAGCAGTGACAAGACAAAAGACCCACCAGAGAAAGGAGCTAAATTTGGCTGTATATATATAGATGACTCACACAGAAATAGCATCCATTTATAGGTTGTCTCCTGGACAGTGACTGGCCCAATTCCCCCTGGAGCCAGTGGAAACACTTACAGGGATTTTAGTGGGAGTTCGACTTGGCCATAGGGAAATATTTCCCCCTTTGTAGCTCTTTGGGTTTTGTTGAACTGTTTCTTCCAAGCCTGCAGAGCATTAATGGGCAGCAGTGTGATGAGGCAGCACCTAATCCTTAGAGCATCACTGCCTCTGCTACTGCTGAAACACGACTTTGTGCTGAAATCATGTCTGGGGCACTGGGGAAACTGGGTTTGAAGCAGATGTTGGTGCAGGGCTGCCTGGAGGTTGCTGCAGGGAGACGTTGCTTAATCACCCATCAAAACAGCATCTGCACATGTGTGCCAGTGAGTGAAAGCTGAGGGGCTGGAGAGGGGCCTGGGTGGTGCCAGGGAGGAGAGGTAGAGGCTGGAACAGGCAGGATTGACAGGCCACAGACTGGGTCGGTTGGAAGAGACCTGGTAAAGGCCATGCAGTCCAACCTCCCTGCAATGGGCAAGGACATTTTCTAGACCAGGTTGTTCAGAGCCTCACCTGGAATGTTTCCAGGCACGGAGCATCCACCAGTGGTCCTCTGGAGAACCAGTGCCAGTGTTTTACCCCCCTGACTGTAAAAATCTTCCTTACATCCAGCCTGAATTGACCCTCAAGTGGTGCTGGAGATGCGGGTCTGGAAGGAAACCTCTGTGCTTTGAGCAACTCCAGAGAAAGGTTTTCAAGTGTTATTCCTGACAGAGCAATGATCCCAGTGCTTTTCCAAGGAGGCCATCTGGGAACGGGGATTAACCGCAGACTCCTCATAAACGTCTGTGTGTGTTTACTCACCCCTGAACCTCTTCTGCAAACATGGTCAGCAATTAAACCCCACCCCAGCAGTCCTGCTCTGGGGCTGCTCTGGTAACCCAGGCTGAGGGGGAGAGGGGGCAGTGGGTGCTGTGGGTGCTGTGGTTGCTTCTGGCCCAGCCCTCCCTGGTGCTCCGTGCCGTGCCGGGTGCTGTTTGTGCGGCTTTGCTGTGGGTGTGCACTGGCACAAACCTCAGCTCCGTGTCCTCCCCTTGTGTTTGCAACAATCCAATTGTTGTGGGAGCTTAATTAAACTCAGGTTCATGGCAGAGGGAAAGCAAATGTCCCACCAGAGCAGCTGGGGCTGCTTCCTTAGGAGGTTCCTGCTGCCCCCGGGCACCACACCAGCTGAGGATCCTATTAGGAGAGGGAGGTGGTTCAACCTTAAATAGCCACTCTGATAATGTCCACTTGGTCCATGCAGCCTTCTGTCTACCCACAGAGGGGTTAATAGTGTGTGACTCCCTGGCTTTGGGCATGGATGGGTGCTCCACCTCTCCTCCAAGGTGTGGATGGGGAGATCCCACAAGAAAGTGGTTTTTAATGGGAGATGGGGAATCCAGTTTCTCCAACACCTTTATGTAAATGTACTGATTCAGTTTCACCGTGGTTGGGAAATCCCAAAATCAGAATTTAATTAAATCCTACATTATAGGGGATGAAATGTTCTCTCCCTCCTTGGAGTTAAGCTGCAAAGAGAAGTTTCTGGTCTAAATCAGGTAGAAAAGGAAGGTGACTCCCAGTGATTTGGACCTTGGTCTGCCTGATGGGCATGTGTGCTTTCTCTCATTCAGCAGGGTTTGATTTGGAGTAGAAGGGGAAAGGCAGGACTTGCCAACATGCTCCAGTCCCTGTGCCCTGGCAGTGGGGATGGTGGTGGCTCCTCAGCAGCTTTGCTGAGCCCTGAGGCCCAAAGCACCTCGTCCCTCCTGCAACTCCCTCCTCTCACGCACAGGTGGCGGCTGCTGCTGGAACAAGGAGGATGTCCCTGCGGGAGTCTGACTTCAGTGGACAGCCAGATTTCACAGGAGCTGTGATGGCTTCGTGCTGAGGGGGCACAGCCGAGGTGGGGCTGCCCTCCATCCCCCTCCCCTGTGCCCGCAGGAGATGATGTGCTGCCTGCACGAACCTCCCACCCCTGCGCCAGCACCCCCCGCCCTCTGCTCGCAAAGAGCTGAACGCGGGTTTGACCCAGGGAGAAGCAGCAGCACAACATAACCCGAGAGCCGCCTCTGCCCACCCGTGCTCAGCCCCAGCGGGACCCTGGGCACGGGCAGGAGCCCGCCCAGCAGGATGGATGGATGGATGAATGGATGGATGGAGCCCGCCCAGCAGGGTGGATGGATGGAAGGATGGACGGATGGATGGATGGAGCCTGCCCAGCAGGATGGCTTATCCCGGCTTCCCCAGCTCTGAGCAAGAGGTCCCTCTGGTGGGAATCTCTCTCCACAGCCAGCCCAGGGCGGCACGGGGAGCTCTGCGCCCCTGGACCACCTCCTCGGGCAGGGCTGGACAGCGGCACGTTTGTCCGTCTGGCCCCACAGCGAGCAGGGGAAAGCCCTGCTCCAGGGCGGATTCCTGACATCCCTCCGTGCCCACCAACCCTCCCTCCTCTGCTCCTCGGGCCGCACTTTCACGAAGCCGCCGGGATTTGCCCGGCGTGCCCTGCCAGGCTGCCCGGGAAGCTCCCGGTGAGGATCCAGGCTCTGTCCCAGCCCGCTGGCAGCATCTCCGTCCTTTGCAGCCTCTGCAGCACAGGGGCTGTCCCTGGACCAGGGCACGGGGACTGCGCAGGGTGAAGGAAGGCGGCAGGGTTTGCCGCTCGCCCTTTCAACTGCAGTTCCCTTGCTGCAAAAAAATAACCCAGGAGGAAAACCAGGACAACACCTGGCTTGTTTGCCGGGAAGAAAACCACCAGGGAGAAGTTTGGTTTACACTTGGAACAAGCAGTTGTTGACGGCACAGAAACGATTCCATGGCAGGGGTCAGCAGGGGAGCTTTTCCCCGGGAGAAATCACCTCTCCCCGGCTTTGGACACGCTGCCGGTCGAGCTTTGAGTGTTGTGGCTTGCCTGGCTTTGTTTATGATTCCTGGGATGTCCCCACCCTGCATCCAAGGGCTTGGCAGCCTTGTGGAGGGAAGGCAGCGCAGCAGCGGGGTGGGAATGCTGCGGGACAATGCAGGCACGGGGTACAAATGCTCGGGCTGGGCCAAGGTCAGCTATTGTTCCCGGGAGTATAAATAGCTGTGCTGGAACAACGCAAAACGCAGCCTGCAAATCAAAGCTTCACTTCTGCTTTAGCTCTGGAGTGAGGAAGGTGGAACAGGTCACCGGGAGAGAATGGAGCGTCTCCAGGAATGCCCTGCCCACACAGCAGGTCTATAAAACACTGTTATAAAGTTATCCCTGAATTTCCTGCTCGTGCCAATAAGTGGTTTGTTGTTGTTGTTTTCTTCCCTGCAAATTACAAAATCTGCTCCGAGGAGAGACGTAAAATAATAAGCGGGTTTTGCACTGTTACAAATAAATGTGACATTTTTGTGTCACAAATATAAATGACAAGGTTCCTTCAAAATCAGGTTCAGGGAAAAAAAAAATCAAGTTTCTACCTGATGAATTTTCAGATGCTAGAATTAAATAGTGATTTTTTTTATTTTATTTTTTTTTTAACAGCATAGTCAAACCCCAGCAAAATCCTCATCAATATTCATCCCTTGGGTGAAGATATTGGGTTTGCTGCTTTGGAGAAGGTCTGGCTCTGCAGGGCAGCTTTCTTCTCCAGTGCAAGTTCAAATAATATCAAAAGTGAAAACAGTTCTTGTTCAGTGGCTCCTGGTGCTCACTGGCAGCCCATTCAATGTGGTCTGTGATTGCAATCTCATCCCCACTGATCCTGGCTGAAAGGGCAAATCCCTCACTAAATCTTTAAGTGATCTTGTCTGGCTCTGGACTTTCCACTCCAACATGAGGGGGTGGCTTTGGGACACTGGAAGAGCACGATATCCCTTTTGATTAGTAGGGCTCTCCTTACAGAGAGGAGACCTGAAGTTAATTTAATTGAAACAAAAGCAGTTTTGAATCCAGTCCCCCCTCACACTCCAACCCTCATTTCTCCATCTGGGAATTTCCTTGAAAATGAGTATCACCCTAAAACCCACCCATGCTTTGCAAATCATGTATTCATTGAAGGAAAAAGACACCACAGATGAATTTTCATTTAGAATGTGGGCAGAATGCATGTGCAGGTCCTAAATTAACTGGAAAAGGCAGTTTCAGAGAAGCTGTGTAAAATTATTGTCTGTTGTTGTGACAGTGTGAAGTAGTCTCAGGCTTTTCAGAGCCTTTATCCACATTCACTGTGCAGTTTTCTTTATGAAAATATTTATTGTTTCTAGAAACTGACTGAAAACCTGGACTTGCATCTTCCTCCTTATTGTGAACCGGAGGCTGTCACGGGTATTTGTTTGTGCCTGCCTGACTGGGTTGTGGAGCCATAAGAGGAGATGGTCTGTGCCATTCAGCATTGGTGCTGCTGGGATCACGTGTGGGACCCAGTGGAAAGCTGTGCACTTGGGCTGCAAAACTCTGATTGCAAGAAAAATGCTCTGAAATGTGCTCTGTTTGTATTAATTACAGCGTTACTGCACCTTAACAGCTTCAGTGCATGTGTTAGTTTATATCTCTCCTTCCTCCTCCTTGTGAGCCCAGGAGAGACATAATTACAGCACATCTTTCCTTTTTAAGTTTCCTGCTGGGATATTTTCTGCTTGAAATCAATGCCTGCCAGCGTGCCTGTGAAATTTCCTGAGGAAGTAGTTTAAATGGTGCTGTAAAAACCGGGACTGATTTAGTAAGCAGGAGCAATCCAACATTGTCTCCAGAAAACCCAGAGCACGGAGGGAAGCGGAGGGCAGAGAGGGGCTGGGGACTTTGTGCCCATCAGCTGCTGGTTGCACTGCTCTGCAATTACCTGGGAAGGAAAATAAGTGGGGGGAAAAAAGGAACATGGATATGGAGCAATGCAGATAGGGGATGGCAGGAAGGATTGTCCTCTTCGGTGTCAAACAGGAAGGTCTGATGAAACAAGGGAAACTGCGCCGCTGCTTCAAACTGCTCTGCTCACAGGGGGTGTTCTCGTCTCTCTTTAGCACAGTCCAGAGTTCCTTTGTGGGAAATAGCAGGATAATTCCTTTTTTATCTCTTCCAACTGTCTCTTGTCAGGATGCACCCAGGCCAGCAGCAAGGCTCTGTTTGCAATCTTGATCTTCGCTGCCACGCACTTGGCACCAGCAGCAAGTGGGAGAGCGAGCACTGGCCGGCTGGGAGAGGCCCCCGGGGCTGTTTTCCCTGGGGAGCACGAAGTCAAGCAATACAGATCTGTTTCCTCCTCTCCTGTCATCCTTCCCTTGCTGTTACATTCCCAGGAGCAGGGGATGTCCCTCTGGCTAAAGCTGGGGATGGTATTGCTGTCTGCATCACTCACAGCATCTCAGGCTGCACTGGGAGCACTGCCAGGCTTGGGGAGGAGGGGAATCCTCACCCAGGGGCCAGGCTGCTGCCCTGGGGCTGTTGGACTGGGGCCAGTGGTCTGCAGGGTCCCTTCCACGTGTAGCTGTGCTGAGCAGTTTCATGACATCCCCTTCCTAAGCCCTTGAGCCCACGTGCTAAGAGCACCTTGCTGTTGGAACTGCTGTGAGCTGGTGTTCAGGGGGGAAGGTGAGAGCAGAGGGCCAGCTTCTGGGCACTTCTAGGGTCGTGGATGTGTTTTACATCAATTCACCATCAGATGGAGCAGTTTTAGAAGGAAAAACTAGAATTGTTCCACTCTGCCTGAGGCTGGGATAAGTGTGCTATAGAATCCTGTCCTCAGCTTTGGTGAATCTTCAATTATTTGTCTGTGTGCCTTTATCAGTGGGGCAAACTAACGTGTTCACAAATAACTCTCAGCAGTTTGGTAGCCCTGGTGCTTTCTTTGGAATTCCAAGATGCAGCTTTCTGTTTCTTCATGCAAAAAACTCCCAGGAATTCAGCCTGGAGCACTGGCTGAGTGTGGGGGTGGCAGGGGCTGCACCTCGTGAGAAGCTGGGTCTGCAGGAAGGAGCCTGGGGGAGGCTGTGCTGGGGTTGTGGGATCTGCAACAGTTTGGGGCAAGGGATGTTTCAGGTGAGGTGTCAAAGCAGCTCCCCAGGGAAGTGAGCAGGGCAGGGAGGGCTTTCAGGGCCGCAGCCTGGTCACAAAACAAGAGTAGGGTGTGGGTCAGATGGACTCAGGAATGTCTCTGGCAGTTTTTAGGATGCAGCCAGGTCTCCTGCTCCGTGCCTCAAACACAGATCTGTCCTGTTTCACCTGGGATATCACCTTGGTTTTGTTCCTGTGGACATTTGTTCAACCCAGGCAGTCTGTGCTGCTTTGCTGCAAGAGCAATGATCAGCTGGTTAGGGCAGATATTTGAGCTGTGCTCCAGAAATTCACTTAGGATTTACTTTTCAAGTGAAGCTTGCTGGAATCTGAGCTGTGGTGAAGGGCACAGCAAGGTGGGGATAAATCCTGGACAAAGCAGTGGAGAGGAATAAAAATGCTGGATTATAAAAAAAGACTGAAAAAACCCCCTTTGCCTCTGGAGGGCTCTGGGGAGAAAGGAAAGAATATTTTTCTTTCTGACTGTGTGACTCCAGTTCCAGCAGGCACAGGCAGTGTGAGTGCACACTGTCTCCATTAGCATCTCGAGTGCTTCACAGAAATCCACCTGCTGATTCCTGTGAATAAGAGGAGTTCAGTGAGGTGCATTAAACCCATGTTTCCTTGCAAAGAATTTCCAGGAGCTCAATAATGCTGTTTTGGCAGGTTAATCTGGCAGTGTTTGTAGTGATGTCTTTAAAGAGCCATTAAACCCTTCAGTGGCCTCTTGGTTTTTCTAAACAAAAGACCAAAACAAAGATTTTTGTGAATAACAACCTGAGTAAAAAGACTTGATAAACCCTCTGTTACATCATATGGTACCTCATCATCCTTATGATACTGGGACAAACATCCTGATGATGTCTCAGTGTGGGACAGCATCCAATTATTTGGAGCTTCCCCAGGCATTCAGCAGCTCTCATGCCCAAGGTGTGCCCCGTCACTGTAGGCATTTGACTTGGTGTCACTTCTTGGTGACAGACAGCTGTAGGTGTCGGGGGTTAAATCCTGCCCAGCCCTTCAGGAGTGAGGAGCTCTGTGAAATGAGTTGGATTCCTCTCCTTCTTCCTTGCAAAGGCAGCCCCAGCTGGGATGCAGGCAGGGAACAGCCAGCACAGGGAGATGACAAACTCCCTCGCATGGCCCGGCCCTTCCCCCCCAAATCCGCTCCGTTGTTTTTGGCCGGTAAATGAAAGCCAAGCTGAGGCCTTGATCCAAAACTTGGTCCCAGGCTGTGTGGGAGAGTTTGCATATGAACCTACAAAGGACAGACTGTTTTGTTTGGGAGGTTTTTTTTTGGTGGATGGTTGATTTCCCTCCTTCCCCCCAATCAATTCACTGTAGGTTTCGCAAACAATATTAAGCCAATAACGTCTGTGCCAACAAATTGTGATTCTAATCCTGCTTCCTGATACTTGCAGTCCTGATTGTTTGTCTGGGTTAGCAATTTGTGTCAGTTGGCTTCTTCCCTGCCTCCCAAATAAGTCTCCCACTTTTGGGAAGCCCTCTGGCCAGGCCAGGCTGGGAATGGCTCTCCTGTCCCAGCAGTGCTCCAGCTCCTCTGCAGAATTAGCAATCAGCCCACAGGGATATCCATCCCTGCTGTGGGATAGGGGCTAAGGACATACTGACATGGTTACTGGGATGAGAGTCTGGCTTTGGGATGAGGGGAAATAATGGGAAAGCCACTGCACAAGACAACTGGTTGATTTTCGAGCAGCCTGCAGCTATTTTAGTTACAGCCTCTTTTAAGGAGATCAGCACTGAGGGCAAATTCCTTCCCAGATAAATCACGCTCATTCCACACGCACGAGAAAAGTGGGGAATTTTGTTTTCCAAGTGGCTGCTTTGCATGTTTCCCTGGCTGGCAGCTCGTGTGCCAGTGCCAGGGCCGGGCTGCCTGCGAGCCATGGCTGTGGCTCTGGGGGAGCAGCGCAGTGCCAGCCTCACGTGATGTTCACGGGATAACCCCCCTCAGATAACACTCTGAAAAGGCACAACATTCTCTTAAAAACCCTTTCAGGGAAGGTCTCAGCCCTACACTCTTAATAAGCTTTTGGGCTTTGGGGTAAGTTGTTTGTTGTTTAGGAAGGAAGGGCGAGAGCAGCCTCAAGGCACGAGCTGCTTTTCCTTCACTCTGCCAGGCTCCTTTACATCCCAAACCTGGGGCAGCTGCAGCTCCTGCACTCTCTGCACGCCCTTGGGATGCCCCAGGCAGGGCAGGTGGCCAACAGCAACACCAGAGCTGTGGCCACCTCCCTGCCACAGGACCCAGCTGTTTCCATGTCACTGCTGGCCCGAGCTTTGCTGTTCACCTGACCCCCTTCACATGGCCCAGCAGTTCCTCTGCAAGATCCCAAAGCAGATCCATGAAGGCCAGGAGTGCTGAGGGCTGTGGATGCAGCAGGTCTGCACCTCCTCATGGGAACTCAGCATCACCTTTTTGTGCTTGGCAGTGACAGAGGAGGAAAAGCTTTGCTCTTTGCCACCTTCTTGGGGCTTCACTGCAAATACCCTGGTGTGGGAAGAGAGAACCTGAAATGTGGTGACCTGATCTTCCCTATTCCTGTAGGCAGCTGCAGCTGGGTGTGGAGGTTCCTTTCTCTCCCATCTGTAAGCTGTGCACACAGGAAACAGAGAATTCCCAACTGCACACACACACAGAGGAAGCTCCACACCTTCCCCCAGGACCATTCTAGGAGAGAATTCCTCTGGAGATACTCAGCCCACATGGACACCACCAGTATTTGGCCATTTTATCTAATGAGATTTGTCTGCCATCTTTTCGTGGTTGAGCTATAAGTGTCAGCTCTAAATCAGCCATAAACATGGCTTAAATTTTCCATGCCTTTTACTGTGAGTGTGGAATAACTAAAAGAATTAAGTTGTTTTAGTTGTCAGAAGCAATTCTGGCAACTTCCTTGCAGTCTGCACAGGTTTGTACTGCATGAGGAGGGCAACATTGCCCTTGGATGCTTTTAGAACTCCTTGCATGTTGTAATTGGTTTATAAAACTATGGCAAACACTGTGAAAGGGGCTTCAGTGAATCATCTAGTCTGTTAAACTGGCCCAAAGCTAGTTTGAGTCCCTAGCCAAGATAATGGATTTGGCACCTACTAAAAGAGATGGTTTTCTTACATTTGCATTAACAGTTCTAGATTTGAGGGTTAAACTGAACTCATCTTTGGAGGAGTCAAAAGCACGTGGCTTGGGGGGGATGTGTCTCTGGGACCCTCGTGCTGTTGTGTGAGTTTTTAATACCCCATGAATGAGAACCAGCTGAAATGTTCTGCTCCTTGCTGTGGATAACAGTGTCTACAAGAGGAAACATTGCAGGACTCTGCCTGTGTTCATCAGTAGCCCCTGACCTTAAGCCAGGCCTGGTTTCTGTAGTTGGCTCCTGTCTCCACAAGAAGCTGAACACATGGGCAAACTCAACCAGACTGAGTGAACTCAGGGGTCCTGGGCTGAGTTGTGCCTCTCCAATCTCCTTCTCCTTCTCACATGAAAGTGCTCAGATTTCCTGCTGTGTGTGGTGCATGTTAAACTTCTCGAGCAGATCCTGCTCTGGGCAGCATCTGCTTTTCCCAGTTCCAGCCCTGCTGCAGCCCTGGTATTGTTTTACAGGGATCTGAAGGCCATGTGTGTTTGTCCCTTCCACGGATAATGTCGTTCCTCTTAAGAACCATCACGTGCTTTTTGTTTTGATCCTTTTCCCATGTGCTTGGGATGTACTTGGGGTCATCTTCGCTGCAGATCACGTACAGGGCAGGGAAAATTTATCTGCTGGATTTACAAGAAAGGTGTTGACTGCAGTTGTAATGGGTGGCTGTTAATCCTTGTCAGTGGATTTGATGACAAACTATTTTCTTTGCTAACTCTTATTGCTGTGGGTTTCCTTTGTCCACAGCAATAGGATGTTCAGAGATAAATATAGGGCTTCTGTTCCACTTAGCAAGTCTGCAAATTGTATTTCCACATGTTCATAGACTGCCCTTTTATTTTGTTTTGGGTTGGGTTTTTTTTGTTTGTTGGCTTGTTTGTTTTGGGTTTTGGGGTTTTTTCCCTTGAGTTTCGATGTCTGAAGGTTTCTCTTTGCTCATCTTTCAAATACCATCATGGATTTGAGACCCTGCCTGGAACTGCCATTAATGCTCTTTTCCCACAGAAATTTGCTCAAAAATAAGGATTTGGTACATATTCTTTTTCACTGTGTGTAGATGGGGAGACACAGACTAAATCTACCAAGAACATTGAAGTGGGCTGGTTGTGGGTGACTCCTCTGGGGGAAATGATGCTTCTCCCATCCCACCCACTCTGTCAGTGAGGCTGCATGAAAATACCCCCAGTGGCAGCTCGTAGGTGACCAGAGATTTAACTGGTGTCAGCTGAGCTCTCTCAAGACAAGCCAGAAATGCTGTGGTCCATCAGAAGTACTGACACATTCTACCAAAACCTTTATCCAAGTTTCTGATAGGATTTACTGTGCTGCCTTTCTCTGCACAAACTGCTGCATGGGCCATGTGGGAGGCAAACCCAGGGTGACAGTGGCAATGCTTTCTCTGAAACTCTCCTCATGCCCCATCTATCACCATCAGTGCTCTTAAAACCCATAAAAATCAACTTCTGGAAAACCAGCTCTCACTGTTGTCTGAACTGTTCTGTGCTTCTGAAAACCTTCCTGTGTGTATCTTGGAGCCAAACGCTCTGTTGGATGGGAGTCTGCTCAGAATTCAGTTCAAAGGGGCTGGAAGGAATTCCTGGTATTGGAAAACAGGCAGTGCTGGAGGCCAATCACTGCCCCTCTGCTGCTGCACGGGACTGGCTGGAGCCCAGGGATGGCAAATTGGTGGCTTAATTCACTGCTTGATGGGGAATCCAGTCAGATGTCTTGGAGCATTGCACTAGATAGGATGTTCTCCAAACATGGCAAGGAAAGAACAGCTAAAACAACTGAGAATTCAATGCATGCCTTAATTTAAGCATGCCTTAATCTTCCTAGCAATGTATTTCCATGACAACTCCATCCATATTTCGAGAACAATCACTTCCAGCCATTAAACTATCAACTGTGTACTCAGTGTAACAAAATAATTCATAAACAGATGGACTAAGTGCCAGGAAAAGACGTGATCAAACAGTCTTATGATCCTCTAGAGGAATACTGTACTGCTCCAATGTGCATTTGAGTTTATTTTTTGTTAAAAATAGACAGAGATGAACATAAACTGAACACAGGGAATGTCTGAGATAACTTACAATAAATGCTGGGGGTGTGGAAATTGCAGCACCAAAGGGAAAACATTGTCAGATCTTACACTTGGATACTAAGATACAACCTGGGGGCTGCTGAGCTCTAGAAGGTTAAACTCAAGTGTTATTCTAGGCTGTAGGAAAGGGTAGATCCCCTTACTGTCTGTATTTCAATGACCTGTGGCCAAGTGAGAGCTGACTCTGGGAGCTCCCCATCCCACTGCTCCCTCAGGAACATCCTATGGAAGGATCTACAGGCAGGAAGGTGGTTTGTCACTGGCCTCTCAAACACACAGTGTTCAAGGAATATCTGCCAGTCTGTGCCCAGGAAACTCAGTGAGGACACACAGGTGACCCTGTGTGTTGGGCTTTTCCACAGGTAACGAGGACGAACACAACATGATTTCTGAGGGACTTCCTAAATATTTCCTTTAGTTGTCTGTAGACGGCAGAGGCACGAAAACACCACGAGCAATCAATGTGATTAAGCAGTATATCGTTTATTTGAATACATAGTGTATATTTTATACATTTTTGTACCCATGTGGGTGTAGGAAGACAATCCAGGGGTTGGACAGCCCAGCTTGTCCACGAGTCCATGTCCCTCA
>JAWWLV010000030.1:9078066-9098884 GCA_035041135.1 Platyrinchus mystaceus
TCCATTCTCATGGGAAGCTTGAGGCCTCTTTCTACAGCTGGTAATATGGGTTGTTCACTATAGATGTCCATTCTCTTTCAAATATCCCACAGTTGTCTTTAACCCAGTTTAATCTCCCAAATTTTTTCAGGGCATGAACTTCTCCTCCTCGTTGTTAATCCTCTGGGAGTTTGGCTGGGCAGGATGAGCCCTCTTCTCTGCTCTGCACCCCCAAAGCAACGAGGTCTGCTGCAGAGAGGGGAGGGGGGGGCACACCAGGGCACCCCAAGTCCCATGGGTGCCTTTGCCATGGCCAGCTGAGCCACCTCCCCGGCCCAGCATTCCTGCCTGCAATCCAGGGCGAGACTCCCCACCAGATGTCTGACCTCCTCACCCTCCTGGCAACACTCGATGTCCTTTCCTGTAAAGTTCTGCGGGGTTTTATTTTCCTTTCTTTTCCCAGCCTCCAACTGCTGGTTATCATCATTATTAAGCATAAATGGCCTCTTTCACACTCTGCAAAGGCGAGTGCTCCTCTGAATAAAGCCTAACTAGCGTGAAAGGGTTTGCATGATGATACTGCACAGGATTCAGAGAGTGGCTTGTAACTAAATTAATAAGAGAAAGGAACATTATGAATGCATCTCCTTTCATAATTGAGGGGATTTTCCCATATGCTTGGGTGAAGAATGCGTCCCACACTTTATTTCTGCAAAGCAAAATAAAAAGACCAAAGTGAAGTTACTTTCTTAGAATAAGGAAGGTACCAGAAGCACAGCTAAGAAGATTTCAAGAACTGAGTAGTGGGAAACTATTAAGAATCTTAGTCCAGCTCCCAGTCCAAATGAGCAATTGTTTTTCAGCAGTGAGTGCAATTGCCTAAGAAGAAATCAGGCAGAAGGAATCCATCCATCTGCAGAACCTGGCAAGGAAAAAAAAAAAATAGTATCTCTTTGCCCTGGAACAGATGGGCATTGTCCTCAGGCTGTGCTTTTAATTTATCATCCAGCACATCTCTGCTCCGAGGGCAATCCGAATGCAAATGGCACTTCTGTTTGCACGGAGGGCTGAAAATAGCTGGATGCAGGTTACAGTTACGGGCACGGAGACACCAAACCGCCCCGGCCGCATCCTGTTACAATTAACGGCCTGAGCTCATTCCACTTCACGCTGTGATGCCCTCAAATATCACACACTAAGCGGAGCCCCGAGCAGGATCGTTCTGAGGGAAGGAGAGCCCTGAAGAATCCCTCTGTGCTGGCAGCACGGGCACTCTGAGCTGGCCTTGCCCTGATTCCCAGCACAGCCACGGGACAGGCTGGAAAATACTCTGCTGAAGACTGGAATTCAGCAGTCCTTGAGATATATATACATAATTTTTAAAATTTTTTTTAAAGGAGAGCAGATTTTTTTTTTTCTGTTCTCTTAATTATGACACAGCTCCTACATGCTGTTTTTTCCCTGGAAAGGCCAGGTTGGTTTTTTACACCAGTGTGGACTTCATCCCTCAAAGAGCTGCTTTGCTTCTCTCCAGAAGGAGAAAACCCAAATTATCCCTTCCCCCTTCAACAGAGGGGTGAGCTGGGACACCCCCAGGTGACGGGCAAGGAGCACACGTGACGTGCAGTGATGTGCAACCATTTTTCCAAGAGGAATTGTGAATTTAAGTGCAGTTTTTAAGAAAATGCATCCCATAGAAATGTCAAATACAACATTCAGTGATCAGGAGGAGGCTCAATCCAGCCTCACAGATCTTTGACACCCCCAAATTTCAGATCCAGAAAGCCCCCAGCCTAAGCTGCTGCACTTTGCTGACTGCAGGGGTTGCCTCAGGGTTGCCAAAAGTCCCAGTTCAAAACCATTTTGCAGAGGTATCAGGACATGTCTAATCCTTGAAAAAAAACCGTGGACATCATGGTCATTTAACAAGATTCTCCCTCTCCCCCTCTCCTTTTGTTAGAGCAGAATGAGGCTGGACAGACTCTTGTTTACAGTCCCTTACAGTGGGCTCTTTTGCTGCCAATGCCACAAATGATGTCATTTGTTTAGCAGGAGACTGACTATTAGAAATGCCAAATGTAATTAGGATCTTTCCTTTCAACTGGGTTTCACAAACACTGATGGTGAGAAATGGCTCCTACCTTTTGAACTTTCAGACTAGTGGTGGGATCCTTGCCCTGAGAGGGCTCTTGGCAAAGGTTTCAACCCCAGGTGAGAAAAAGTTTCACACATTATTTGCAATTCTCCTCCGAATTTGGGAAGTCCATAAAGCTTTCAGCCGGGATTGGGGTGATGTCACTCAAAACAACTCCTCTCCTGGGTGAAAAAAAAACCCCCTTCATTGACCCCTGGAGATTGCAGAGCCAGGGCTCTGCCTGCTTCTTGTCCTCCAAGTCTGGGAGAAATGGGGCTGAGCCTGGGCAGATGCTGCCAGCTGGTTTGGAGCCAGAGCTCCGGGATCCTACTCCACCCATGACACTTAGAGAGAAACAAAGGGTGTAAAGGGCGTGTTAGGGACAGGAAGAGGCGTGATGCTTGTGACTGTACTGCAGCTATTCTCCACTGTCAGAAGCCCCCCGAGGGAGGAGGTGGGAGGAGGCCAGGGGAGGAAGGCCAGGAGCAGATGGCATTAATTTAGCACAGCCCAAGGCTGCTGCACAGTATGCCAAAGCTTGGTCCTCGTTTAGAACCAGCCTTAAAACCTGCAGCCTCGGTCTTGCAGGGCTGCCCTTTTACCCATCGTGCCAGGAGAGGAGACCTGGGCATGTGAGCCAGAGCTGAAGTTCACCCAGGGAATGGGGGAACATCTGACATCAGCCATGATATTGCTACCATGCAGTGAAGCTCTGGGGGCCCATCCACTGTCTGCTGACGTCAATGGAAACCTTTCAGTGGACTTCAGCAGACTCTGGATCAGGCCCCTGGTTTGTAATTGTGGGTGTACATGGTTTCTCTCCTTCCTTCTGCTGACCAGAAATGGTAAAAACGTGTACGAGGCATCTGCTCTTCAACAGCTCAGGCTGTTCAAGCTCCTTTCTCACCCAGGTGAAGGGAGTGTGTCACCAGAGTAACACGATGCAGACACTTCTGGACTTGTGGCATCTGCTTTATTGTGGTTTATTTTCAGCACACTCAGCATGGAGAATGCCACTGGCTGCGGCAGCTGGCACTGCTGAGCACAGTGGGGTCCAGCCCTGCCCTCTGCCCTCCCCTCCTTCAGCAAAGCTCCACTTCTCAACCTGCCAGTGTAAAGTTCACAGCCAAGAAAACCCAAAGGATTTCTTGGCTTTATTAGGTCCTATCTGTTCTTCTGAGAAAATAAAAGCAGGTCATCCACCACAGAGCCAAACCTGGGACTGGGCAGCTTTGTGCTGATGTGAAGAAGTTTTACCCAAAACGCTTTTGCTGCCTGTGATCCTCCAGCACCATCTCCATGTTCTCCTCAGACTGTTTCCTTCATCCTCCAGAGTCCTCCCACCGTGTCTTCCAGGGATTCTTGTGCAGGTTATTTGAGGATATGGGTACTTGAGTGAAAATATGGTGATGAAGCACCTGTGTTTTGACTATACACTCTTTTGCTGCTGGTTTTCATGTTCTGCACGTTCCCATGTGATCACTTTTCCTGCATTCCCTCTCTTTCACTGGGCTTGCAAATTCAAATCACTGCATTTGGGGATGTTATTAATTTTATTCCAACTGATAAAATGTCTGTGAGGCAGGAGGGAGCCCCAGGTCTGGTCTGTGTCCTTCAGGCACAGCCAGCAGTTTTATCCCGGGGTTCACAGTTACATCCAGAACAAATGGATCAGAAAAGAAATGCTGATTTTATTTAGAAAAAAGTGGAAAAAAAAAGGTTTTCCTCGAGATTCTCAGAAAACTGAAAGAAAGGAAAGAGATTAGTTATCAATATTGTGGAACTAATAAAAAGCCAAGTCACTGTTACCTTTGTGCTGCTGAATTTACTGAATTGCTTTTGCAAAGCCCAACTTCTTTGTGGAATTCTTGGAAAGGGCAGCCTAGTTACATGGTAAAGAACTTCCCCAAAATTTCTCATTGTTTCATGTAAAGATGCCATTATATTTTAGGGACCTCATTATTGCTTTCTTTGGGTTTTGAGTCTAAAGCTTCCTTTCAACTCTTCCCTTTATAATAAACTAATGACAACTCAGCTCGAGGACAGATCCTAAATGTTTTACTGCTTTTCTAAAGCTTTTTGGTATTATTTTGGTGCTGGTTTGCACATCTATGCCACTGAATCCACACAGCCATCTATTTTAATCAGTCCTGAATCTTTTTCTGCTGGGTCAATAGGATAAAACTGTTAACCATTCTTAGGATAAATTCCTAGCCAAGGGTGGAAAAAAATGTTCCCAGGTCAAGTCATAAGAGGAATATTGTTGATGAACTTTGTCCTTAGGACTTGCAAATCAGATTTGCAGAGCTTTAGGAAGAGGCTTCTCAGTTTGTAGTTATTGAGCAGGATGAAAAAGTCCAGTTCACTGCAATCTTTCTGAAGAACAATGGACTGATCTAAATACTCCTTTCCCCCCACCCCTCATTTTTTACTTTAGGGGCAGAAGATGAGGTTTTCAACTTAGCATTCTAGAATTTGGTGTCCAGACTGTTTTTAAAGGTGTTCATCTGGGGCAACATATAATGGTGGGGGTTACATAAGAAATGTTAACCATGAGCACAGGTCAGAGCATCAGACAAGATAAGAGTCAGGAGTACTCAGGAATAACTTGTGGCTTGGACTGCACTGTGAGGAGTTTTGAGAGGAGGAAAATGCCCTTTCCTCTTCTCCCTGACTGATGTTCCATCCTTGACCTGTGTCACAGTCCTTTCCAGGCTAAATGACCTTCACATGTTTGATATCATAAAAAGAGGGTTTGGGTGTTTCACTCATGTCCATTAATAAAGGGCTTGGTGCAGTTATTTACTCAATTTGGTAATGAGATGAGTTCTTGTAAGAGTAAAAATGGCCTATCTGACATTTTCTTGTGTTGGAAACATAGGTTTTCTTGACAAAAGTGTTAAGATTCTCAGTTAAAGGGTGTCAGTGGGGTGACACTGGTTTGCCCTTTGCTCTCCCCATACAAATTCTGACACATTCATCCTTCAAAAAAGTCACAAAAGAAACAAAATTGTCACAATTAGAGATGAAATCAATACCCAGGTGAAATCAATGCAAATTTTTGAAAAGAAAAAAAAAAGGGCAGCACAACATTGAGTGAAGATAAAAACTCTTTGCTAGATTTGGCTCTCCAGCCTCAGACCCCTGCAGAGAGTTCAATAACTTAATACAGAGATGTTCTGGTTTGTTGCTTCTCTCCAGTCTTTCATGGTATTTGAAAGTTAAAACAGATCCTCCTCCTCCAGACAGTCTAGTACAGTGAAAGCAGCTTGTTACAAAACACAGTTTAGAATGTTTAAATAAAAATATGTAGAATAAAGAAGGAACTATTCATGATGCATCAGTCCCCTGACAGGCTGTGAAGTTATTCCACCCTTCAACACAAGGGCTAAAACATAATGGAATCCCTACTGAGTGTTTTCATGCCTACCAGAACATTAAAAAAAAAAAAAAAAAGAGTAACAAAATGCCCAGTGTGCCCCTAACTATGAGCTTGGATGAGTAAGGAGGCCATGAGAAAACGGTGGCACTGTGGGAAATATTTGTGGCAAGGGAAGGAAACAACAACTGAAAGTGATAAAAATGGAGGATTCCCCTACAACCACGGGCCAGGGCAGGGCTTTGTGCCCCTGCAAGGGAGGGCAGTCTGCAGGCACAGCATCAGTGCAGACTGTGGGGTTTTGCTCCCTGCTACCAGAAGGAATTTTAAAAGCCAGCTTCTGATTTTAAAAAAACCCTCATGTTGGGAAAGGAGGCCCTTTCTTTGGTTACAAAAAGGGCCATTCACCTTATGAGCAAGACTGTGTGTGAGATACCCGGAATGCACCACTTTAATCTATTCTTTTTGGCTTCTAATTTAACTGAGAACACGAAATGGGCACAGATGCAGCACTGCAGTGTGCAAAAGGGGGGCACTAAATGGTGCATTAACACAGAGCTGAATTCTGCTGTCGTTAATCAGGCCCTGTTCAGGAGGAAAGCAGTGAGGCTTCTGCCTGCATGAGGAAACCCATATGATTGGCCTTTAATATACATGAAATCATTTAAACTTTACTGAATTAGCTGAACTTTATGAACTCAGAGTGGTTGCTCAGGTCCACATTAATGGTGATCAGGCTGTAAATGATCATATGCTCCAAAGAAGCTATTAACTCTTACTGCTTTTCTTCTTTTTCCTCTGATTCCCAGTTCAGATGGTGAGTGCTTTTGAGTCTTGCATGTTATTTGATGTTCAAATGCAAGGAACCTGTGAATAATTGTCCTGAATTATTATCATTTACAACTAGGAAGTGAACTTTTATGGAGGTTCCAAAGCCTTTCTGTACTCAGAAGCTGGGATGATTTAACTTTGTTCTTCCTTCACGTTGATGTAGCTTCAAAACCACCCAAGGGGAAGTGATGGTTATGGTGTTGTAAAACTGGTGGAAATAACAGGATTATTTTTGACTAATCACAGGGTTTTCCATGTCAGGAATCTGAACAGCCCAAAACCATTCTGCCCTCGGACTTGTTTTACCTTTTAGAAGAAAGGACTAAATAATATCTTTAGGGTTTATACATGGCATTATGGTGCAAAGCCTGAAAAGAGTAAGTGGAGAGGACAAAAGGCAGGCAGGGGGAGCAATCTGTCAGCCAGAGAGACCTCTTCAAAGCAATCCCAGTATTTCTTCAAGTTAGGAGAAGGTATTTGTCAGTCAGATGAAGGACAGGACTTGGGGCAGCCATCCTACTCAGCATTATGCTGTCTGTAAATTTTGGAGCCACCAGCAGCTTCTCAGCTCTCTAAACTGGTCATGAATCACTCAAAACTCTTCAAACCCCTTGGTTTTGAAGGAACCAAGTTTCCTGTCTGAAGTTCTCCCAGTGTCTCTTCGGTATTGTTGCATTTTTTCCTGTCTATGAAAATAATTGCAGTGTTGCTTCAGTATAAAAATGGAAGTGTGCTACATGTTCTTTCATACTGAGCCTTTGGTAATGTCATTATTCATAGAAGTAATTGTATGGAAAAGAGAAACCCCAGTTTTGCTGGGTTTGCTTTTGGTCTGGTTCCATAAACACTGTTAGAAAATCCTGAAAGTCTTTTATTTCACGTTAATTGAAGTAACTATGACAACGTAACACAGTCTATTTCCTTTAACGTTGAATAGTGGTAAAATTGGCATTGTTTTAGGTCAATTCATAATTTGCATCAGAAATAACCTTGCCAGTGGTTTAGGCTGGTTTATGCTCAGAGTTTTCAACTATTCTTTCACTTTTTAAAATGGTCACTTCTCTGGTGAACAGATCAAGTGTTAATGATGTTTGAAAGGGGTTTTTTTTTTGACCCACATAAGACTTAATAAAACCATAATTCTGCATTTTATTGCTTCAGTGGGGAAAAACTGCTAATGAGGAGTGCCACGGTAAAGAAAACTGCTTTTTGGCTCTGCCTACCCACTGGTTTATTCTGCTTATAAACAATGGGCCCCAGTTAATGACTAGACCATACTGTATTTACCAGCCACCGTCAGGCATTCCCAGACCTCATAGTTTTATGTCTGTGAAACACTTGCATATTATGATCTCACCCCATGATACAGAATCTCTCTATTCAAGTTTATACATGACGTGGAAAGGCTCTGAGATGCACTCTGAGGTGCAAAATTAGTGTAATTCCCCTGGAATGAAGGAGAAGTGCCAACTTACATCAAGTGCAGCTCTGGCCCACAATGTCTCAAAGACATTTGCTTTTGTCTAGAAAACAAGCAAACAAAAGTCCTTCATTTCAATGGAGAACAACCTTTATGTCTGTCCTTGCCCCAGCAGAGAAGGAGATCAAAGATGGCACAAACTCTTCTTGCAAGGCAGTGTTTCACTTCCAGACAATTAATATGATAGTATCAGGGAAATGGAAATCTATTCCTTGCTTAGGTGGTTCCCCTCATGGACTGGAAAACTACTGGGTTTATCATTTTCTGTCTTTAGGCAAAAAGGTAACTCATATTTGCATGTTTGTCAGTTTGTGCTTGAGAGGACAAGATTTACTTAAAAACAAGCTCAGCCAGCTAAATGAAATGCCAGTGGTCTTATTACCCTGAGAGAGCAAAGCACTTAAGCCTGTGATTAAAATGAAGTTAATTGAATTTAAGCGTGTGCTTGAAGTAAAACACAGCCATAAATACTTCACTGAATAAAGGGGAGATCATTCTCATGCTTAAATGTAAGCAATAATCAGTATTTTCCTAAAACCAAAGTTTATAGCCTTCTATCAGCAGTTCCAGGTAACCCACTGACTGAACCTGGCACCAACACCAGAATTTTCCTGCGAAATTTGTTCAACAGAATGAAAATCAAGGTTCTGCTCATGTACTAAATTACAAGGGTAGGTTTGAAACAAGAACACAAATATTAAAATCTGGGTGTGATGAATTATGTACAAGAAAGGCAGGAAAGAGCTTATTTCAAGTTGAATTGTGTGGCTTTCTCAGAAACACCTCCTTGGCAATCTAGAATGGAAACACCTCCTTGCTCTACAAAACCCCAAAATTCAGTATTTAGCGGGTAGTGGGAACTGCAGAGCAACTACAACTGCTCTGTGTTTCTACAGCCAAGATTCTCTGCATCAGATTAGTCTTGGGAATTAAAAATCGGGGGTTGAATTAAAAATCTCAGCTCTGAAGTTGCCACTGATGCATCTGACTGTAAACCCATTGCTGACTTTTTGGAAGCTTTGCAGCTCTGGCTTTGAGAAAGCCAGAGTGGTACATAAACAAGAACAATTTCACCGTTATTGAAGTTTTCTTCCTATTAACAGAGGTGTATAATATATAATTATAAATCTGGTATAAATATAAATGTTCTGGAGGAGGTATAATTATACCAAATTTCATCTACTTTTTATTTCACACTCAGTATGGGGAACTTCCCCTTCAGTTCTTCACACCAAGTCCTCATGTTCACTCTCCCAGATGACTTCTTCACGAAGAGCAAGGCCTAATGACTGGACATAATCATAACAATCTCATTATTTTAGCTAGAAATGCTTTGATTCTCCAGGCATCTAATCACATAAATTTTATTTTCTGTTTTAAGTGGTTCTAGGGGGTGCAGCTGGCAGATTGTTCCTGTTAACTGGACTTTGAAACCTCTGTGAGCTCTGTTGTCAACAAGACTTATCAGCTTTTACTGTGTTTATCTCAGTAGATACACAGAGAATGATCTGTCTTTGCTTGCAGACTTGTACTCTCACTTAGAGATGTTACTCTCTGTTTCTGCCATCTTTGTTTATACACACACAGAGTAGTAAAATGCAAACATAGAAGGCCTGGTATGAAGATCATTCACACTTTGTAAATGCAATTTTTACATGAAAAGTGCCATTATCCTAATTAAACTGCCCCATTTTAAGGTGTGTGTGCACGTGAGCATAGATACACCACGTGAATACCTTAAATATGTGTATATATATTTTATATATATATTTATATGTGTATATATATATGTATATATATTTATATGTATTATACATGCATATATATATTTATAGCCATTAAATGCATTCAGATTGTGAGTTTTCTTTCCGTGCAGAGAGGCTCAACGCAAAGAGCACTGTGACTGCAGTCGTTCCCATTTTGCAAACTAGATAAATTAATCACCGAAAGGGCTCAGCCCGCTCTGGCAAAGCCGGGGATTTGCACCGGGAAAACCTACGGATTGCAGGAAAGGCAGAGCACGAAAGATGGCCGCGTTGCACGGGACCGAAGGGAGTTATTCCAGGGTGGAAGGAGGAGGCAAAAATAGACCCGAGCCGCGAGTTCTGCAGAAGGTTGGCGGAGCGGGGATGTGAAGAGGGTGGCACCGCTGCCCGGACCCTCCGCTGGGCTCCTCCCCGGCCGGCAGCACCATGAGAGGGAGAAACAGGGACCACTTGGAAGGGAGATAGAGGAAAAATTAAAAAAAAATAAAGGGGGAGAACGCGGAGCTGCGGTATTCGCTGGAAGGTAAAGCCGCGCTCGTTCCTCGCTGCTCTTTGTTGGGTCTGTTTTTAGGAGAGCCCGCCCGGCACTGCGTTTGGGACGCTTTGAAGCGCTTTTTTTTTGCAGCAGGGGAAGGAGATTCGAGGAGATGGTGTCACTTTGTAACATTTTCCTTCTTTCTTTCTTTCTTTTTTTTTTTTTTTGGTGTATTTTTTTAAAGGGGAGGGGGGCGGTGTTTGAACTATTCGTAATGCAAGTGGGCGATGATGTGGCCGGGATCTAAATATACCCCTGTGCAAACAGAAGCCCTGAGAGAGCGACACCGAGAGCTCGGGCTATTGTTAACTTTTGGGATTCCAATTAAATCCTGCAATGTTAAATATTTATTTAATTACTGCAGAGGGAGCGAGAGAGAGAGAGCAGGAATTCTCTCCGACTACACTAATGGAGTCAGAATAGTGTGGTAAGGGAGAGTTTTTCCTCCTGCCCCCCTTTCCAAATCCAAATAGCTGTGGACAAGCACGGGCTGGAATATGAACATTAAAGGGGGGGAAAAAAAATGTTTCAGCTTTGTTTTAGGGGTTATATTTCAGTCGGGTAAGCAAACTGTATTGCATGTGTTTTTCCATATCTACAGCTCACTCCAAACATAACATTCCAAAGGATAAAATCTGTTACAAAATAAAACTGACTTTGTGACAGCTGAACTTCTACGCCGAGTCTAAAAATTATCCAAAAGCGCCTCAAGAATCCTAAATGTCATTCCCAAGATGTGGTGAATTGTAATTAGGGCTGTGAACTATTTTAGTGGCAGTGCCTTACATGGGGCCCAGCTGAGCAGCTGGAGCATTTATGATCTTAGTTTTTACCCTTTACTCTGTGACATATGAAGGTGTTTGGACAATAATAATAATAATCCTAATTTGTTTCAGATTTGAAAAAAATGTAACCAAGTTTGAAAATGTGCTGTTTGCCTTTTGTTTGCACTCCACTATGCCCAAAAGCACTTTAATTTTACAATAGACATTATTATTATTATTATGCTTATGTGTACAGATCTTGATATGGGAGAGGAAATTATTAAACCCAACTATTTGGTCACGAGGGTGGGAGGAAACAAAAAAAAGGTGTCCCTAAGTGTGCCACAAAATTTAAATACAAGTTCTAAAGGCCCAGCGTCCTGTAACGTGGTGACTCTGCCAGAAATACGCCCAGAAGGAGAAAGTCAGGTCCTGTCAGCTCCTCCCTGAGAAAGGCTGAGTGCTCTGCACTGCCATCCCTAATTGGTTTGGGTTGGGAAATCCTGGGGTGATAAAACGGCTGTTAGAAAGTTGGCTTGGGAGTAATTAACTGTAGGTCTGGCTATTAAAACCTGATTTGTTACTCATAGGTTACACTCATCTGCTGTGTCTTCTCTCGAGATACAGATAAACCCTGTTCTTTTCACTGGTCTAAGCCAAAAGTATCTGCATAATGAATGGAGAGATGGCAGCTCTGGGTAAGGTTCAGCCATACATAGTGGGAAGAATTCCCTTGATTGTAACAGGTACAATTATTGTCACAGAGCACTTCTGTTTCAAACCATTCCTTTTGCCTTTCCTTTTATTTATTTCCATGGGAAATGCTGGAGGATTTGTGCCTTTCTTCATGTAAAGTTTAAAACACTGGTTTTACCCGGAAGCAAAAGCTTCTCTTTTCCAAAAACTTTAATTTCTGTTTCTCAGTGTCTCTGTTTATTACACTCAAGCTTCTCCACAGAGTGGGTGTAACCAGGAGAAGAATTTGGCCCATGATGTGAGCTACATTTTCAGTGCTTCCACTATTTAGAGCTCCGTGGTGCTAAAAATAGCTTTCCTGTGGTTTTGGCCATGGAGCCACAAATGCGAGTTTTCAGAGCACAGTTATTGTGGATGTTGGTCCCTACTGTTGCTGCAAGGAATGAAACTCCAGCTCATGACTGTCAGCAGATGGTTATGTGGAGTGGGAGGCTCAGTGTTAGATCTCCTCACTGTCCCAAAGGGAGAATGTGTCCCACCTAAAGGGACACAACCAGAAGGGACCACGCTCAGAAGGCAGAGCTTGGGCTGGGGGGTGAAGAACCCCAGGAAAAACTGGGACTGAGCAGGAGATAACAGTGAAGAATACACCCAGAAATCTCCATGTTTGGCTAAGGGTGTGGGATGTAAAACAAATGGAAGGGAGGGAGTAAATCTTTAGGAAAATAAGACACAATTTTCTTCATGGCTAACTTGGAGCAGAGTTTTCATCGGGGAAAAAGAGTTGATGGTGATCACGTGGTTGTGGCACTGTGATGTTAGAGCCATCCTCTTTCTGCACTGCATTTTCTATCCCACTTCCATGGTCCAGCTCCTCTGTTGTCCACAGGAAATTGGTCTGGTTGTTGCAGACAGCTTTTGGGAGGCAGGAGGTAACTTTTTCTGAGGTCATGTTCTGGAAATAGTCGAAAACCACTGATTCAGAGGAATGAGAGCATGTTTCTGTACTGCTGATGCAATGGTGAGGGCAAGATGGGGATGGTCCAGAAAAATAGCAAAGCTGGGGGAATATTCAAAGGCATTATGCCATTTAAAATTATTTTCTTTATCATTTCCTCTCTGAGAGCAGTGTAATATTTAGTGTTAATCAGCTGGGACATATTTTCCATTCCTCTGGGAAGGTTTCCACCCCCTGTTCCAAAAAGCAGATCCCAGTTAGCAGTACTGTGCCCTGACTGGACTCTATCCACAGGTGTCAGGGATGTTGGTTCACACCCTGATGTGGATTTTACAACAGTTCTCAGGAAGAGACTTACTCATAACTTCATGCACATCTTACTCTTCCTGCAGTCTCTTTTCCTTCCTTAAGATTTTGCCTTTTTTATATGCATTTCAGGCATTTTTTTTTTTTGAGCTGTGTGTTCAGTTTTGCATCCTTAGTTGACCCTCAGATCTGTCCAGCTGGATACACTATCCCTAGTATGTTGACAATTTTATTCTGTGGAGTGTGAAAAGACATAATGGAGCTGAACTAACAAAACCTTTATATAATAATGTCTTTTTTTCTAACATCCCCATAGATGTACCATTATTCACTTACACATCTCATCCCATTTATCTTTCCAGTCTAGGAAGAAAAGCTTGCAGCATTAACCTTGCTGGGCATTACACCTTTGGTTTGCCTCCCCTCCCTCCCCCGGTCTACAATTTCCTGTTAACATCTTCTACCTGTAGCTTCAGCAAACAAGACTAATTCTTCCCTCCCTTTCTTTGTAGTGATTTGTGAGGTTGCCCCAGGTAGCCAGAAGTGTGGCTGTAGCAATAAGAGGGTATTTAATTTATTCTCTGAGAATTCAAAGGCTGTCACTGGTGAGTGTAACCTCGCAGGAGCCTCCACCCCTGAGGGCCTTGTCGATAAACACTCTTCATATCTTTCCCCCAGACACTAAACTTTATTTCTATTTTCTTATATATGTGATGCAAGGTACACAATGGTTGTGTTGCCTCCTTGTTGTGAGGCAGCCACTTCCCACCTACTGCTGTTCTCAGCCTGCTGTAAATTGTGGGCTTCTTGCAGAGAACCAAATGGCCAGAGCACCTCCCTCTCCGCTTGCCGAACTCTGCTCAAACACAACACTCTTTTTTCTGCCTCAAAAATAAATGTAAAGGTATGTACAGTATGTTAGCCCCTCCTTAGCCTTTCCCACCCTGAAACTTTTCAAACAGGGATGGCATGTTCCTCTCCTCACTGCCAAAAAAAAAAAAAATTGAATTCCTTTCGCAGCATTTCCCCCTTCCCCCATTTCTTCTCAGCTGACAGCTGTGAGAGTGGAACTTTCTTCAGCTATCCTACCCATTGCCCCCAATCCTGTTTTGAAGCTAGATTTGGTTTAAATATCCAAGCCATCTTTCACACTATAGTTTTTTTTTTAACATAAAGTGGCTTTGTAAATGCTTAATGTGGGTAGAGGCATGACAACTGTTTTCATAGATAAATATACACACACACACACACACACACATATATATATATTTCTTTTTTAAATGACGTTTCCCCCTCTTCCCCCAGCAATTGAGAAAGCTGATAGGGAATTAAATTGAACAATACAGTCATTTTAGAAGTCACAGGAAGGCCAAAGTTTCATAATAAAGCAACTTTTTTTTTTTTTTCAAAACTATTTCCTTATAATTGAAACTATCTTTTCAGTTTTCAGACTATTCACTCCTAACCAAACAAAAATCTCATTAAGAAATATAGGGGTTGTATTCAAAACTTGAAGAGTAAAATGAAAATAATGGGATTTAAGATACTTGTTGAACTTCAAGCTCTCAAGCATGAAAGGCCTGATACTTTTAGGTAGTTCTTCAGTTGCTCCTTCTGCACTTTGATCACTGTGAGGTTTTCACTCCCTCTGACATAAACACCTACAGTAACTTTATGAGAACTTTATAGCTTTATGGAAAGGCAGTTTTTGTCCTCATTGCCATCAGCCTGTGCACGAAGGAATGTCAGACAGGTACCTGGACTTGAGTTGACTTTACAAGGCAGGACCCAAAGGATAAACGTGTGCAGTTGTCTCTGCAGAATCCAAACACAATTTAATAATCAAAACATTCAGGGAAGGGGAAGGTTAGCTAGTCATTTCTCCATGGATTATCACAGCTGCTTGCCCACGTGTTGGGAAATCTAGGTTTGATGATGCTAAAAGAGGATTGCTGGTTCCATGAGTGGTGAAATTCATGAATTCACGAAATCACATGTTCTGGACCCTTTTTGAACTTGATATGCTATTAGAGAGGACCCACTGGAGTGTGGCACTAGAGATCCACGGGATGGAAACCATGTATGAACAGGTAGTGGTGAAAGTGGTGCTCATTTTCCTGTGACCTGAAGGATAAACAGACCTGAATCATCAGATAGCAAACTTCCTTTGTCCTTTATCTCTCTCACTGACTACAAGGAGATAACTTGACTTCAGGCATTTGGGGTCTGCCCATTCGACATTGGTCTGTGACAAAATGGCATGAAAAGAAAAAGGAAGCTTATTTTTTGGCTGGTGTATTGTAGTTCTTGCTATCACACTCCAAAATAACCTGTGTATTGTGCTTAAGAATCAGTGATTTCTGTGGAGGGTGTGCTGCAATCACACATGTCCAAATCGCTATAAATTGAGAATATTTTGGAAAAAATTTGGAAAAACTTAAAGAGTTTTCCTTGTCCTCTCCCACGCTCCTGCATGCACACCTTCAGCTTTCCTCATCCCTGGAATTCCAAACCCTCTGCAGCAGGAAGCACATGGGAGCTCTGTGTTGTAGATTCACCCACATCATACAACCGTTTTGTAACTCCTCCATCCGAGAACATTTTGTTTTGCAGAGACACGGTGGCTGGCACATGAACAACACCTAAAATGCCTGCTGCCAATTTGTTGTTTGTTACTTGGTTTATTAATTAAGTTACACAAAAGATTTGGAAAAAGGCCAAGAGTTGTGTTTCTTTTTTTTTCCCCCCCCTCTTTTTTTTTGTTTTGTCCCATATTTTGGACTGCCTGGCCAAAGCAGAACAATTGCTGGTGCAGAGATACAGAGGAGTCCCCAAAGGTTAGCTCTGTTCTGGGACTAAATTACACCAAAGCCTTGCTCCTTCACTGCTGCCATGAACTTTAGTAGAGTTATCCTGTTGGGCTATTAATTGACCTCCTAAGAACCTCTGTTTACATCAAAATTGATGAGCCACATAGTTTTGAACCAGATGAAAATTTCTTCAAAGCTCAAATATATTTGAAATTGAAATTTCAGCTTGGCTCGCTGGATATTTTTCCCTGTTTCTATCAACTCCACATTGCTTTTTCTTCTTTTTTTTTTTTTTTTTTGGTAGATTTTTTTTACCCTTAATTTACACAAATAAAACCTCGGATTTCATGTGGTTTCTTTTTAGCTTAATTATATATGTATTTGTGTGTATATATATATAGATATATAAACCACTTTTAATTACATTTTCTTGTTTCTCTTTTTTCCAAAAGGAATGTGATAGCAAGATTCAGTTGGCATTCCAGATGCAATTGGCATGCCAGATTTCTAACTGCTACAAGATGGTGTGCTAACAGAGACAAAAATGAATGTAGAAATGATGATTTTTGCCCCATATATCTGTTCCTATATATATATATTTTTTTTTGCCAGAGGAAGAAACTCTTCTGTAGGAATTTTTGTAGTGGATCAAACTAGGACTCAGCTTAATTCATTACTGTGTCTGAAACCGGCTCTGATCAGCGTCCCCTGAGAAAAGCAGCCTTTGGGTCATGAAGTAATCTTCCTGTAGGAAAAGTTTCCTCTTAAAATCACTTTGTGGGCCGAAGTGTGAAATACTTTCCTCTAATTGTGGATGTTCCTGTTGCCCATAAAAAGCTAAATTTCTCAAAGCCAGCGGAGTTCAGGCCTCAACAATACATTGTGGTGAGCAATTCCACCTGGTCCTGAACTGAAGAGCAGAGCCGAGCGTGGTTCAGCCTCGCACGTGTTGCTCTAAGGCAGCTCATCTTTGGAAGGCAAACCAGACTTGGCCAGTCCTTCCCCCCCATGAGAGACCTTTGCGTGGACAACTGATTTTTATTGCTGATTTCAATGGCAGTCAGCTCAGTATTCAGATTTAGTGGAAATTCATGTGCTTGGAGTTCCGAAAGTTGGTTGCATATTGAGGGCAATTTAAAAAAAAAATTGAAACATTTTGACATCGAGTCATGGCGAGGAACCCAATTCTTCTTTAATTTACCCTCGAATCAATCAATTTACTCGGTTAAAAAGGAGAAGAAACCCTTGTGCCTGCAGTATGCTTGACCAAGGTCAGGCACTGCTGTGGCACTTTGGAGGTGTTTTGGGCCTGGTGTTTCTCTAAAACTTTCTTCTGTGCTGTTCAGAAATAACTTTTGAGGAAACACTGCTCGCTTCCACTTCACACAACTAGGACATTGAGTTTGTCCCGTACTGGCGTTATATACAGCATGAAGATCCTCATCCATGCAAAATCCTTTCTAGAGCCACTCTTCACACTGTGCTGACACATTGTCCTAAAGTTTTAAACGGGGTTTTAGTAAGTTATTCTGAGATGCAGCACCCTGAAGGGCCTCAGCTGCACCAGCCCGGTCCCATGAAAGAGAAGAGGAGGCTCGGGGGGAACCTTGTGACTCCCTACAATTCCATGGATGAGGTTGTAGCCAGGTGGGGGTCAGGCTCTTCTCACAGACAAAAAGTGACAGGACGGGAGGACATAAGTCTTTAAGCTGCACCAGGGCAGGTTTAGGTTGGGCATTAGGAGGAATTTCTTCACAGAAGGGGTGATTGGGCATTGGAAAGGGCTGCCCGGGGAGGTGTTGGAGTCACCGTCCATGGAGACGTTTGAGCGCTCGTTGCCATTGTCTACTTGACATGGTGGTGTTGGGCCATAGGCTGGACTCGGTAATTTCAGAGTTCTTTTCTAATTAACTCTGTGAAAACATCCCCCAAGCTGTGGGCCGGTGTGAGCCGCTGGTCGGGCAGCAGCGCCCGCCATCGCAGCGCGGCCTTTGGGGGGGGCTTTCTTATCCCTCCGCGATCGGGTGACGCCGCACACTCATTTATTTATTTATTTATTTATTTATTTCTATTAATTTATCTACTTCGCTCCCTTTCACATCTCTCGGGAGCCCCGTTCCCCACAGACAACCCCCCCCCCTCTCCGCTTTCCCCCACACGGGTCCCGGCCCGGCCCTTTTCCCGCTTCCTCCCGCCGCCGCCGCGGCGCGCGCGCGGCCCCGCCCCGCGCGCACATCCGGGTCCCGGCGCTGGCCCCGCCGGCCCCGCCGCCGCTCCCGGCCCGTCCCGTCCTAATCCCGGCCCCGCTCCCGGCCCGTCCCGCTCCCGGCCCCGCCGACAAGTTCGGCCGCAGGAGCAGCACCAGCGGCGGCCGCGGCCCGGCCCCTCACCGACACGGCGCCCCGGGGGAGGCCGCTGCTCCGCGGGGTTGAGGTGTGTGTATGTGTGTGTGTGTGTGTGCGGGGAGGGCTGCGGGCCGCGGCGTTCCGGAGCGGGGCTGGGGGGGGATCGGGCCGGGCCTGTGGGGACGCGGGGCCGCCGGGACGGGGTGGTTGTTCCTCGGGGGGCGGGCAGGGGGGGCAGCGAGCGGCGTGTGGGGGAAGGAGCAGCGCCGTGAGGGACGGAGCGGAGCGCGGGGCCGCCCGCGGGGAGCGCGGACACGCGTGGGGACGGTGCGGGCACCGCGGACCCCCGCCGTATTTTTTGCTAGTGTTTTTTGCTGGTTTTTTATTATTATTATTTTTAATTTTTTTTTTTGAGATGAGAGCTAGCTCTTGGCTGAAGTCGGGCCTGGCCGAGCGAGAGGAGAGCAGCAAACCCGCCCGGGTGGTGAAGGGGCGGGAGGCGATGTGAGGGCACACAGACACAGACACCCCACACTCACACAAACACAGGCTCCCCACACTCACACGAACACAGACTCCCCACACTCACACGAGCACAGACTCCCCACACTCACACGAGCACAGACTCCCCACACTCACACGAACACAGACTCCCCACACTCACACTCACACACGCTCGTCCCCCGTGGCCCTCCTCGCCTGACAGCTGCCCGACAACAGATGCGCGGCCTCCGTGATTTAGGATTTTTTATTTATTTATTTATTTATTTATTTGTTTGTTTGTTTGTTTGTCTTCTGCGGGTTGTAAAACTTAATAGAGGAAATATGGTCTTGCGGTTAAAAGCACAAGACTGGAAATCAAGTGATCTGTGCCCTGTGCCAGTTGTGGGGTTTCTGGTGTGACTTTAAGGTGATTGAATAGGATGTTGCAGTAGATGGAGGGAAGAATTGGTTTAGCAGTAGCGTGGAATATGTTGTTGAATAAGTTCAGTAAGAGTTGTGGAATCTTTTGGTGGAATCTGTAGGGATTTAGAGATTCTGCTCAGTGAATCACTTGGGCTCACTGCTTTAACAAAACCTCCCAGGAATAACTGTCAAAATTTGCATCAGCAAAATTTTATCTGTCATGGGAAATTAGATTGTCAGTGTGTGATGAAGTCTCTTGCTGGTTTTCATTCCTGTATTAATTTCAGATAATTAATTTTCCATGGGTGGCTTTAAAATACGGAAAACTGGAATGAGCATTGTTCTTCCATGTGTCAGTTCTGGAAGTTCTGCACAGAATGTCCTCCTGGTGTTCTGAGGAATCACAGAATTTGATGGAAGAGGAGAAAAGGAAAGGGTGCAAACACTTGCAGTCATGTGCCTGTGCTCATCAAAAGCTGTAATGCTTTATGAAGTTGGCAGCTGGTGGTAGTGGAAGTTAATAGAAGCAGCAAATAACTTAATTGAAGATGTTTCATAATTAGTGTGTTGTAACTTTTGAGAGTGCCCTGTCTGTGTTGGATTTAATGTCTTAATCCCTACCGTTTGATAGTGGTTCACTCCTGCCTCTGATATTAAAATATTGTTTGCTTGGCCTTGAAATTGCTGCTAATGCCACTTATATCTGCCAAACAAAACCCCAGCAAACCATGTGCTTACTGGGTTTGCCTTTGTCAAACCTTTCTTTTCCTTTCAGATGTGGAGGAAATACTTTTGAGGGAGGAATGTTTGTCTTTTTTTTTTTTTTTTTTTTTAAAGGGAACTTTCCCAGTGGAAGCCCAGATGGACAGTGGTGATGGGGCTGAGAAATGGGACAGGAGGAAGAGAGGCTTCCTCTGCTTTTCTTTCTCTGGATGACAAAAGCTCCCAACAGCAGAGCTGCTGAGTTACAGCTGTGCTGGGTGGGGTTTGGAGTTTTAACCTCTGATGGAACTGGAAGGAACTGTAACTGTGGACCCTCTGCTCTTTGGTGCTTGTTGTGAAGTCAGGTTTTTAGTGTTGCACCTGGATGTGGATGATCTCTGCAGAATATTATTTGAGCTGGAAGAAGTTCTGTCCCCCAAGATGGGCTGCTCGTGCTCAATTAAGGGACTTTGGGGTTTATGTGAATGTTCTTTGCAAATTATGTCGTGGTCTTTATTATTTCAGAAGACACTTTTAATTTCAGAAAAATGTCATGTATATTTTCTTTCTAGTTGTCAGAAGAAAATGCTGAGAACTCTTTTGTTGCTCTTGGCTGAGTGACATACCTGCAGAAATACCGCTGTCCTATATCTTCTTTTCCTGCCAGTTAAGGCCTTGTTTTTCATTTTTTTTATGTTTGTTTGTTTGTTTTAATTAAAGGACAAGTTCTTCTAATATCTCTGATAGATTGGCTGAAACGAATTTTAATCTGTTAATGGTTCTTTAAAGATCTTTATATGATTTTTGGATATGAACAGGTAAGGAGTTCATGCCCAGAACGAAAAGATTTGTTCCCGTGCTAGCTGAGAGCACTTCAGATATCCCCATGGCTAACGATAAACAGCTCATTAAAACCAAGTTGAACAGTAATTTAAGACTTCTGCAGTTGCCTTTAGTCACAGTGCAAGTTCCTGCACAGTTTTCTGGGAGCCTTTCTAGCCCTGTTGCTGTGACCACGTAGAGGAGCTCGGCTGGCACTGGAGCGTGGGTTGGCAGGGGCAGGACGGTGCCTGCCAAGGCTGTATCCCCACTGACCACCAGGGCTGAGCCTGCCAGCACTGTCATCCCTGACAGAGTGTGGGAATATTTGGATAATCAGATGAACGATCCAGTGAATGTGTGGTAGGCTTTGCTTGACATGACTAGGCCTTAAGTTAGCATAAGTAG
>JAWWLV010000030.1:9098984-9123851 GCA_035041135.1 Platyrinchus mystaceus
ATGAGTGCCTTTGGTTCAATAAAGTCGGACTCGTACCTAAACCACATTGGTTTGCTGTACTTGTCTCTGAACCCCTTCGTTCCTACAACAGAGGATCTTTGTCAGAGTCCCTGCTACTGATACAGCAGCTATGAAGTAGTGTCTCTGAATTCTGGGTCAGTGCATGTCACAAACTGACAAATTTAGAATACTTTGCCATTCATTCATTCCGTGCACGGGGGGGGTGGGTGGAAAAACCTCGCTGAGTTACCATTGTCAGTGTTCCCTCCAATCCTGGAGCTTTTGTGAACTTGTCACAGGCTTCTTGCAATTCACTTGGAGTGGAATTATACACACACACGTACATCTTTATTTTTCTTCCTCTTTTAAAGTTTTATGAGAGTGTCCCTTCTTTCAGGTTAAGCTTTTTGTTGCCAAGTCATAGCATGTAGGATCTTAGTCTTCAATGAGGGCCTTGCACGCGAACATCTAAATTTTTGGAAGGCTTTGTCCAGCTTATTAATTTTTTAGCATACTCTGAGCTTTGTGAAAACTATAATTTTCCCATTTTTTTTCCTCCAGCTGTAGTAGAGTCATTCCTAATCACCCATTTGTTTGTCCATGTGCACCAACCTCCCAGTGGAGGTACAGGCTTTTGTTGCTGTGTTTGGTGAGAATTAGCCATGCTCTTCTGTATAACTTTAATTAAGAAATGGATGCTAACTTTTGGTTAGAGTAGATCTTAAATAACCTTAAAACCACGAGGCAGTTTCAGGGCTGACTGCTGTTGATGGTGGCATTTTTTCCAGCATAATGCTCCTGTTGGAAAATGCCAGTTAGCTGAAACAGAAGTGTGAGAAAATGCACAGTTGTGACAAAACACTTAAGGGAGAGGGATTTTGGTTCAAAGACAGAATTCATAGTTTTTGAGAACTTCTACAAAGCTCAGTAATTAGAGCAGCTGCAGGGACAGGGCCATGGGATCTTTGTGTTCTTAGCATGGATGCTTTAAGAAATAGATACGGACTTTTTTAGGCTTTGGAGGTTTTGGTGTTTTCTCCCTCCTGTATCCCAGTTAAACTCAAGTTTTGCCATGATGCAGAGCAAATTCAGAACTCTCTGTTCTTTGGTTATAATTTTTCCAAGCTTTTTTGGCATCAGATGGAAGTGAGGGTGCTTTGGAAATGCAGTGGAGCTTTATTTGTGAACTCTTTGACTGGACCTTGTCCTCTTTTGGGATATAAATCATTGTCACTGGGATTATTTTTTTAACGGTAATTTTTGAGAAGGTGTTAAAACAGAAACATCACTTTGCTGTCTGAGCTAATGGCTTTTGTTTCCACTTCTTCCATGGATGTTGTATCTCTTGCTGCTTTTGCTTGGCCTCAGAGTTTTGTTAAGTTTCTTGTAAGAGAGTGCTGGTTAAATACTTCTTAACTGACAGAGCTAAATGCTTCAGGTTTTTGTTCTGTTATTTTTTTGAAGCTGTGTTAGATGGTGGACAGATGTGGAAATGAAAAGTATTGTGTGAGAAAGCCCTGTCTGAAATTGTCAGTATATTTTCCTGTTTGGAGGGCAGTCATGGTTAGTAAAAGTTTGGAAAATACCAGACAGTTCTTTTCTGTTCTTGTTTACATGTATTATTAGTTAGACCATATTGCCTTACAAGGCATGTTTGAAGCAAAGAAATCCAGTGCTGGTATAAAAGCACTTAGCATAGATCCTGAACAACTGAATGTACATTGAGATATGCAGGCCTAGTTCTGATGAAAATACCACAAGTTCCTTTTTGATATAATTTATAAATTTCCTTTCATCTTTTACTTAGCCTTGAGGGGAGGAGGGGAAAAAAAAAAGATATGTATCATTGATGATATTCCTGCTGGCTGAGATGTTGCAACTGTAGAGAAGTCATTGTAAGGAAAGAAGGATTTTTAATAAAACCAGGTGGAATTGATGTGTGAGGTTGTAGTTTTAAAGGAAGTATTGATAAGTGTATAAAGCATAATGTGCTGTAATACACTCCAGTTGAGTTTGTGAGCTCTCTGGGTGAACATGTAGCATGTTAAGATGTGTGTGGAGTCAAAATGCTTGATGGGGCAATAAAGTTAAGCACAAGAGCTGAGTGCAGAACAGCTTCAGCTGCAGATCTGCAGCAGCTCTAATGAACTCCCAGTTGTGTTGCTGCTTATAAGTGGTGCTTTGTTTACAGTATGACATTGAGTCTCCAAACAGCTTCTAATCATCAGCAGTGAAGTTCCTCCTTTCAGTTGGGTATGATGCTACAGGAGGCTTCCTGAATTTGCAAACAAGTCAATTAAGCAGGAAAAGAATAGAGCTTGGAGTTGTGCAGCACCAGCTCGGTCCTGGCAGTGGGAAGGGATGAGGACCATGCAGTTGTTGCCTCTTTTATCCTCGTGGATAAACTGTGGGAGCATTGTTCACTGCCAGGCTGTTTGGCACGATGGTTTGCCTGGTTAGTGGTACTTCCAATTTGGATTTTGCAGGTGGGAAATCAGTTTGGAATCCAGGGCAGAACGTGTTACACAGAAAGTGCCTCTCGTTAAAATAGTTCCATTATCTGTTCTGCAGTGAGTGTTGCTCTTTTAGCCAAAAGAAGATTCCTTGATACAGAATCAAATGAGTTTACTAAACTTGCCAGTTTAATGGAGTAAGCTAAGAAAATTTCACCACCAAAAGGTAGTGGAGTTACTTAGTATTTGTGATGGCAGGTGAGAGGTGATATATTTGTCCTGTCTTCACAAATCAAATGCAACTTTGTAAGTTGTACTGTTGCCCAAGTGTTTATATCTGTCTGGCTGAGGTATTAAGGGGTTCAAACAATGGCCCTGTTCACACAACTGGTTTCCTTCCATTTGCTGTAGTCGTTAACAAGACCTTTCAGTGTATAAATAATGCATGCCCCAAAGTCTCATTTTGATACAGTGATTGCTTCCTTTTATACCCACCCATTAAAAGCCCCCTCATTCTACTCCCTGCAATTCATTACACTCTCTTTTTAAAGCATGTTTGTAACTATTTTTTTTTAAAGTAATAGCATGTTTTTCAGTTGATGTTCTCCCATAGCTCAGCTGAAAAGTTATTTAATAAAAGAAGGTGATGCCTAATGGGCCCTCTGCTCCTTAAGGAAACTTAAGAAAGCTTTTTTCCCCCATGAAAGTTGTTCCCAGCTGTGTGTAGAGGTGCAGCAATAGGAGCAATTTGTGGGACACTGAATGAAAATGTGACTCTTTAAAGCATTTGTTTCTGTACTCAAACCTTACAGTGATTCACTGTTGTGCTGCAATCACAGCTCATAACAGGGGCTTTTAAAGCCTCAGGAGAAATTGATTGTAAATACAGATATTCTGTAAATATAGATATTCTGTTCCTGGCAGATGGCAAGATTGCTTAGAAACCTTTGGAAAATGAGATGCTGAAATTACAGCAAATGCAAGTAAATGTTCTAAATGTGGTTTGTGCCTCTCATTCAGAAATTTAAAAACCCTACGTGAATTGCAGTTTCTACATCAAAATGTTGGGTTCCTGCATAAATACCTGAACCTGCTGCTTTGTGGCCTTAAATAGCTCATGATTCACAGAGCTTTTTAATTCTACCTTGTTTTCTTAAGAAAAAGCAAAAGCTGTGAAGCTGCAGGAATTTTGCCTTCCAAAATGAACTCCTGAAAGGTGAGATAAATTCAGTGGCATTTGCACTTCTCAAAGTATTTTGTTGCAGGGTTTCTTTTTTGCCCTTGATTTTCATGACCAGGTAAAAATACTGTTCAGTAGAAGTCTTGAAAGCTCAATGTGGGGGGGCAGAATTGAGTTACAGTAAATGTTATAATATTTTAAACTTCAACAGTCTGATTCTTCAGTGCTTCCAGCACAAGGATATGTGTAGAAACTTCTTTTTTGAAGAAATTGAAACAGTTTTGATCAAATCTGGATCACTTCTTGCTTCTGGAACACTTTTTGCTTTTCTTGATAGGCCCTCAAACAAATGTAAAGCTTTTAAAGTTAATTATGCTACTTACTCCAAGCAGATTATTTGTAAAATCATAGTTTACAGGACAGAGTCATTTATCAAAATTCCCTTGACACTTGCCCTACAAATACCAGTTACTGCAAAACATCATTTTAGTAGAACTGTTCCAACTTCCTTTGCTTTGAGTTAGCTGTTTATTCCACCAGCATACTTGTGGGTAAATGATGTTGAAATTATATGCAGCCACTAAAATTGCTTTCCTGGTTGATGCACTGTGTCCAGAATACTACAAAATAAACCATCCTGTTACACATGATCATAGAACACTGACTTGTAGGTCTGGAAAGTTGATTGTTTGATGTAATGGGATAGATCAGGGTGGCAGCACCAAGAGGAGTTCCTTAAAATCTCCTTTGATAGCTTAGCTATAGGAATTCTGGTGCATCTGCTGCCTTGATGATGCTTTAGGTTCTTTGAAAGCAAGAGAAACAAATGTAGAACTTTTGAGTTGTCTTCTTTCTGCTCTGAGACTCCAGGTGGGTTCATTTCCTTTTTTAGGGCCGTGAGCAATTGCTGTTATCTGGAGGTATTGAAGGTACAAGGCTTGAAAGTGAGTTGCAACTATAAGCAGCTTTTACTTTTTAGAACAGTAAACTTTTATCCTCAGTAAAAGAACAAATTTAGTCTGAGTTCTTGGCCAAGTTTCTCTCTCTTTATGTATTTCCTGTTGCTTTGAAGGGTGCAAAGATTCTTCTATGTAATAGTTCTGGGGAATTAAATTAGAGTTAAAGTGCAGACATGTCTGTATTTCTGAAGACATAAGGTGATACTTAATTGATTGAGGCTTTTTTTCATTTTTCAGTACCTTCTAGGGACTTACTGAAGCAGTGGGAGACTTCTGTTCTCCTAATTTCTTTTTTTTCAGTTTGTATTTGTATGACAGCTTAGGAAGAAAGGTCTTCACACAGTTGGTCTGTTTGTTTTGGTTTTCCCACTTTTTGTCCATTTTACTGAAACAAAGCTGAATAATCAAAGAGGTACCAATGGGATTAAGCTGCTGTGTGAAATAAATGGATTTTTTCCTGTCAAGAGACACCAAGTGTCCTTGGGTTTGTTCCCTGCTTTCCTCACCTTCTAATTCCCAGAAAAAAAACCAAACCTGTGGTACATAAATGCCTTTGCCTAGGGATGTTTGCTGTATTTTTGTTTTCTGCTGCTCAGTATATGTTCCTGTTATATAAAAGCATCTGTCCAGGTGTCTGAGTGAGCTTGTAAATGTGCCCAGACACTCGGAAAAGCCTTATCAGATGACTTTTAGTGAATCAAAGATGGGAGGAAGAAAGATCTTCTTGATTAAAGGTGGCAGCCTGAGAGAACCAGCACAGAGGTGCCTCAATCTTGCTTCCCACCACCACCAGCAGCACCTTTGTGTGTCTCATGTGCAGATTTGGTGTCTGGGGCTGTGGTAGGTGCTCTAATTCCCCGTGGTTTCTCAAAAGCTGAGAGACAATGTTGTTTGGCAGTCTCTGTAGCAGAGAGGAAGCATCTTTTGTTATTGACATCCTTTCTCTTAGCCCTGCTCTTGCTTTTTGCCAGCTGCTCATTGTCTCTACTTGCTTATTTAGTATTCACCGGGGATTTTACAAGTTCTTATCAGTTCGTTGCCACAGCACATCATTTCCTCTTGTCATCGCTAAATTGGTGGGGGGAGGATTTGCTCTGGAGTTGGGGAGTGGTAAAACACCATTCATGAGCTGCACTGGGCTCTTCTGCTCCTCTCCTTTCCTAGAGTTTGTAGTAAAGGTCACATTTCTAGTCCTTACTCTGTCAAGCCTTTCCCCCCACACACCTCTTTTTTCTGGGGAAAAGAAAACAAGTTTTTTTTTTCTCTTTTGCCAAAGGCTAAAAATATCCAGCCCTTCAAATATTCTTCTTAAAAGATATAAGGAAGTGCAGCATAAAAATAGCTCCAGCTAAAAAAAAAAGGGATTGACCACCTTTCTGAGTGGCTGGGGAAGGGTTGGTTGGAGCTTTTTATTGGGTTTTTCTTTTAGTTGTGTTTGGTTTTCTCTATCTACAGCTTCTTCCTAATTTTTTTAATACTCTTCAAAAGCATGAGGTGACTAATTAGGGTTAAAGCAGGAAAAAGCAGATGCTGTAGGATTTTCTCCTTTTGGGAAATAAAGGTTCATTTGAGAATGCACTACTGGCCTTGGAACTGCTGGTTCCACCCTCCCTCTTCCCTGTTCCTTCACAGCAAGTTTAGTCTTTTAGTGAGGCAGCATGGCAGGGATATACTGTTAGTTTTAATTTATATTCCTCCAGCCTGTCTTCTGAAGGAAAGTCATGGATTTAAGGAACATTAACAGGGATTATGCTGTCCCTGTCATCCCTTGTTGGTCCCTTTTCCCACTGATCATTAATGTAAGATTTGGAGACTGATCTTTGTTTTGGGGTGAGATCCTAGTACTTCTGGGTTTTTGTTTTGAAGCAAAATCAGGTACAGTGTTGAAACAGAGAGTCTTTTACTATATGCCTCTTTGGTTTACTTGTTTTCTAATTTCTTGTTAACTCCTCTTTTCAACAGAACTAAATTGGAGGAATTGATCACCGTTTTTGATGCGAAGACTTCATCGCTGACATCTCTATGCTCATTTGGCAGCCTCCAAGAAATAACACAGCTCAATAACTGCTGGGTGTACACTGAGAATTATTTGGGAAAGACAAAGAAAACCCCAGCAGACAAAACCCCCCAAACCTTTTGACGACTTCGTGTCCAATGACGTCAATGGCCAGTTTGTTCTCCTTTACTAGCCCAGCTGTAAAGCGTCTGTTGGGCTGGAAACAAGGAGATGAAGAGGAAAAATGGGCTGAAAAGGCTGTCGATGCTTTGGTTAAAAAGCTGAAAAAGAAAAAGGGTGCTATGGAGGAGCTGGAGAAAGCCCTGAGCAGCCCAGGGCAGCCCAGCAAGTGTGTGACCATCCCGCGCTCCCTGGACGGGCGGCTCCAGGTGTCCCACAGGAAGGGCCTTCCCCACGTCATCTACTGCCGAGTGTGGCGCTGGCCTGACCTCCAGAGCCACCACGAGCTGAAGCCCTTGGATATCTGTGAGTTCCCCTTTGGATCTAAGCAGAAGGAAGTGTGCATCAACCCGTACCACTACAAGAGGGTGGAGAGCCCAGGTATTTGGAAAATTGCTGTCTTACAAACTGAACAAAATCTTCTGTAACCGCTTATTGTTCCCTCCCCCCTCCAGTCCTGGGGAACTGATTAAAACTGGTGTGTGAGGGAGGTTGGGAGAGGAAGTTCCAAGGGTACATTACTGGTGTTGGGGAGGTGTGTTGTCCATTCTTTGTGATTAATCTCATTTTCCCCTTAGATCTCTTCAGCCTGCTACCCTAAAGTTAGTAGCAAAGTCCTCATCTGTAGCAAAATAGAAAGCAGTGATAAAAAGACTTCAGTTTCTTTGACAAACTTGTTTAAAAATCTCAGTCCTTGCAAGAGGGTTGGTGAAGTTATTTTACTGTTTAGTGAGTGACATGACTTGAGGAGATTAAAAAAAGAAAGAAAATTCTTGGGTGGTAGAATTCCCCACTTGAATTCCAATCAGCAGAGAGCAGAGATGAATAAAGCTGGTGATCAGAGCAAGGTTTGTACCAAATTTGTGTCAGGTAACAAGCCTGCTGTTTAGGAATTCTGCCATGGGAGAAGGGGAGGAGGGTTGGGGTTGCAAGTGGGAGACATGAAGGATGTTACTGGGGACAGCAGAGTGAAAAGTTGCTTCTGTTGTTCCTCAGAGTGGTTGTAACTCTGCTGCAAACTGCAGTGCTCAGACTGCAGCACTGGAGTTCCAGACTCCAGCAGCCCTGGGTTTAAAAGTTAAAACTCCAGCTTAGCAACACTTTTATGTTGCAGTATAGATTTTGTCTTCAGTGAAAGGGACAATATGTAGCTGTGGTTTGACTGGGGTAATACAGACTGTGTTTCCATTTTCACTGCTTTGCTCATGCACACAGACAGTGAGTTTTGCACTTCTACATCAGCACTTCAGTAGGTGCCACTTGGTTTGTTTTGTTGGGTTCTTGCATGACATAGATGTGTGTTTTTGTGATTTTTGCAAGAGTAAAGTTTTGAGTCTTTAGTGAAGCACAGTGTAAAAAATAAAGGAGGGAGGACAGGGTAAAGGCACGTCAGGGTAAAGGCACTGTTCCTCTTTCCACCCCACTAATGTTGAATTATCATGATGAGCAGAACAGCACATTATTTGTATCTCCTTCCAGCTCGTTTTTCCTCTGAATTTACCTGGTTTCTCTGTGTTTGTTCCAGTTCTACCTCCAGTGTTAGTGCCTCGCCACAGTGAGTTCAACCCCCAGCACAGCCTCCTGGTTCAGTTCAGGAACCTGAGCCACAACGAGCCCCACATGCCACACAACGCCACGTTCCCTGACTCCTTCCAGCAGCCCAACAACACTCCATTCTCCATCTCCCCAAACAGCCCCTACCCCCCTTCTCCAGCCAGCAGCACTTACCCCAGCTCCCCTGCCAGCTCAGGACCATCCAGTCCCTTTCAGCTCCCAGGTGAGTCCAGCCTGACTGTCAGTTGAATAAATATAATTAAGATATCACATGCTCTTGTGACTTATTACCCCAAAATTTGTGATACTTGCAATTTCTGTTTGCATTTCGAGGGGGTTTCTTCCCAGTTTTGTCACTGGTCAGAGTTAATTTTTATAGTTTTATTTTTCCAGGGTTTTTTTTGTCATGGATATAATAGTGGTGAGTTATTTTGCACAGTATAGAACAACTGATACATACTTTAAAAGAATATCTAGCAATGAAGTGAAAGCAGATGTAAGAGAGGCAGAGCAAGAGGTTTCTTGATGTCTTTCTCTGAATACAGTGGTGTTTAACTGGAAAAAAGTAGCAAATCTTTGTTAGGAACAGATTGGACTAAATTGCTTCACTTTAACTGATTTGGGTGAAAAAAGGGAAAAACAATTGATAGGGCAAAGGAAAGAAGTCTTACTGATTGTCTGGCTGTTGGTGTGGCTTATAAAGCCAAGAAGTTAATAGATTAATGATTTTATTTTCCAACAGCTCAGTGGCCTCAGCTTTGTTCTTTCTGGTTGCTCAGTTCCCCCAAAAGAGTGTCCCAGTCAGGGGGTGTCTCTTGGCTGGGTACTGGGATCACTGGGATGGATGCATTAATAATTAACAATGTGCTGCTGGAAGAATACAGAGATCCCCACTTTTGTATTGACCTCAGCCTCCAGCAGCAGCAAAACCCCCCAAAACTGCTGTAGGTTTTCTTTCTGCTACAGCAAATAAAGTTATTTCTTCTACTACCTAATTTTTGAACATGGAGAAAAGGGGGGAGGCAAGAAAGCTAATGCTTGTGTGGCAAAAATGAGAATCACAGTCATCCTGCCCAGCTGCAGAAATGCAGTTATTAAATTTAAGGAAAAAAAAGAGGCAAAAAGAAAAAAGCACTTTTTTTTTTAAGGTATCCAATCTTAGTCCCATAGGTAAAACTTCAGCTATTGAAGGAGTTTACTGTAAAGACAGCTGGCTGTTTTCAGAGCACTTTGAAAATGGGTCCAAATTTTTTAACATCTCTTGGGGGTTTTTTTTGGATGTTTACAACTGTAGAATGAACAAATATTCTAAATTGTTGAGGTTTATTCTTATTTTTTTCACCTCTGTAGCTGATACTCCACCTCCTGCCTATATGCCCCCTGATGATCAAATGGGGCAGGATAATTCCCAGTCTATGGACACAAGCAATACAATGATCCCTCAAATCATGCCAAATATATCTACCAGAGGTAAGTTGTGGGGTCTGGTGTAAAATCAGATACTTTGGCTTCTTGCAGCTCATGACCAAACTGACTGAATAACTTCAAATGGGCCAGTAAATCTTGCTGGTAGGTCCTTCAAGGCAAACTGGGGCTGCAGCAGAGAAAACTGAGAAATAAAACTTGCCTGGCTTATTTTCATCTCTTGTTTTCCAAAGCCTCAGGTGCACAGTGGGGCTTTCAACAAGTTGAATTCTTTCATTTCTTTTCTGCTGCCTTTGACTGTTGTTGGAATTATACATGAACTAAGGCTCTGAAATTTGAGTCTCAAAATACCCATAATAGCAGATTTTTTACAAGTGGGCAGGAGGATCATGTTCCACCTGCTATCACTGGGCTTTTGTGTGTGTGTAGGGGTGTTTTATTTAATATCAGGCTTAAAGTTGGGAAGTAATTGTAAAATCAGCAGACTAGCTAAAATATATGAAGACAAAACCCATGAAGATGTTAATCAGGATGCTCCTTGCCCATCCTGAGTGTCAGCTGAGCTCGTACTTGTCTGGTGGTGTGTTGGGAGTTAAACTGTCCTTCCTGTTCGCTTCCTTTCAGATGTCCAGCCCGTTGCCTATGAAGAACCCAAACACTGGTGTTCCATCGTGTATTATGAGCTAAATAATCGTGTTGGGGAGGCCTTTCATGCATCTTCCACGAGTGTCCTGGTAGATGGGTTTACAGATCCCTCCAACAACAAGAACAGGTTCTGTTTAGGTCTGCTCTCCAACGTCAATCGCAACTCGACCATCGAGAACACTCGGCGGCACATTGGGAAAGGTAAAGCTTGGCTTGAGAACCTTGGGCTTATTTCACCCTCCCTGCACTGCAGCAGGGATTGCTCTCAGATGGGAGTTCTAGAGGGAATCTGAGATCTGAGACATTACCTACCTGTGCAGAATCAGAAGACAACTTTTTTAGGCATGGTTTAATTCTAATTAGTCAGGAATTGCAGACATTTTTCTTTGGCACTGATTTAAAGGACTGAGTTTTCCCCTTCCTTACCAAACAGGATTATGCTTTACCCTAACAAACAAGGCCCTATGACAATCTGTATGTAGAGATGTTGTGTTTCAGCACCAAGAAACATTGCAGGACTCCTGGTAGTCTACATTCTGTCTCCTTCTTAAAACAAATCCTTCGTCCCACTGTGTAGTATATCAAAGATTGTTTTATTTTGTTGTTGCAAGGTATTACCTGCTGTCTGTGCTCAAATATCTTGGTGAGTTGGCAGCAGGACTTTGAAGTGCTAATGCAAAACTGCAAGGGCTCATTTGTCTGAGTGAATCCATGGGGTGTGTTTGTGTGTGGGAGGGATTCCTGGAGACAGCAGGTTTTGCAAGATCTTCTAGTTTTCCTGTGCTGTTTGGCTGATAGCACATGGAGATGCACAGTTTTCATCTGGGATGGAATGTGCTTGGATTATCTTAAATTGCAGTGCTCCTTTTCTGAATATCTTCTCTTTTGTGACCAAGTCTGTCCTGAGAAGAGAACCCTGTTTCTATTGCACGTATTTAGAGGCCTCTTTGCCACCTGAGATCATTTGGTAAAGTTGGTGTTGAGTTCTGCTTGATGAAAATTCATCCTGTCCCTTACCAGCCTTTTTAAATTAGAAACTTCTGTAAGTATGGCAGAATTCTGCAGATAACTTGGAGACCACAAGTTCTATTGATATGTGTTGGAAACTTGGCTCTGCAATGCAGTTATCCAAGGAAATGTATAAATAAAACAATGTTATAAAGGAGAACAGCTGATTCCTGGGGTGTGGGTGGTTTGTCAGGTTCTTTTGTTTGGGCTCACCCCTTTCAGTTGTACTGGCAGAGAAATCCTGTGCATCTTCCCAAGGTCAGGAGTGTAACCAGGACTGGAGGAGCAGTGAGAATCTGTGTGTGGACCCTGAAAGGATCAGCAGCTTTTATACACTGATTTTTAGTCAGTAATAGTGTTGTATAGGCTTCAAAAAATGAAAGGGAACATTAATGGGCATAGCTGAATCCAGGCTTTGTTGAATCCAGGGGCTTTGTTGATTTTTAAGGTCTGTAAAGACTGATGGTAATTAAGTTGAGCAACTAATTGGACTTGCCTCTCCTTTGGCCTGATAAAAGGCTGTGAAAATCACAGCATGGATGTGCTTTTTCATTCATGTCTGACTCTTCTCCCAGGACAAACTTATTTCTGTTGGAATTGCCATAGGCAGAAGCTACAAGTTGTATAAAACTGGAGTTTTAAAAGGCACATAAATTCTCTAGAAAAATAGCTTGAAATAGCAGTTGAAAGAAATGTGGCAGCAGCTTTTTCATTCTGTTCTGTAACTGGTCAGAGAAGGACATCTAGTGGCTGGTGTCTCACCAGCTTACTGTATTTTGAAATGAGAAAGTGTATTATAGTCTGAGCAAAAGAGCTTTTCTGAAAAGCTCAGGCAGAAAGTTTACTTAAACAAAAAAAAAAAAAAAGGATTTACTACAACCACAAACTCATTTGCACTGTTTTTATCATTGTTTTCAAGGAGTTCATCTCTACTATGTTGGTGGAGAAGTCTATGCTGAGTGTTTGAGTGACAGCAGCATATTTGTACAGAGCAGGAACTGCAACTACCACCATGGCTTTCATCCAACAACTGTGTGCAAGATTCCCAGTGGATGCAGTCTGAAAATATTTAACAATCAGGAGTTTGCTCAGCTTTTAGCCCAGTCTGTCAACCATGGGTTTGAAGCAGTGTATGAGCTCACCAAAATGTGCACCATTCGAATGAGTTTTGTAAAGGTAAGTTGTTATTTTGAGGGCATTTTAAGTTTATTGTGGGTTTGGGTGTTTAGCAGTAATTCCATCAGCACTGTGGCAAAACTATTGTGACCTGATGTGGGTCTTCTCAATGATCAGTACCTTGAAAATGCTTAATTTGGGGAGAGGGAAATCAATGCAAGAAAGGAAAAGCACAGAGTGCTGTATTGAATGTTGGCTGTGTATTTAATTACTTCAGGACAGGGATTTAATCACTGTGGTTGCTGTAATTTTATTAAAGAAGATTTGAGCTCATCCTTGAAATTTGAAGGAACAAAGTGAATAAAAAGTCCATTAAAAGACAGTGAATAGAAAGGACTAGAATTGATTGCAGAAAATATTCAACTCCTTCCAATTGATTAATGTTATTTTAAAAAATTATTATGGAAAAAAGGCTTGATTTGAGTTTATGAAGTCAAGCTGTGCTGTTGTCTCAGGAGTTTTCTCAGCACTGTTGGATGAATAGACTGTCCAGCTCAGATTTAATGTGGTGTCCAGGGGGTTTTTTTTGCACCTTGTCCAAAAGCTGTGACGTTGATTTTTGTCAGTGATGAGAAACACTGTTCAGTTTGAGAGTGTGAGGATAAGGGAGAGCAGGAGGTTGAAGCAGGAGAGGTGTGGCCACAGCAGGAGCTCTCCTGGAGTGAGCAGAGAGCTCTTGTCCCTCCAGGTCTGCACCGGGCAAGGCTCAGTTCAGGACACCTTCCCTCCTGCTCCTCCCCAAACTCAGGTTTTTTCCTTTAGATAACAAGTGTTCCTGGATTGTGAATTACCTTCAGATAAGTATCTCAGATCCTGATTCCCTGCTTCTTGTTGGTGTTGTTTTGAAGGAGACTCGTGTCCTGCAGTTATAACCTATTGTTCCCCTTGCAGGGCTGGGGAGCCGAATATCACCGACAGGACGTCACGAGCACCCCGTGCTGGATAGAAATTCACCTTCATGGGCCCCTCCAGTGGCTGGACAAAGTACTCACACAAATGGGTTCTCCTCTTAATCCCATCTCATCTGTCTCATAGTGCTGACATTCTATCTCCAGCCTTATTTTTAGTGAACTTATTCTAATTCTAGAGCAACTTCCAGTGGATACTGTGAGCTATATGGAGAATGGATCTTATGGTTTAATTGTTTTTTTTTTTAAATCCCTCTGTGACCAATTCCATTGTGTATAGCTAATCAGTTTTACATTTCAAATTGTTCTTGTGATGCTTAAGTGACAGTTGAGCCCTAAGGGAAAAAATAGTCTATTGAGAAATTCAGAACACTTTTCCCCTCCTTCCCCTAGAACTTAAACAGACATATGTCTTAACTGGAAATCCTTTTTGTCCTGTAGGGACAAGAATTATGAAGACTGACTTCAGAAAATAAATACATATCATAGTTTGGGATTTTTTTTTTTTAATGTTTATGAAACTGTTTGAACATGTGCAGCTCCAGCTTGCAAGCTGTATTTTTAGCATAGTGGTTTAAACATCTTAAGGGTGACATCTGTCAGAAGCAGAATTAGATTTTATTATGGCTACTTGGCCTCAGATTGAACAATGTGATTTTTTTAAGTGTACACATGAATATACTTTTTACAAATATTGGAGTGGTGTAAAAACACTTGTATTTTCTATTGGAAAATGCTGTCATAAACACACTGTATATTAATGCAGAATAGCAGTTCTTAGCCTTTTCCCACTTTGGTTTTGTAATATCTCTTTTAACCACCATTTAAAATAGTAATTGATACAAGGTAAACATCTTGCACGTTTCTGGAGTAGTAATTCTTGTTTTGCTTTGATTTACACTCATGCAGTTTGGATTTGGTTGCCAAGGCTATCTCTTTTTAGGTACCCTTCTCTTTTTTAACATAAACACTACTATTTGTAAATGGCAGTGCTTACTACTTTTTGGAAGGAATAAGTTTTTTTTTGTTTTCTTTTTGGTGTTCTAGCTGTTTATTTTACCTGTCTGGAATTGATCTGTGTAGGCCTTTTTAATCTCTCAGTAGACATTACACAGTATTAGTGATTACACTGTATTTAATTCACTTTCAGTATGAGGTTGAGTCTCTTGGAAGACTGTGAGTGGCTTAGCAAATGAGTTACTGAATGCAGAAGCTTTTACTTCCAGATAATTTAATACAGACCTGTTGATAATGACCAAAAGTAATCCCTTCTTTGTAGCCTGCATGAAAAGATGGTCTCACTCCTGGCCCTCATGGCAGGGCTTCAGTCAGAAGAGTTGTCACTGTAGTTGGCAGCTTTGTGGGATTGAAGGACTGCATGAATGTGATGATGTAAGGAATCACAGAATCACAGGATGTTCAGGGGTTGGAATGGACCTCAAAGATCATGTAGTGCCAACCCCAGGGACACCTCCCTCTAGAACAGGTCACTCAAGGCCTTTCCCAACCTGGCTGTGAACACTGCTGGGCTTGGGGCAGCCACAGCCTCCCTGGGCAACCTGTGCCAGTGCCTCAACACCTCACAGGAAAAATTGCTTCCTGATATCTAAGCCAAATTTCCCCCCTTCCAGTTTGTGCCCTTTACTCCCTGTCCTGTCACTGCAGTTCCTGACAGTGAGTCCCCTCTGTTCCATTCAGACAGTGGGAGGTGCTGGGAGGTCCCCACACAACCTCCTCCTGTGCAGGCTGAGCAGCCCCAGCTCTCTCAGCCTGTCCCCACAGGAAAGGTGCTCCAGTCCCCTTAGCAACAGTGTGGCCTCCTCTGCACTTGCTCCAGCAAGTCCTTAAGCTGGGGACACCAGAAGTGTTCCCAGTGCTCCAGGTGGGGTCTCCCAAAGGCAGAGCAGAGGGGAAGAATCCCCTCCCTTGGCTGCTGCCCACGATCCTTTTGGAGCAGCCCAGGAGCCCGTTGGTTTCTGGGCTGTCAACACTCACTGCTGGCTCATGGGGACTTTGTCATCAACCATCACCTCCAAATCCCTTCTCCACCCAACCTGTAGGTGTGTCTGGGATTGCCCTGACCCAGGTGTAAGACCTTGGTGAACTTGAGGAAGTTTGCATCAGTGAGCTTTAGTGGAGAATTTAAACACTGTACTAAACACTAAAGGAAATCAGTTAAATAACTTATGCATATTTCCCCCTTTTTATAATAAAAAAGGAGGCTTAAATACTCTAAGAGAGTTAGAAGTGAATTATATACAAAATCTCTTTGCATGCAGAAAAAACCTCTTGTATTTTTTAACTTCTCACCTTCCTTTTTCTCTTTCCTGAATACCTCTTCAGCAAAGGGTTCAGTGTTGGGAGGAGAGGCTGAAAACTCTAATATGCAAATAATTATTGGAAGATGTGTTGCAGTTAATTACTGCAATCCTGAGACATTGATTGCTTTACACAAGTTCTTGTGTCTTCTGTTGAATGACGTTTTCTGCTCGGATGTGGAAATCATGCATCGTATGGTACCTGCATAACAAATGATCTTCAAGGATTCAAATTGTTTACGTGTCCTTAAAATGTTTCTTATGAAATGCCTTAAAGGAATAAACTGTAACACTTCTGCAGAACCATGATGTTCTCTTGTACAGGAATTTCTGTATTACTTGGTGTTTTGGGGGTGGGGTTTTTTTGTGTTTTGGGGTTTTTTTAAACAGTTTCTCAAGCGTGTTTAAAAACCAACAAGTGCATCTTCAGGAGAAGGGGAGGAACATTATTTGCTGTTTACCTTTGGGGTCTTCTCTTTCATTCTTTGGAGCTGCAACCCACAGACAGTTCTTTTGATTGAGTAAGATGCCAAATCACTTGGCCACAGGATCCAGCTTCTATTTCCTTCTCCTCGGGGCCTGACTTCTGTCAAGTAGCTGAATATGTATATTTGACACTACAGAGTATTATTTTTCTTGACTAGCTTTTGTAATAAATGCCATGGCACGTTGAATTAAGGAAAGATTGCAATTGTAGGTACAAGATTTTACTTTATCCAAGATGTTTTTCACCTGGCTTCATCTCTGTTCACTTGTGTGCTTATGTGTGGCCAACTGAGTGACTCAAGGGTGGGTGTTTGTGAGCCAGAGCTGGTGCTTGGTGCTGGTGTTGTGGTTAGATTGGCTGCCCGTGCACTGAACCATAATTTCTGCAATAATACCCAGTTAACCCACTTCTGATGCTGTCATTAAGTGCTCTGGCATTTTTCCTGCTTGTGTCCATGTTCTGCTACTGTAATATCTGCAATGCTGGGACATCCTTGTGACTGTTGGTTTGGCAGGGCAGGAGCAAACCCAGGAAGATTTGTCTGCCTTCTACTTCTCTCTTCCTTATAAGCAGAGCTTTTTGGGTGCTTTCTAGTGAGCAAATTTTGCATGCTGCTGGTTCATGGTGTTCCTAATCCACTTTTAGTTCATCTGTGCTGCTGATACAAAACGAGAGATCGGTGCACAGATGGATTGGATGGAGAGTTTTTTGACCCTAATGATGTGTCAAGTAGAGGGAGAGCAGGGAGTGCTGCTCCTGGTGCAGCATCCTGTGTATAAATCACTTCTGGAGAAATTAAATCAGCCAGTAGTGTGGTAGTGGAAGAAGGAGCCTTTCCAGTGTAGCCCAGCTTGGATTGTTACCCTTCAGTGAAAACTGATTTGGCTCTTTTGGTTTATTTTCTTCTTTTTGGGCATTCTTTGCACCAACCACAGCATTGACTGGCAGCTTTGGCAACACCAGCAGATCCTGGCTGGGCTCACAGGGATCTGGCTGGGCTGACAGGGATCTGGCTGGGCTGACAGGGATCCTGGCTGGGCTGACAGGGATCTGGCTGGGCTGACAGGGATCCTGGCTGGGCTGACAGGGATCTGGCTGGGCTGGTTTCTGGGATAACAGCTTGGATGTTGCTCCTTGGGCACCTCAGTGCCTGCAGTCAATCAGTGCCTTGTGTCTGACACCGGTTTAACTGCCCTGGGCTGGAAGGGCTGACAGTGGTTTAGAGTATCTATAGGACCAAAAGGCAGTTTTCTAGTGTGACTGATGAGAGACAAATCAACACAACGGCCCAGCAGGCGAAACAATGATGAAACTGCTGTTACAGTTCGGAGTAAAATTGTTTAAAGTATTGGAATTCTTCTAGTTTTTGCTTTTCCCCCACAGTATTAAAATGTGAAAGTTGTCGATTGTTGGGTGTAAGATTGACTTGGATCCTTGCACTGTAACTCTAGAGGACACTCAAACGTGTCAGGTTTCCTCCTTAGTCTGAAATAAGAATTTTTTTCAGGATATTGTTTTACTTGCTCAAATTGCTAATGATGGTTTCTAGAAAAACGAAAAACCAAAAACCAAGACATCTTCTAAATGTTTTGCTTCGAACAGCAAACATGACTAACTTTTTTTTTCTGTAGTTGTGAAGTTTCTGTTTAGGAAGGTTTCCCATTCTGAATTCAAATCAATAGACCAAACCATCAGATTTACAACAATAAGTTGCTTTCTTGTGCTGCTCCATAAACCTGCTTCTGTGTTCGTTGCAAGCATAACCTTTATGCTTTTGTTTACATTGTAGGAAACACAGTTCTAGCAATGAGGTTTGTTTTTGTTTTGTTTTTCATTTAACTCTAAACATCTTTTTATTTTGTTAATTTTAAAATGATTAGGTTTTGCTATGTTATGTTTTTAAAGATATTTTTTTTGCATACTGCTGCTCATATTTCAATAAACGAAACAAAAACCCTGCAGAGTTTATTGGTTTTATTTATCTGTAACTCTGTATGTCTCAAGTGTCTTGCAAGGGTTAATTTATCACTTGTAACTCCTGCTGCTGATGCCTCTCCATGTACATAGAACTCCTCATACAAAGGAGTGAAATTGATATTTTAAAATACTTTTCTGGAGCTTTTTTGGTAATGCAAAAGCTGCATTTTTGTGCCAACAAAACCATCCATGGACTGAGAGATTAGAGCCACCAGAATGCAATATAACAGTATTAATAATCCATTGGAAGGGTGGCATCAGACACAAAAGGTCTTCATGCTTGCAAGGGGAAGTGATGGGTTGTTTCCCTGGCCAGGAGGAGAGTTGGGACCTTGTTTACCAGGCAGGTCCTGACTCAGCAGAGCTCTGTGTATTTTGAGTGTGCTGATGCTCCTCAGAGTGTTCCAGGAGCTGCTCAGCTTTCAAAAGCAAAGCTTGTCATCAAGAGTTTCTGTGAACTGGGGCCACCCTGCCTCGTGTCCCAGATTTCTGCTGCTTTACTTCTTGCTTTGGTGGATTACTGACCTGTGGGCTGCCCTGAGGAGGAGCCACCAGGAGCAGGGAGGGAGCTGCAGGGCTGGGAGCGTGGAGAGGCCCTTTAAAGGCCCTGAGAGAAAGTGGGATTTGCTACAAGCCCCAGGGAATGGTGTGGCTGGGTCAGGTTGTGGCACAAGGGATGGAGGATCCATGTGGGACCCCACAGGTGTCTGCACTGCATGGACCAGTCACAGCAGGTGAAGGAATGCCTCTGGAATGCCTCTGGAATGCCTCTGGCTTCCTCTCGTGGGCTGGGGGTTGGAAAGGGGATTTTTTTTATGGTCAGCTTGAATTCTGAGCCCGGTGAAACAGAATTTGTCACCTGTTTTCTATATGTGTGTCTCACACATCGGTTAAAAGTTTTGGCTGCTCCATCCCTGTTCAAGGCCAGGTTGGAGCAACCTGGTGTAGTGGAAGGTGTCCCTGCTGTTACTTAAAAATAAATAAGAAATGCCTGATTTGATAAAACTTGATTTATTTAAAAAGGGCAGAGAGAAACACACTTGAATTTATTCGTGCTTTCTACATTAGAGTAACTACCCAGAATCACACCAGTTAAATTTGGTTCAGAGGAAATATTGGCCACCTGTAAAGGAATAAAATATTGAAACCTGTTATTTAGTAGTTTAACTTGAGCAAAATAAACCATGGTAACCAAGACAATGACATGGAACTGTTATTAACTGGGCAATTTCTGTGTAAAAAAGAAAAAAGCTTGCAGACAGACTCCTGTATATACACATTTTGTCTCTGTGCTCGAGTGCAAGCCTTATGGGTGTGTAATTGCATTGTAAAATCTCCTCTTCTGGATAAAATAAGTTATGTACATATAAATATATATACACACACAACTCCTCTGTTGCACTCTGCAGGTTAAGAATGTATTTAGGGACACAGCATCTTATACCACTTGAACCCCATTCCACTGGCAGATGATCCAGTACCCCCAAAGTGGAGGTAAAATAGTGTTTGGGACTCATTGTTTCTGAATAGCTGCAATTCTGTTGTCATTTGAGCCACTGGAATCCAAAAAAGTTAAAAAAAAAAGCCCTTTGCCCACTGTTTGTGGGAATTTCAGCTGCTGTTCTGGGGTTCCTGCAGCTTGACCTGGAATTGAGCTGTAACTGCAGGTTTACAAGGGATCAGCCTCCACAAACCAGCCTGGCAGCTGCCAGGGTTAAGCAGCAGCTTTTAGAACAAACTCAGATTTTTAATAATTTAAAATGGTGGTGTTGAGTCAAGCTGTTGCCATATTGATAAATCATGCTTCTAATTTATATGAAGAACAAGGAGTGAGGATGCTGTGCAGTAAAGCAAATATCCCTGCAAAGCTGTGTTTTATGGCTTTCAGAAGTTATCCATGTGCTCAACTCAGAGCACTCTGCTCTCCCCTTTCATTAGTTTACACGATATTAATGATATTTATTTCCCCTCCCCACTTCCCCCCATCCTGATTATTTTGGTTTCATGCCGTGGCAAATGATTTCCTTCGTAGCTGGTGAGAGTTGAAAACAAATTCCTCGGGTATTAAACGTTTCACACAACCGGTAACTTAAAACTCGATGGATGACGCGTTCCAACATCAAAAACACCCTTAACAGAATGACAATCAGGAGTCTAAATAAACGTTTTTCATTTTCTCCCCCTGCCTGGCAGCTCCAGCAGCACTTGGGAGAAATGAGTCTGGGAAGTAAACTCATCTCCTCAGCGTGGAGCTGGGAGGTGAATACACTGTGTTTGTTCCATTTGATGCTACAGTTTCATAAACACGGGCAACAAGCTCCACCAGATGCCCAAATCAGAGATTGTTGTTAACACAATTATGCTCGTATGGCCACTGAATGGGTGGATGATGACATTTGCATACATACAGAGCTTAATCTGGAATCACGGGGCGATGATTTATTTTTTTTTCCGCACAAAACCGTATAAATTTGCTAAAGCGTTCCCTGCACGACAGAGCTTTTTATTTACAGCCACTTGGATTTGCAGACAGCTTTTTTTTCAGCCATCTCCTCCCTCTCTTCCCCCCCCGCCCCGTTGCTCTAACGGGGGTCACATCCGTTCACTGGCGCACGGCACCGACTCCTCGCAGCGCTGGGCTGGCGGTGCCGCTCCCGCTGGGAACGGGGAGCGTCACACAGCTTGTGTCCTCCACGGGCTCCTCGCTTCCCTCAGCGATCTGTCGTAAGGAAGAGTGGCAAAGAAAGAGTTTTTCAGCTGGCAGTTTATGAAGAGCACAATGAATGTCACAGTCAAGAGCAGAAAGAAAAACAGAATGATGTAAGTCACCAGGTCTGGCTTATTTATTTCCCCTTCTTTTAACACCCTGGCTGTCGACATGTAAAGAGCGGAGGAGCTCACGGGTCTGGGGGTGCTGCCCAGGTAGGGAGTGTTGGTCTGAATGATCAGATGAGCTTCAGTGGCACTGGTTGAATTTAGCAATTCACTATACATGTTCTCGCTCAAATTTCCTCCACGGCAGAAGTAAAGCAGGAGGGCAAACGCGATCAGTCTTTGGCATAGGAAAGGAATAGTGGTCCTGCTTGCAAAAGGCTGCAAACCAGCCACATGTTGTCTAAAAGCAAATTAATTCACTTGCACGCCTCGGTGGCTTTCTTTTAAATCTTCTCGGCTCATATTTACAGCATTCATCCACAAATATTAATCAGAAATCATACAGGTACCTCGTGTCCTGGCCCTGGTTCCCCCAGCACGCCTCCTTTGGGGAGATGCTCTGGCTCATCTGCTGCTCAGCCGGGACGTGCTGGGAGCTCCGGGAGTCTGCTGGGAGCCCCTGGAATGCGCTGGGAGCCCCTGGAATGTGCTGGGAGCCCGTGGAATGCGCTGGGAGCCCCGTGCCGCTGCTCCACCTGCATGGGGTTGGGAAGAACCTCTTCCAGCAGAGCAGCCCCGGCTTGGGCTGGCAGCGCTCACTGTCCGTGCAGGGGAGGCACGATGGGTTTCCAGCTGAATTTCGGGAGTGGGATGCACATAAATCCGGGGTTAAACGGCATCTGCGGGGAGAGGCAGCTGCTGCCTTGAGCTCCGGCTGGATTTGCCGTCGCGGTTCGCTGCCTCGGGAGGCTCCGTGCTGCTGAAATCCTGGCGCTGGGAAGCATTAGTTGACTTTCTTAATCCCAGTTAACGGCGCGCTGTGGAGCCGGGGGGAAGAGGCTGAGCTTTCTGCTTCAGCTTTCCAGGCACTCCTTTCAATTGCTCTGAGAAAAATGAATTTAAAAATAATAATGATGATGATGATTGAGCAATGTCCCTTTGCTCAGAAAAAGAAACACCAAAAAAAAAAAAATAGCCTCCCTGGGAATGGGAGAGGGTCAGTTCTTTGGAAAGCTCCTCTCTGCCCTCGGCTCAGCCCAGCTCCGAGGTGGGACCGTGCAGGGCTCTGTCCAACATGACTTTCCCCCCTCCAGGAGCTCCAGCGCGGTGTCACTTCCCTCCGTGTGGGAAGGGGAGAAGCGCCTGGTGGTGCCGACCAGCTCCGCAGCCCGTGGTGCATCTGGCAGTGACACGATGCTAAAAAGGAAGAGATCTTCGGATAAATTCCCGTGAGTGCCTGAGGCTCTGGCTGGAGGTTTTGAGCTGGGGGAGGGTACCAGAGAATGGGACAAAAAGAAGAAAATTGCCTCAAAACCTCTCTTTCTTCCCCAGACATTTATTGTTAAAATCTAGAGTAATCAGTCTTCTTTTTTTTTTTCCTTTCCCCCTTCTCCACGATCCACACCACCCTCTCCAGCCTGACAATTAGCATGTTAATTCTTTTTTTTTTCCCCAGCAAATTGCTTTATGCTGCTATTAGCTGCTGGCTGCTTGCCAGCTCCTCTCACATCTCCCATGCATCAGATAAGCGCCGTTAATACTTTTATTTTAACCGAATTGCAACTTGAAAAAGGGGCGGGGGACAGAGCTGGAGGCGAGAGGAGCGAGGGAAAGAGGAATAACTGGGCAGAGGAAAGGGTGAAACACCATCTCCAGCCCCATGGAGTGGGGGGCTGATCCCAGCAAACACTAAAGCTGCTTGGGATGAGCTATTGCAGCCAACAGTGGTTAAACATTTCACTTAACACAATAAAAGTTTCTGCTGGGAGAGAGGGGGAATGAAGAGAAGAGAAATCTTCTAGTCAGTTAGATTTGAATCAAATAAAATCAAATCCCTGCCACACCCTCTGAGGCCCTGGCCACTGTGTTCCTCCTGTCCTGCCAAGCTCCAGGTGCTCCAGTTAAACCCCTTGTGCCTCCAGCAGCTCTGCTGGGGTGGTAGGAAGCTGTCACATCTCTGTCACATCCCTGTTCACGTCCTCCTGCATCCATCCTCAGGAAAACCATCACCTGCCTCTTTACCTCCAAGTCCTGGGGACCTTTCAGTTCACAAGATCTTCCTCTAAGGAAGGTTTTCCTGATTTTTGTTTCTCTTTCCCCCCTTTTTCAGCCCAAGTGCTCTAATTCTTGGAGGAGGGAAGGGGGAGCTTTTCCTGCCTGTACCCAGTGCTCCTCCTGGGGACACATCTCCTGCCTGCAGAGCCACAGTAGTTGCTCTTATTTACTCTGTGTGGGTTCAAAGAACAGGATACCCAGGCAGGCAGCCATGGGGGCTGGAAAAATCAACAGAGCCATAAAAAAGCTAATAGAGTTTGCAACTGTCATGTTGCAATGTCTGGTTTCATGTCTCCTTGAAACAGGAGAGCGTGTGAGCAGCAGCACCACAGGGCTGGGTGTCTTCCCAGCACCATCCCACCTTCTGCTCTCTCCTCCCTGAACTGCTTTTGAGCATAACCAAACTTTGCATCCTTTTTTATTTATTTCCTTTATTGTTTTTATTAGTCTGTAGGAAACAAAACAAAACAAAACAGAAGGCATATGGGGCTGAATCCTACAAATAGTGTGGGTGGTCTTAATTCATGTGCAGGTTCTCTGCAAATGTTACCAACTCTGTAACAGGGGGGAAAATACTACAGAAGATGCACATGAATGTCATAGCCAGTGGTGTGTTTTCTCCCTGCACAGAAATGTGGATTTTTTTGGCAGTCCCGTGGTGCTCCACTCGATGGCTCTGAGTCAAACTGGGCAGAGGTGGAGAGGGAAGGGCTCTGTCAGGGGCTCCTTGGCACCATTCACCTCCCTCCCAGGCCTGTGGGGAGTGTTCCCCTGAGCTCTTGGAGAGTCCCTGGGGGTGGATGGCACAGTCACGAGTATGGGATGGTTTCCTGGCTGCTGGGAGAGGGCAAAGGGGCTGTTTGCTCTGCCAGGGCAGTGCCTGCAAACACGGGGTGCCCCTCTGAGCCTCCTCTTCCCACCCCTCTTCACGTGCAGGTTCCACATAGAACCAGAATCTTTAGGTTTCCCTTTTGCTCCTCCCAAGTGTTATCCCTCATTCTTGGAAGATTTCTGCCCCAAAGGTTCAGCTCCAGTGCCAGAGCTGGAAATTGAGGATTGTTGCTGATGGTCCTGGTCCAGACATCCAACGTGGGGATAAATCCTCTGGGTGTTTTCCAGGTGCCTTGTGTGCAGCCAGGGAGCTCTGAGAGCACAGAACTCCTCCTGTTTTTTGGCTGCCTGGCTGGTACTCTTATAGGAACTGATGAGAAGCCTTGGGAGTAAATCAGATGTGTTTTCTGCAGCACTGTATCCAGGCTTAATCTCAAAACAGCTAAATTGCCATAAATAACACCTTAATTGCAAAAATAAGAGCTGATCCTTTCCCTTTGTTCTCCTTAATTTGAGAGAACATTTAAAGCCTCCAGTTCCTCGCAGTTTTTCCTCATTAACTTATTTCTTATTTAGTAGTTTTGTTGTTGTTGTTTCTTATTTTCTCTCTTTTTTTTTTTTTTATTTTAAATTCTTTCCCAAGGCTTAATGGGCTTGTTTTGTCAGATTTTATGTGCACTGGCAGCAGCACTGTGGGGACAAACCCAGAGCCTCTGACACTGGCTGGAGTTTAAGGATAATAAACCTTGGAGTGTTGCAACTTCCTGGAGTGTTGGGAAGCTGGATCAGTGGGGTGGCATCACAGGGACAATCCTGGGGCTGGAAGGGCTTCTGTCTGCTC
>JAWWLV010000030.1:9123951-9142820 GCA_035041135.1 Platyrinchus mystaceus
CTGGAGTGTTGGGAAGCTGGATCAGTGGGGTGGCATCACAGGGACAATCCTGGGGCTGGAAGGGCTTCTGTCTGCTCTGGGTTTGAGTCCTGCCTGCTCCTGGGTTTGTGTCCTGCCTGTTCCTGGGTTTGTCTCTTGTCTGCTCTGGGTTTGAGTCCTGCCTGCTCCTGGGTTTGTCTTCCCTCAGCTGCATTCGAGGCCAAAAAATTTTGTCTCAGCTATGTTGGACCTTAAGGAATTTGTTGATGGTGGTGGTGATTCAGTGGCAGTTCTGGTCTAGTCATAGTGTGAAATAAATAATGACATGAACTGTCCAGAGCTGAAAGGAGGGAGAGCAGAGCTGTGACCCTCAACCTCATCTGCTGTCACTCTCTGGCCTGGCAGGACGGTCATATTTGCTTAAAATTTGCTTAAAATCCTTCAGCCACCACCCAAGCTGACACAAACTGGGAACTGCTGTGGAAGGCTGGAGCCTTTCCCCATTCCAGACTGGTAAATAATGCATGATCCCTTCTCTCCTACGCTTACTCAACCCCCACCACGATAAATATCAACCCAGGGAAATGAAAGTGCAAAGAAACATTATCTTTCTCAGTAATGCAACCATTTACAATCTGTGTTACGATCCTCCTGCTCTGCAGAGTGAGCTGCAGTCAGGGGGATGTTTCTCTCAGCACACCAGAATGCAACAAATCACGGGCTGGAACTTTCCAGCGCCGCATAAAAGCAGCTCAAAACCTTAGAAAGGGAAGAAAATAAAAATAATATACAGAGATTATTTCCTCTTTTTTTTTTTTTTAATCACTCCAAAGGAAAATACTGATATCCAGGTGCCCGAGATTCAGTTATTAAGGGCTGTATTTTGAAGTGCAGGGCCATAAAATTTAACAGCAGACACCTAATGTGGGGATCTTGCCTTTGGTGCTTAAATATGGGGCAAGAAGCCTGAAGAAATTGGCTCAAGTGCAGAGAAGTCTTGGAAACGTTTTGTTTCAGAAGAGCTTGAGTGTGCTATTTAAAACTAACTCCTACCATTAGGTTTCTTGGGACATGTTTGCACCAGCTGAAGCAGGAGCATTGAGGAAGTTTCCAGAGAAGTCTGAGGCAGTGGGGTTGGAATTAGATGGTCTTTAGGCCCCTTCCAATCCTCTGATTCTATAAAAGGGAGCTTGGGTGTGTTTGATCAGTGCTGTGTCCAAATCCTTTGTTCTTCTCTGGGTGCTGAGGAGCGTTGTGATTCCTCAAGGAATGTTCCACTGCAGGATGGGGAACGAGCATCCCACACCTCCTGCCATCCCAGTGAGCTTTGCCACTGCTCAAGTGGATGTGGGGAAATGAATCTGGCAGTTTGTGGGAGCATCCCAGGCCCCCTGCCCTGCCATCACTGCTCCAGCACACCGGGCAGCTCCACGCAGCTTCCAAGGGGGTTTGCATGGAAAGGAGCTTCACCCACAGGGAAAAGTCCTTGTGTGGAGATAAGTGGAATCCCTGTGTCCTGACAAAAACTCTCATTTTCTCTTTGCAGCAGCTTTCTTGGTGTGTGCAGAAGGCAAAGCACAGCCTGGTGGTTTCATACAGCCGGGAGTGTGTGGGTGGGCACCCAGTGATGCTCCAGGGGAGGCAGCTCCAGCACATCCACACATGGGGAACATGAGCAGGAGGGTGTTTGGGAGGTAAAAGAAAAAGGTGTAATTGTAGAGAATGGTTGTCTTCAGTCCCTCTTTTACACTTAAACTGATTTCTGGGCACACAACCCCGATTTGTGAACTGAGCTGGGAGCAAGAGGGGACAGGGATGCTGTTCTGGGCTCTGGGGCAGCAGAAAGGCTTCACCCCCTCACGGGGGTGTGTCAGCTCTTGGACAGACACGTCCTGTGCTCTGAGAGCTGCCTGGATGTGTTGGCTCAGGACTGTTAGACCTGTCCCTGCAGCAGGACAGCACTCCCTGGGGCTGTTTCTGGCCCAGCCTGTTGCTCTCCAGGGAGGTGTGTCCAAGGACAGGTCTGTGCATTAACCAGGCTGCGTGTGCTGTTCACAGTGTCTCTGTTCCCAGGGTTTAACCCCAATTATTGGAGGTTGAATTTGAATTAAGAGAAGAAAGGATGAAGTGTTCCAGCTCACTATGAGGTTTCAGTCTTGAATACATTTTGCTTTTGGTGCCAGCAGTGCCTTACCAACCTGCAATATGAATAAAAGGCAATGCCTGTCCTGCCCTGAATAGACTCTCTGGGGATCAGAAGCAGGTTTGGGGAGGCTGTGGAAAATTGTGCTTTTCATTTGTCTCCTATTCATGTCTCTTTTCAAAGGGAATAAAATGAGTCTTTCTCCAGGCTGCTGCACAAACACATCCCACCTGCACGTGGATCCCTGTTCCTGCCTGTTCCACTGGTACTCTGCAAAACTTCCTGTTTAACCACAGCATTGGCTTCATTGTAGGGGATTCAGAACAGAAGGGCCTTGGGGGTCCCCAGCATCTTCCAAAGAAGGGTTGAACTCTCAGGTAGGAACCCTCTGGCACCGCCCTCCTTCTCCCCACCTTAAATTTGCCGGCGTTGGGTGTTTGGGATGAGCCAAGTTTCGCTCGTGAAGCTTCACAGGGTTTTTTTATCACCACAGTCTTTCTTTATTTAGGGTTTCTTGCTTGTCCAGCTCACCTGGCTGGTGTCAGAAATTTTTCTCCCCCCTTGCTGGAGTCTGGGAATGGTGGGAAGTGGTGGCTGTGTCTGTCAGGCAGCACATGACAGGCTGGGGAGATGGGATTCCTCTTTCTTCTCTGGTTATCGATTTCTGCTTCATTTTTCTTAAGGTTGATATTAATTGTAAGTTTTGAGGGGAGTCAACACTGAGTAATAAGGTGAGTTATTAAACCTGGGTGATCCCCTGGACATGCACATGGAAGTTTCTTTTATAGCCCAGGGGTGCTCCTGCCTCCCTGCAGGCCTGGAGATCTCTGATCATGTTCTGAGCAACGAGATGTTTATTCTGCAACCTCCTTCTTGGTTTGAAAAACAGATCTGATAATATTTCCTTACCCTGCAGGGATCCAGAGGATTAATTAGGGAAGGTGGCAAGATGCTCTGATGTGGTTAAAAAATTAAAAATAATAGAAAAGAAAAAGACTGAAGAACCATCTAAAACAGCGTGGAAGAGGGAGATGAAACCTGGGAGGGATGGGGCTGAAATGTTAATAAGGCATTGACACTCTCTGGACAGTTAAACCTTCATCCATTGAAGTACCAGTCTCTCAGTGTGGCATTAAGACATATTTCCACCTATGACAGTGAAAAAAATTGGAGGAAAATTGAACACAGTGTTCCCCAGCAGGGCCAGGGAACTGGGGAGTTTAATTGTTTGATAAAGAAAAGCAGTTTTGTGATTTCTAGTTTGACGTTCGGAACAGTCTGACTCAACAAATCATATTGTTTGTTTTTTAACTCAAGGGTCTTTTGTGTGTTAAGATAAAAAAGCTTTCTCTAAAACACCCAGAGCATCTCTGAAAGCAGGTGGTCTGCCCAGGGCAGGGGATGGTCAGTCCTCAGCAAAACCAGCTGAACTCTTGTTTTTCCCAAAAACTGAAAGAAGTTATCTGTAGGATGGCAGAACAAAAGAATTTGTTTCTTTTTTTTTTTTTTAATTAAATCCTTAATTGAGAAAAGCAATTTTTCTGCTCTATTTTTCTCCTCTCCAAAACCACCTGCAGAGGGGAATCCACTCTTCCTCACCTCCTTGGCTGGCAAAGCTTAACCTTGAGAGTCCCCTTCATCCCCTTCAGCAGCTCTGACAGCTCCGTGTCCTTGACTCTCATTGCCTAAGAGATAATTGTAATTATTGTTAATCAAGGAGAGGTTTCCACCCCCAGCTGTCACTTGGGATGGCAGTGCAGCCTCCTGGAGCAGCCCCTGCTCTGGGAAGCCTTGGAGAAGTAGCTCCATCGTAGGGTTTTGGCTCATTCATGAGCACGTGGCATCCTGGTGCTCACTGGGCACCCCCAGGGAAGCATAAATAAATAAATAATAAATAAATAATAAATAAATAAAATGCCCTTGGCAAAGATGGTCTGAAACTTGTGCTGGAAAGAAAACACCTGGAAAGAAAATCCATCAGCACGTGACAAGGGTAATTTCAATAATCTAAAATCTTGTTGCTGCTGGAACAGCAAATAAATTGTTTTTCATGTCATTGCCACATGATTTCATGGAAAATAAATCTGGAAAGCTCAGAAGGCAGTGCCAGTTAGAGAAACAACATTATCTGTTTTACATCTCTACCAGCGCTCATAAAAGGAAAAATGCATGAAATAGAGAATAGAAATATTTGCAACTAATTTGCCCCCTTAATAAAGCAAAATTTCATCTGACTTTTCACTTTGCAGAGGAAAGAAAGTGATGATTCTTTGGAGATAATGGAAGGAGATGTTGTTACTCAGTCGTGTTCCTTGCTTAGATTGAGGCAAATACATCCCTGTTGTATTTTAATTAGTTCTCCACCTATGCTGGTGAGGAGAACAGTACAGTATTGTTATTAAAATCATGCTTTATGATCAGAACAGTTCTGAGAACAGCAAGGTAAAGAGCTTTTAACTTTGGTTAACAGTGGAATTATCTAATTCCTGCTATCACTTAATCCACTGCTAAGTTTTTAAGTGGAAAGGTTGTGCTCATAAAGTGAAATTGTTGCATTAAGATCATAAAGAAAAAGGCTGTGATCCTTCTCAAAGGTTACATCAGGCCAGCCATTAATTATGAATGCTCATTAATTATAATGGATTTTCTGCCACAAAATCCCTTTAAACTGAACTTTTGAACGGAACTTCAGTAGGGCAAGTGTGACAAATATAGGAGGATTGCCCCTCTTAACAGGCTGGGGATTTCTCTCTGGTGGCATCTGCACTGAAACCGAAGCAAAATGACTAATGAAGTTAAGAAACTCATTCTTTACAAGATCAAAGTCATAAAATTCTGTTAATTCCCTTTGAGACAAGACTATCAATTATAGAAAAGAGATTTTTCCCTGTATCTTTTTGCTGCATTTTAAAACTCCCTAATTGTTCCCCAAGACAATCTTCCTTTGTGTTTTGCTGTAAACTGATTTGCTGAAGTGTGAGGAAACCTAAAAAATGTATCTCTAGGATAAAACCTATCATATATTCTTCTTATGAACTAAAGTTACACCCTATTCCTCCCTAATAGAACCCAGCACAGGCTGTTTGGTTTGACAGAGAGCTCTGCTGGCATCCAGTTAGACAAGATCCACCTTCATAGAAAGAGGGGGATAAATTTGGTATTTTTGTTCAGCTTTTATACTTCTCCTCTTCTCCTCTCTGAGCTGCCTCCATCTTCTCTTCTCATTTTGGTTCAGGCCTCTCAGCTGAATTTTTATAGGGTAAAATTTCAGCTGAATGTGTTAAAATCACCCTTCCCAAGTGTATTTTTGTGGCCCCATCCAGTTTTGGGAAGCCCTGGAAAGCAGGGAGTGCCAGAGACATTTAACCACATGGTTCCAATACAACTAAATTTGGCTGTAGTTTTTATCTCGCTTCAACTGCAGATTTTAACTCCTCCAGTGCCAGGTTATTCCTACACCTGCTGCCATCCCTTTTCACTGTCTTGTGCTGCATTTGGCTCCAATATCCCAGCTCTGTGTGGTCCCCACTCTGGAGCCTGGAAAGGGCTCATCTCTTCAGTTACTGACAAATTTCTACAGAAGTCATTTTTACCTTTGGTATTTTAGAAAAAAAACCCCTAAAAAAATAAAAAAATCATAGCATGAAAACGTTGCATCAATATTTTTAATGGTTATTTAGAGAATGAAGTGTTTGGACATGCTTGAAAATACTGCTGGGCACCTCTTTGCATGTGTAGGTGCCTAAATATCTGAGAAAAGCAGCCATCTGGTGTCTCTGGACTTGGATCCTCGGGAAATATGTAGGCTACTGAAACAAAGAGAATTTAGGCACATACATTTCTTTTGATGGTTTGCTCAACTCTTAATGCCTCTGTCTCTAACGTGTGGAGGAAGAATTCACAAAAGGCTTTGAAAGGCTCTGATGCCTTTGTACTCTCTACATGCATTTTACAGATAATGTTGTGGAAAATTAGCAGGAAAAAAACATATGTTTTGTACAAGTACTCTGCCCTCCACTTTCAGCATCCCTTAGAGCTCTTACTTTATAAAATAAAGAATTGCCAACCTGGTGCCTAAATAGCACTGCTGATTCCTTCAAAGACAATTAATCTCAGAAATAATTTTGAGCTGCCTCAAATTGCTTCTTCTCCTTAAAGATTTATTTTCTTCCATCCTTTCTGAGTCAAATTTCAGACTTGGACTTCTAATTTCCGTGGAGCTCCTGGGTTGGCTGCAAGGGAGGGTTTGGCCTCAGCATGTGGAACACAAACCATTCTGGTGTTGGAAATCAGTCCTGCTTTGTGCACCCCTTATCTTGGTGCAAAGGACAGAAGCTTTATGTTTTCTGGTCTGTGCATGGTGTCACTGCTGCCAAGCAACACAAAATCCTGTCATTGAGAGCAGGAGACCATATTTTGCCAGGTTTTGGAGGAAATTCTCCCTCAGATCCAGGTAACTCCCAGTGGGTGGCTGCCAGCAGCGTTTTGGGGTTTGGTCACTGCATTAAATGGACGCTGAGAAACACTGGCAGAAAAACACCCCCACGCCCAGAATTTGTTCCAGCATCTACAGGGGAAAGTCTGGGACAGGGAATTAAAACAAATTATTATTAATTTCAACGCTGAATCTTTAAATATAGGGCAATGTCTTGATTCTGAATCTGTTACATGACTTTCTTCCTGCAGTGTTGACAGTCTTTAATGCCAAAATTAATGAGATCCTCATTGATGCCGAGCCAATTCCCTGACTTGCACGTTGTCAATCAGGTAGAGATCCAAATGTTCACCCACTCCCTAAACCATTTCATGTCTCTAACTCCACCAGAAGCACATGACACATCTTGTGGATCATGTGGAATAAAATCAGATATTCTCTCCTTTTCACTCTGATGGGAAAAAAAAAAGCCCTACAGTTCTCAACTGTATAATAGTTTCCTATAAAATAAATTACTTTATCTGTCTTAATACTGTCACACTTCTGTTCTCCAGTGATCTACTTCTCCCATCTGTGTGCATAACTGTAATCTTCCCTACACCTACTCTATGTATGCTCAAGTGTCAAAATGCAGCCTCAATCATTCCTGTCATTAGTCTCTTGTTCCCGATGGGATAGAGGGCAAAACATCTCAGCTCCTCAGGCTGCTTGGGCTGATTTCTGGGCTCAGTGTGCAGAGTTTACACGAGCCCTCAGAAACACGACGTGGCTGAGTTTGGGGTTGGTTTTTGTCACCTCTGAGGTGACAGCGGGTTTTCGTTGCTGTGTCTCGTTTCCATCCTGGCTGATGCTTCAGGAGAGATCCACACTCCCAAACCCTGTGGAAGTTGACTTGCTGCTCATTACTGAGTAATTCTCTGTGACTCATCCTTTGTTCCCTGATACGATTTTCCTCACTCATTGGCAGAGTGTTGTTCAGACAGCTGAGCTCACTCAAATCCCCATCTTTCCTAGCGAGACACTGCAGTCACTTCCCTCTTCCACAGAGCCCTTGCAGGAACAACGAGGTGACCCATAAGTTACCACAGTCTTGTTTGCCTTAAAATACAGATTTATCCTTGGCTAAACAAAATAACTGCAGGGAAAATTAAAAAAAAAAAAAAGCAACCCTCTTGGAAGCTCTGCATCTTCGTGGTTTGACGTGACAACGTGCCTCTCCTGCTGAGCCGTGACCTACTTTGCTCACAAAATGCTCTCCTTACCTTCCCCCAAGCCTCAGGAATTCTGTGGGAGCCTCAGGAATTCTGCACCTCAGGACCCACAGTGTCAGTCAAACTCACAGTCCTGCAATGGTTTCCTCGTGAATCAGTGTCAGGGATGCTCGGCCTGTCCTGGCTCGTGTAAATGAACCCTCTTCTCCTACAGCTCCTTGTATCGTTCCTTGTCTCTGCTCCAGAATCCAGGCTGCCCTCAGCATCCACCCCTCCAATTCACAGCTGGGTAAATCTTGCCTTCTCCTGAGAGATTTTGATGCTTTTTGGACTGATTTATGTGTCAGCTCAATTAAAATGTTTTGCTCTGGTAGTTCAAAACATCCCTCTCTCTCTTTTTGGTTCTTTTTTTTCCTCTTTCCTTTTTTATTATTTAAAAGGAACCCTTTATCTCTACCTAATCTGCATCAAAACCTGGTAGGATGCCTGCTCGTGGGGAAAGAGGAAACAAGAGTTTAAGCATCAACAGCTGTGGGAATGACCTACAACATATGGGACATTTGGTAATTATCCTGTCTATATTATGTAAGGCATAAAATCATGCATTTCTACTAAAACATGTAAGTAGAGAGGAGGAAAATTATGGCAAATGACTGGTTGCAAAGATAAAGATCCTTAACTTGTATGTTCACATTTTCTGGATCTTCAACAAATGCCTAAAAATTCGTTTGCTGAATTCAAGTTTGTTACATAGCAGAGACTTGGCTTTGAAGGGTGTTTATTGATAAAAGAAGAGATGTTTGCATCATAAATATTCACAGCTGAGAGTGATTTGCAAATGTGTGAGTGCAGGGATTGGCTGGAAAAGGAAGCCTGTGCTGGGATTTCTCTGCTCCTGTTGGAGTCAGGAGACAGAAGGGTGAGCTGTGGACTTTCCAAACCCTCCCATCCTCCCTGAGTGGCATCTGATGTCCAAACAAGGCAGGTATTTATACTTCCAGAGGGGTGAAGTCACCAGAGCGGAGCAAACTTACAGCAGGGAGATCTGTGAAGGTATGAACTGATCTCAGCAACGAAGAATTGGGTCAGTCTGTCCCGGCAGTGATGGGTGTTGAGTTGGACACTGCAGTGCAGGGAGTGGGATGGGACAAGTATGCAGAAGCTGGTTCCACTCTTACAATTTTGGTGAGGGTTTCTATTATTTAAAGAACCTGAAGGTTTCTTGACCTGTCTTGGAAACTTGCTCTGCAGCCACAAACACATTTTCAAACTCCCATGACTCACATGACCTGAGTTCATCTGTCAGGTGGGGCATTTGCAGCTCACAAAAGGTCCCTTCTAACCCAAACCATTCCATGTAATACATGTCTTGTAGTTCAACATGATGTGTACAGAAGTGAAGGTCAAGGTATTTACAGACCCTGTGTTTCACAGCACAGCCCAGATGGTAAATCCTGAGGTATTCTGCTCCAGTAAAGCACAGACTTCCATGTTTGAAATGATTAGAAGTCAATAATTCTCTAACTCTTTACTTAGTACTGGTGAATTCATTTTGTATTATGCTTTGCCTGCTTGTTTCATTGCTTTACTGGGATTTACAGAACTCATCCTTGCATAGAGAAAGAAGCTGTCTGGGCTGTATCTTCCAGGAATAAAAGGCTGTAATCTGCTGTACTTGGGTTAATACATATTTTATTATTCACAGTTCCTGGTGAAGCTCAGCAGCTGTGCTTTCTGAAATTAATGCCTGAATCAGTGATGAAAATTGTCTTTCAAATTATGTGAACAACACCTAACCCAGCACTGCCCTTCCCCAAGGAACCCCCAAACTATTTTTGAAGCGTTGCTCTGCTGTATTTCCACCCTGTCCCACAGGTTGTATTGAGAGAACTTTATAGGAAATAAGTGAAAAACCATGATTTGCATCAAAAACTTTGGGCTTAGACAAAAGATTTGAGTGGTTCTTAAAAAAAAAAAAGAAAAAGGATATGTGAAACTACCTCTCTAAATGCTGTGGATTCGCTTTCCAGAGATACAATTTTCATCCTATTGAATTTTTTGACATATGGTTATGTAAAGCATCTAAGAGCAAACTCTATCCATTTACACCTTCCAGAAGGCAGTGACTTCAGGAGTTAATGTGGGATTATTTTTAGCACGTATTCAAGTTTATTCATGCTGAAAGGTGGTACTTATCTTTTGTAATTTTAGAGTAGTTATTTGAATAAAAACATGAGTGTAGCTCTATTTTAACTGTCATGTGACATCTGGGAGCTGGTTCAAACCTCTCCCTCTCGGGGAGGTGAAAATCTCAGCATTTTTATTTCCCAACATCTCAGTGGTTCACACAATACCTGTGTATGTGTTTGGACTTATGTAAATGCATAAAACATGAGTAATCTCCAATGCACTGGGAGAATATTATACCAGAAACAACAGAAGCATCCATTGGCCAGAAGACAGTGCAATTTTCAGTGTTCTTTGCAGGAAAAGCTTGTTGTAGTTAAATTACCCCTCTGAGTACAAATTCCACTGTCACTAGAGACACTGTCAGATAAAAATCTGTGGCTGAGTGTTTTCCCTAGAGCTGGGTAAATATTTCTCTTAGCCAACCAACTGAGCCCTTTTTCAAGCTCAGAGATGGTCTGTGCAGAGGTTGCAAGTTTCTCATGTTTTGGGGTCACTCTTTATATAAACCTCCTGCTGCTTCTTCTCTCTAAAGGAACAGCGAAAAAACAAGGGCTCTGCAAATTTTAGCGTGTCATTTTGGTGGAAGGAGTTTAACTGTTTGCCCAAGAGGGCAGGCAGGGATTGGGCTGGGATGGGCTGAGGCAAAGGCAAAAAGGTCAGCAAAATGCATCTTGCAAAGTTTTATTCGTTCCAAGTTTGATTTACAGCAAGGGGAATATAAACCTCTTCCTTAGAAATGTCTGTGGGTCTGACACAGGGGAAAGCTTTGCAGTAAAAATACTCCTTGAGTCACGATGATAACGAGTTATGCAATGCCAAGGGATCCTTGCTGCCTTTGCACACTGTGATATTCAAGATGATCTGGGTTGCTCCTGTCCATTGATAGGTCTGTGCTCTACCATCTTGCAGGAGAAAATATACAGCAATATTCACAGAATAATGCCTTTCACGGTCTCTTTCATAAGCAAACACGCCATAAAAGTGTTTGTATTACTGGGTTTGTCGATGTTCGAAGGGTCATTTTATGGTGTGTTTCTTCTCCTGATCTCTATTTCTATTCAGTGCATTTTGGAAGTATTTTGCAGCTCTGAGTCCTAATGAACTAACCCTGAATGTTCCTGTTTCCTTGACGAGAAACTCCCCAACCCCTCACAGAGCATTGGGCAGTTGATGGCACGGAGCTGTGTCCATCAGTGGAGAGCAGATTCCTGGCAGTGCCTCATGATGGGGCCAACCCACAGGAACAGGAGTGTTTGACTTCCCCCTCACAGCAGAGAAGTGTAACAGCCCTGTTGCTGTGGGATCACACTGTTTTTCAGACCATGAGCTGTGTGTGGTGTTGGGGCAGCCACGGCAGGACTGGGGGCTCTGATGGAGGAGGTTGGACCCCAACTCTGCCCAGCTCCTTCCCAAGGGCTGTGCCCACCTTCCCATGGGATCCCAGTCCACATACATGCCTTGAGGTTTTCCCAGTAGCTGGTCTGACCCCGAGCAGAGTGGGTGTCTCCTTCAGCATTCCTAAAACCTGAAACATCCCTCAATTCCAGCTGGGATATCTAGGCTGAACGCACTGCTGGCTGCAGCTTTGGTGGCAGGGCAGAGAGGAGCTTTTCATTTTGCTCATATGTGCTGTTAATTTTCACACTTTCTCCTAATCCTTTGCCTGAATGGAATATTTCCATGTTGCTCTGCATTGTGCCTGTTTTCCTCAGGAAAGGAAGGGTTCAGTGCCATCTCTCCTGCCCCTTCACTGTCCAAATGTGCCATTTCACCCTCAGACAGAAAGTTTAAACAAAAGGGTCCATATCCTGCACCCTCTGTAAATGGTCCACCCTCAGCCCAGTGCTTTGTATACACCAAGAACCAGAGAAAGATCCCAGTAATCTGAGTAGCTGCACATTTCATCCCTCCTTGAGGGCATCTCTTCTCCTTTCCAGCCATCCCATCCCACGTACCCACCTTGTAGAGAGCTCATTCCTGACCTGCTGTGCTGCCACTTGATTCCCAGCAGGAACAGCAGAGCTCAGCACCTGCCAGAGCATTATTATTTACCCCTGGGCCCTCCTTATTTTGTTAATCTGTTCCCTGCATTAGTAAATGATGAATTGAGGCAATCTCCTTTCTTCCCTTTCCACCTGCATCCTCCCTTTCCCTCCAGGGCTGCGTCACTGCTGCATCACCACTCACAGAAACCGCTCTGCTCCCACTGCCGGGCTCTGCATTCAGCTCTTCTGCATTTCTGAAGCTGAGTTTTGAGTGGAATTGCTTAAATCTGGAGAAACTCCCCCGTGGATCAGACCCATTAGTTCCCTGGTGGTTTATTCTTTTGTTTGACTTGCCTTTAAATCTATTTGGTGACAAGTGACGTGGTGAGACGGGTCCAAAAAGCCAACATCAACATGTCCCCAGCTGAAGCCCTGTTTCAGCACATGAATTATGCCCACACTGGGAAACAGGCCCCCACTGGCCCCCCTGCTCCTTGCTGCTGACAATTTTTTGTCCATCAGTAGTGAAAGCAAGGCAGGAGCTTGTGCCTGACCCTGTTACAAAAGTCTTAACACAAAAATTCATGTTTTTAGGCTGGGTGGGCTCCAAGCACGTGGCACTTGGCAGGAGCTGCTGGCAGCAGGTGGATGGCAGCTCTGGAGCTTTGGAGAGCTGTGTTGCTTTGTTTTTGAGCTTCAAGAAAGCAGGAGAACAGCCCAACTTCTGCTTTTGCAGTGAGAATGATAGGAAGCTGCTGGCAGTGCCAGGGTGTTTCTAAATTGATTTTTACTCCCTCTGCCTTTTAAGTCTCATGTGAAATAAATTGGTATAACTTGTTTCTGAATTAACATAAGGTGGCTTTAGAGATATGAAAGGCCTTTGCCAGGCTTAATCCATTTACAGCTTGTGAACAAATAATTTAATTAGTGGGAAATAGTTATACTAAGGGCATGCAAAGACTGTTAGCTAGGATCTTATTCCAAGCTGGGTGGCAGCCCTGGAGTGGGCTGATACAGGATGAAGGCTCATGGGGTGTGATGGGTTGGATCCCTCCTTGGGTACTTTCACTCCTCTATAAAATAACCCAAACACCTGAGAAGTTTTAGGGCAAATACAGCTGATGGATTTATTCACAGGCCTCGTTGGTAAACTAATTCAAATGAGGAAAAAAACCCAGCTCTCCTTTTTGTTTGTTTGTGTTTTTTCCTAATCTCTGTATCTGGCTTTATTTGTACAATCCATCAAGAGGTATCTCAACACCAACATTATTTAAGCTGAAACGGGAGACTCGCTATTAGTCTTTAAAATTCATAAGATAAACAGATTCTGACGTTTCATTTGTTGTAGCCACCGAAAGAATAAATTACCGAGCAAACATCATGCAGAAAATAGTTAAGCAAGGAAGAAGTCAGTGCTCTTTATATGGGAACTTAAAGCAGGACCATATATTTTGCATGCTGTGTTTATTTTTGTGTTGGCCAAGATGGACTGTGCAGTTTGCATTGTTTGCTTAGGGAATAATTTAAGCAGAGCTAAGAACGGAGCCTCTGTCGACCAACCCTTCGGTCAGTAAACAAAATAAGAGGTTTTTTTATGAAGCCCAGCCCAGCCCTCCCCCTTCCTGTCCCTGCTGCTGAGAACAGGAGGCTCAGGCTGAGCTGTGAGGGGAGAAAGGGCTGCTGTGCCTCGGAGCTGCACAGGCATCGAGAGGATTTGTGCTGTGAAGAGGAGGAATGAGGGGCAGAGCAAACACAGCTGGGCTCCAGAACAAGTGGTGAATGTGAAATAAGTGAATGGCTGAGGTACCACCCTCCAAAAAAAGGCAAGAGTGGGACTGGGCTGGCAGATAAGAGGTTTTCCATTGGTTTGCTCGGGCTCGTCGCTTCCCTGGGCTGATGTTGGTGATCATGTCTTGTTTAGGGATCTGCCCTCACCTGCTGAAATCCAGGAATGGCCAATGCAAACGTGTGGGAAAAGCTATTCCCCAGGGGGAAACCCATGGACAGCACTCAGGAAGCATGGATGGGTGTGGTATTCAAGGGCAATTTGGGGCTGTTGGGACTTCACCCTCTTCATCAGACAGTGCTTGGGGCTGCCTCCTCCTGCCCTGGCCTCCAGCATGGGCTGTTGTGCCTGAAAAACACCTTGGCCTCAGTCTCTGTGCTAAATCAAACACTGTGGTTTAAGATTTTAAAAGCACCTTCTGTAAAATCTACTAAGTGTTGGGAAATCCTGTTATAAAAAACGAGCAAGCCTGATGGGAGGTGAACATACTATTCTGATTATCTACTTTTCTTTAATTTTGAAGCTTTTTGAAAATGCTGATAGTGAAAAGCACACTCATGTAAGTGTTATTCAAAGGAACACATGATATAAACCATGGAATTTTGCCTGTTTTTTGCTCTCCCATCTCTCCATTTATTCATCTGCATCTCTCACCTGCTCCTGACCTGCAGAGAGGAGCTCCCAGGGTGAGCTGGGGCTCCTGTTTGCCCTGCAAATAACAGCTGTGATGAGCTGACACAGTCAGCAGATGTTTCCACACAGAGCAGAGATATTTTGATTATTCCTAACGGTGCGCCCGGAACTCTACGGTTTGGGTACAAATTAATTAATTGAGCTCTTCGTTCGATCTAATGGGAGCTGTGGTACAAACAAGGGGGATGAGGCTGGGGCTGAGCAGCCTGTGCTGGGATCCAAATATGGAACAGCAGATGCTGGAGATTGTGCTGAGAGATTGGGTTTGATTAACTCTCCTGCATTGAGTGCCGTGAATTCGGGGGCTGGATGGGCCAGATCGAAGCGAAGAGGTGGCAGATGGGACAAGGGGGACAAGATTAATTGAAATATAAGCCTTGTATTAGGTCCTGATGCTTTGAAAATGTGGGCCTGAAGGTGGAAGGAGCAGGAGGTGGTGCAGATGGGAAGAGGACTGAGAGTGATGAGGGCTAAAAGCTTACCTGACAATCCCAGGGTGAGCAAGTCCTGGGCACTTTGGCTGCTGGGTCTGGAGGGAGTCAGGTCTGGAAGGAGTCAGGTCTGGAGGGAGTCAGGTCTGGAGGGAGTCAGGTCTGGAGGGAGTCAGGTCCATGCCAGAGGCACCAGCTGGAGGGTGCAGGTTGGAGCAGAGCATTTCTCATTTAGGGTGTGTCAGGAGTGTCCCAAATAGAGCCTGAGTGGGTGCTGAGGAAGGTTGAGGAAGACTTGGCAGTGATGTGCTCTGAGAAGTATTTAGTTTTTAGGGAGTGGGGGAAGCAGGAGGGCTGTTGTGAGGATCTGGTTTAGGGGTAAATCTGCTTCTCCGTGCTTGCACATCCCATGCTGGCCTTCAGAAGCACTTGACTCGCCAACTTTGCTTACCAAGCTGGGAAGTGAAGCAGGAAAGGAAAGGGGAAACCAAACAAAAGGATAAACAGGATCACAGACCCCCAGTCCCAGGACCAGGCTGAGAAAGAGGGACAGGAAGAGAGGAGCTGCAGAAGAAAAGCATTAAATGGAGACCCAGAGAAGCATAATGATAGAGGCAAACTTTTAGATCTGTGAGGAACTGTGAGGACAAGCCTGTTCAATAAAAAGCTGATGACAGGGAACCACAGGGACAGTATCCACTAAACTACATCATTTACCACTCTGCTTGTTATCACTCATTATGCTGCAGATCCTATTATGTGCTGCTTAATGCAAATCTGACCCCTGCTGTGACAGGCACAACACACAAGAACAGGGAAAAAATCATTCCTTGCCCCAAGGAGTTCGTGGTGGAGAGTAAGGAGTATTTCTGTGGAAGATTCAATCACCAGTTCAGTGTTGGGGGCTGTGGAAGGCAGTGATATGTGGACAGAGTGTTTCTCAGGGTTCACAGTTTTATAACAAAAGCAAATTATGTATATAAAGTAGAAATTACAGCTGGCTGAGTACACTACAATAAAACCTCAGAGGTATAGCAGTTTCAGTTTGTTGAAGGGAAATGATTCATTTTAGAGAAGCTGGAGTTTTCATTTGATCTGAGATTTTAGTAGGCTGCAAATCTTCACCCCTTCTAACTCCTGTGGGATTTGGTGGGATTTGGGTTTTCATTTGGAACTCGACAAGCCTTGGTAACCACTCTTGCTTTGACGTGGTTGCTACTTCTTCTGAAGGACCCAAAAATTCAGCAGGTGATAAATGTCAGAAAAGAGAAGAACTCAGGCAAAGTCTTGTGATTCAAAATGATCTCTTAAACAGCTCCAGGAAGTCTGTGCAACACCAGGGCAGCCTGAGAGTAAAGGAGAGGCAAGAAGGATTGGCCAGGAGGGGGCTGTGCCCAGCCCAGGAATATCCACAGGGTAGCTGAATTTAGGATAAATAAGAGACTTTATTTACAACCCTTGGCAGGGGGGAAGCTTGAAGACAAATTGTTGGTTTTAAGCAAAAACTGTTTGGTTTGGCTGGCAAGGAGCATTGTTTCCTGGTTGTTAATTGGGATATATTTGATGCTAGCAGGGAAGTGAATTTGTGAAGGAATGATTGCTACCAGCTGGCATGTAGCTATAGAAAGATGCATCCCAAGCTTGGGGTGCCCTTAACTACCCCAAACAACCTGGTAAAGCACAAACTTATCCTGAGATCCAAGAGGGAGGAACTTCTAAATTCATCTGCTGGTGAGTGGGGTTGGGTACTCTTTGCAAGAATGGCAGAGAGAAAGCTCAACACATTTCAGGGTGTAAATTAAACTCCACAAAGCCTTGTCAGCCTTTTCCACGTGTAAATATCTGTTTAATTCTTACATTTAATTGGGAAAATTCAGGAATGTGTAGCAGCACAGGACAATATTCTGCCTTGGCCTGTGCAGGGACTCTCTGCTACAAAATCCTGGAGGGAAATCCAAGCCTTAGGCTCTGCCACTTGTGTTTAAAATGTATGTTGGAGTGAACCACTGAATGGGTGTGAAAAAGATGCAAATATTTCAGAGTGAAGGACTTGGATGGGAAATTCAAGCCAGCCCTCTTGGGCCTGGTTAGAAGAAAATACCTGTCCAGGAGGTACAGGCTGAGGTCAGACTAAACCCCAGTGCTTAATTCAGTCACAGGGACGTTGCTCTGACTCAGTTCCCTCAATTTAGAGTTAAGTGGTTTCATTCTGAAGAACAGACCTTATTCCATAGAACTTACCACATTCCATTTATTTCCAGAGATCCCCATCAGCTGCAGAAATTTCCTCCTTTGTTTCACTGCCTTTGACAATAGAAGAGAATTTTCCTCTCTCAGCTGGCAGATTAACCATTATAGTTAGTGAAAAATACTGTCCAACAGGGTTAAGCCATTCCACTTCAATGGCTTTGACTTTGCCATGCCAATTACTAATTTCCATTAAATTCAAAATATGTTTTATGCTGATAAAGCTTCTTAAAGCATTTTCTCTAAAGCTGCATTAAGGAAAGTGATGCTTACATAAGTCCTTTGGAATACCTAATGTGCCGTGGCTTTTGCTATAAATATGTGCCAGTTCATTATTTCCACTGAAGTTCACAAGTGGGTAGGTATTGATTACTTTACAGTTCCAAGGAAGAAAACTTGGATATTTGCATGCAGCCTGGATAAGACTGCAGAGCAATCTGCTGCTTTCAGCCTGGCCAAGTGGGCGATTATTTTCCTGGATTTCCTACCTTCTGTTTCCTCTTGGGTTTTCATATTTTTCTGCTTTCGTGCTGGGCATTAATTTACTGCCTGTAAAAGGCACTTTCGACTGGTAAACTCTCTCCCCCAAGTCCAGAAAGGTTTTTAACACCAGGGAAGAACCTTATAAAATGTGAGGATGGGAAGAATCTTACAAAAATGGGAAGATGAGGGAGGGGGGAACACGACTCCTGGCAGCTGGGTGTGGGTGAGCTGCCCCACAGTGAATCCTCCTCGGTGGGATGGGCTGGATTTACAGCTTCACCTGCACAATGGAGCAGCTCCTCACACAATTTGCCCCAATTTGTACTTGTTAATGATGTCTCTGACTTCTCCCTTGCAATGCCTGAAGCCTCAGGGTGAAGAGCTGCTGGTCCAGCACCCCCAGCGGGCTGAGAATTGCTTTGGGGTGTTTGTCCACGCTGTTGAACACAACTTCATTAGCCTGTCTGCTAATTGATTCCCCGCTCCTCTCGCTAACAGGCCCAATAAAGCAAGTCAAGAGCTGTCAGTCTGACATGGTTTGGGCACCTTGGAGCAAATGCAGTCGAGCTGGCTGCTAATGAACCCGCTGTCAGCTGAAGGACACCGTGCAGGCTGCTCTGGGGACAGGGACATGCCATCAGCTCTGGGGACGTGCCATCAGCTCTGGGGCACTTTGCTGCTTTGCTTTTCCCTGTCTTTTTTTTTCCACACAGAAATAATTTCCAAGGTCTCATGTTCTATTATGGAAGTCTGTACAATCCTCTTTCCCTGGCAGAAATGATCCAATGCTGTGCACAGTCTTCTCACCTCCTCCGTGGTTCAGGAGGTTTGTGGCCATCCTGGATGTGACCTCCAGTTAATCCTGAAATTCCAGAGTGTAATGTGTCCCTTATTTCTGAATACCAGAAAGGAATTTGCTAATTAGAGAAAAACCAAGGTCTAGCACCTGGGGAACACTTCAAGAGATCAGAAGTGTCATTTTTCTATGACAAATGACACTTGGCAATGATAAAATAGCATTTCACAGCAGCAGATGTTGTTTGCTGCTGGTGTTGCAAAAGTCTGGAACTTTGAAGGACTAGAAGAACTTGATGTGTGTTTTCAGCTTCGTAAGAGAGAAAGAGGAAAAAGTAAAACATGTGATTCATTACTTAAAATAAGAGAGTGGGTAGGAAGTGAGGGAAGATGACACTCCTGCCTTCAAAAAGAAATATGTCCAAGGCCCCACCTGGAATGTCTGAAAGAGCAGGCAGAGCTGACACTGCCAGGTTGCAGCTTTTTGCACT
>JAWWLV010000030.1:9143911-9160930 GCA_035041135.1 Platyrinchus mystaceus
TGTCCAAGGCCAGGTTGGACAGGGCTTGGAGCAACCTGGGCTAGTGGAAGGTGTCCCTGCCCATGGCAGGGGGTGGAGCAAGATGAGCTTTAAGTTCCTTTCCAACCCAAACCAATCTGATTCTACAATTCTCTGAAGTGCTGGTACTAAGAGAAGATGCTTGCAAAAGTTAAACAAGTGAGTTGTCCTGACCTAGGGAATCAGAGGAACTTCAGGCTGGATCCTAATTGATTTTTGTCCACTGAGGAAGCCTGAGACAGACCCTGACATAGATGTCCTATCTACCCAGAGACTGGGGAAGGACTTGTATCAGTCCCAGGATGTATCTGCACACAGGACTGAGGGCTTGAGCTCCCTGGTTCACTGCAGTTACCTAATGGGAAGACTAATGTGAGAAGTGGGAAGTGTTTTCAATTGCCAGTTCATTTGGCTTAGTCGTGCTCTCCTGCCTCTCTGGAGCTCTGCTGCACATCAGAGACTCCCTGAGCAGCAAAGAGCACGAGTTTTGGTTGTGCAGGTCCCACCATGGCCAGGTTAGAAGCCTGGAAAAGCACAGGCTGCAGAGGCAGACTGCCTTAACCTTGACTACAGATGTGCTCTGTAATTAGAGGTGTTGTTTTGTGTGCAGAGCCAAGTCCATTGTGGGCCATTTTTCTCAGCTTGTATTAATGAAAGAATCCAGCAGCTCCACTGACTGGGCAAATCAGGAGTCAGTTCAGTCAGTTTTAATATTAGGCCAGTGGTCTATCACTAATTAAAATAAACATTTGTTATTTGGTTTTGAGATTCTTTCCAAGAGGGAAACTAAAGTTTGGAAAGATTTTTCAGAGCTGATTTCTTTCCACAGCCTGGGCTGTGCTTGAGACAGACACGAGGAGGATCTGGGAGTGGGAAAAGAAGAAAAGGATGAGGAGGAAAAAAAGTTGTTGAAATCAATGTCAGGAATTAGAGAAAGAACAGGCAGGGAGGGAACAGAAAAAGGAACAGAACAAAACCAAAGAAGACAGACAAAACATGATTGATTGGGAGGGAGGGTGGCAAGAGACAGCTGAGTGACTGGTGGGGTGACAGCACAGACATGAAGCTGGGGAAGTGGGGCTGGAGACACTGTCACTGGGATCTCTGAGGGCAGGCTGGGGAAGTGTTTGCCAGGCATGATGTTGGGGTGGTCTTTGGGGTGGAGATGGCAAAGAGGACCCTGGAGGTCTCCTCCATCTCTGGTTGTGGTCAGGTGTCCCATGGCCCCCCTTGTCTGCCCATCCCATGGCATCCTTCACCCAGAGGGACTGCAGGGGGAGACTTTACAGCTGAGCTAATCCAGAGTGGGATATTCCAGTTAATTGGATGGACATGGGATCATGCACTGCACGGGCACAGGCTGTGGCTGCACCATGGACAGCTGCCTCCTCCCTGGAGGTGGGCATGAGATGTCCTGAGAGTGCAGGGCTTGGCATTCTCACTTTGTTGCAAGACTGGAGATCCTACAACCAGATGCAGACTTCAAGGACCTACAATCCCAAAATGGCAGGATATTTCATGCCTTCCAATTTCTACCTGCTCATTCTCATTCCTGTAACCCCTGAGACCTCCATGCCCAGGGGATCCCATGTTGTGCATGTGCCTGTGTCAAAGCTGAGGATGTTTCTGTCCCTCCTCAGGTGAGAACAGACACAGGCAGAGCCCGAGCTGTGTGGCCCACATGCCATTTGACAAATGCTTGAATAAATTCCTTGATAATATTTAACTCTCATGGGGTTTCTAGCTTTGGATGTTGAAGGTAATAGCCAACAGTAGCAAAGAGTCACCACAATATCAAATGTGACACTGCTGCTGTGCTGCAAACTGGTGACTTCTCTCAGAGCATTTGCTCAGCTGTCCTGTTTTGGGGAATGTTTTCCTCCTTCCTGTTACTATTTCACACTATGGGGAAACCAAATCTGCTTCTGAAACACACACTGCCTGTTTTCAATAGGGTGTTTGTGGAAAGATGCTCAGCACCTCCTACGTGGTCCTCTGCTGCCCTGGAGCACCAGCACCGTGCAGGATGAGGCCCAGTGTTGGCACCAATTCCTGAGGAAACTGCCTCTATAGAAAGGGAGCATCTGTTTCTATTAGCAACAGCAGCTTCTGCATTTAAGAGTGTGTTAGTGCATTTAAGCACCTCATTATTGAATTGGGTCGGTTTGTGGACTTCGGGAAGTTTGGGGGCTGCAGGGTGAGGGAGGGGCTGTCACAGGAGAGCAGGGGGGAGATAAGAGAGGGGAGAGCATGATTCCTACACTCACCTGTGTAAGAGCCAGGCATCCTCTCCAAAACTCCTATAAAACAGGGTGTTTTTTCAGGTAGAGATGTGCTGAGAGGAGCAGAGGTGAGTGTGACTGAGCACTGTGGCCCCCCTGAAAGCCCTGCTGTGTGTCCAGAGCTTCTCCCAGTGTGGGTAGCAAAGCAGGGAGGTACCACGGGAAAGTTCGCATTCAGAACGACAGGATGCTGCCAGTGTGTTCCTGTAGCTACTCCCGGCAGGTACAGGGAGATGGAAATGTTTTGTGTCCTGGTGACTAAAGCAGAGGGTGAGGAGCCACCGGCTTTACCTTTCGCTGCCGCCAGTGCCGGGCTGAGCACGGGCAGGAGGGGCGGGGTGGGGTTGAAGCCAAGCTGCTTGTTCTCTCCAGCATCTGCTCTGCCCTCCCTGGAGCCGCTCGCAGGGAAAGGAACACACCCCGCGGAGAGGCTGGATGTGCGAGGCTGGAACACTGCAAAGCAAGAGCAGCTTCAGCGAGGAACAGCTCATGTTCACGGTGCGACCAGCCCAGCGAAGGGAGAGGCTGAGGGCAGCCGCGAAAGTGGTTCCCTGTTTAGCTGCAGGTATTTTGTTGCACGTCTCAAGGAGGCTTTTTCATTTCCTTTGGAAAACAGGCTGCAATCACCCGGAGAAATGGTGTGTGACAAGATTAGGGCAGGGACCACCGGTGAGATGAGCATATCCAAAGTGAGCCACAGACTACATGAGCGTGTCTCATTAAAGGTGTGAATATTTTGTTCTGCCGTGATAAAGCATTAAAGTATCGGTGTTTTCTCATCAAAGAAAACAAACCCCTGAAGCTCAGAGGGAGCACGAGGTGAAAATACATTGAGGTTTTCTCAGGCTCTGACTTCCTTGCACACGAGCTTTACTGCCAGGCAGAACTTATCATTTTCTGCAGCAGAAAAAACTAAATTCTTTTCACTGAAAAAGTTGTGCTGGAATGACTAAAACTAATCAGGGTTGTTGGGTAGCGAGGTTTAAAAGCTGGGCCGAGCTTACAGCAATTCAGCTAAGTAGATTAACATGTATGAGCCTTTAAAGCTGTCAATCCCTCGCATAGGATTTGTGCTGGGCACTTTGGACACCCTTGGCCAGTTCCTCCCAGCTGACACCCCCTGCTCACTCCGGATTCACTGAGCAGGCAAACTTCGCTGTTCTGGTGGTTTTGTATTTCTGCCGCTTTCCTCGAGAAGGGGGAAGGGAAACGCATTTCCATGGTTGCAAAACCTGCCATTCCAAAGGCAAATCAGCTCCCTTTGTGTGTTTTTGGGTCAGCTGTGATGAAATGAGGGGCAAAGAATGTGCCTGAGCCCTTCAGCTTTTGAATGTTCTGTGATAGAAGCATTCAAAGGGCACCAGGAGGTCGGCAGCTGCACAGAACATCTCCACTTGATGCTCAGAACTCTTCAGCTGATAATGACCACTGTCATAGCCAAAGCTGACAAAAATTGCATGAAGGTCGTTTCTGCACGATCAGTTGGCTTATTTTAACCTTCATCGGTACAGTTGGTGACCAAACCCCCCTGAGCTGAGCTAGATTGGAGGGGATGAGGGGGTCAGGTGTGCTGGCAGTGTCTGCTCCTCTGGGTCACAGCAAACAGGGCTGGGGTGGAAGGAGAGGATGCAAACAACTCCTTAAATCCCTCCAGGCCGGTCTCCTGTGGAGAAGCCAAAGTTTTAACGTGTTTTAAGGAGCCTTTAAGGTGTTTCAACCATCTTTTAAAAATGGATTGCTGGTGCAATGCCTGGAGAGAGCATCCCCTCTGCTGTTTGGGAGGTGGGTGGCAGCTGATTCCTGTGGGATTCCTGGGTCTCTGAGGTTTGCTCAGCAGGCAGCTTAGGGAATACTTTGTGGTAGGATTGCTGAAAGATCTAGCTTTTGCATGATGGTACAAAGCAGCTGAGAAAAACAGGAAATGCTGCTGAGACTGCTCACTGCACTTCTCATGTGCTCTGGCCTTGCTGCTGTTTAAAAGTGAATATTTGCTGCTTTTCTCTTCCAGCACTAATATTATGCCTTAGTGCTGCCATGCACATGATTTTTATCAACAACCCCTCTGATTTGCTGTTGATGCTCTGCCCAACACAGCAGATGGTGGCCAGGAAAACACACTCCTGTGAGAGCCTGCTCCAGAAAATCCCATCACAGGGCTGTACCAGTCCCCAGGATGAGCAGTGGAGGGGCTGCCCTCCCTGCTGGCTGCCTACAACGCTGAGTGAGCTTGGAAGGCAGTGTTTCAGGCTGGGAGTACAGCTGGAATCATTCCTCCCAGGTATCCATCTCTAATCACCTTCACCTTCCACAGTGAGAAGGAACTAATGGTGAAACCTGTCTGCCTGGAAATGAGCTTTTCCTGAGCAGCCTGATGCTCTGCTTCCTGGGTGAATTACTATAAATGAGGTTATAATTATTTACCTAATTGCAACTGCTTTCACTAATGATTTTGTTAGAATTTACTGGGACTAAAGCAACATCTGAAGCTATAGCAGTGAAAATGTAATGCAACATGATAGCGTGATAACACCACCAAAAATACTCATCTGAACGGGATTAACATCTCAAGATCCTGACTGTGGGTGAGTTTAGGGTAGAGAGGAGCTCTCAGTGCAGGGAACTGCTCTAGAGATGAAAAGGCAAGGGGCACAGGGAGAAGGGAGATGGTAGGAACATTGTAGAAAGGAGGAGAATGTAGGACACCAGGAGATAAAGACCCTTTTCAGAAGCCTAGTCAGACTGAGGGGCATGGGCACTGACAGAAAGAAACCAGTATTTTTTTTCAATTGACAGGCTTTTGTAATCAATTATTTTAGTTTATTTTTTTCTTTCTTTTTCCTTTTTATTTGTTTTTTTGCAGTGGCAGGTGCTCTGAATGAGGCATCCTGATTTTCTTTGTCTTTCTTCTACAGGGATGTGAGAATTGCAGCGTGGTTCTTGACTGCAGGACACAGCCTAACCCCAGCAGGTAAGACTGGAGCTTTTCCTCTGTGGGGTGGATTCAAAGGGAGGGTGGAAGGTGCAGAGGTGACATTAAGCAGGCAATGAGGACACTTGGCCTCTTCCTGAGAGCACTTTTGTTTATAAACCAGCATCCACTTCCCAGGAAAACATTTTTGATGTTGCCTTCAGACATCCTCTCTGGGAGAGCGGCCCAGCCTCCTGGCCTGCCCAAGAGACAATAGAAGGAAAACAAGCACAATAGGTGCATGTGCTAAACACTTTAATGAGCACTTCCACACCATTCTCCTGCGTTTCCCCACATCCCCACGAGTCAATAAGCACCTCATGCAGCTTTCCAGATAGTGCCTAATAAAGCACAGCCCAGCCCAAACGTCAGCTCTCATTCACTGAGGTGGGGATGGAGCTGATTTTGTGCCCTCTGTGTTGTCTCAGTGTCATATTCCCAGTAATCCCTTTGTCTGTGTGAGCTTCCTACAGTGACATTATGCTTCCAGTGCTCCAGACACAATTATATCTGTTTGTGCAAAGGGCACTGTGATGGTTTTTGCACATGCACTTAAGAGCCAGAAAACAACAAACACCCAGCTGATTGATCTGCACCTGCAAAAAGAAAAAGGCCCTCGAATTTGTTGCCCTGTGGCTCTGAGGGATGTGCATCTCTCATTTGGCTCTGGTCCCTGTTGAATAGCAAGTTAATGATAGTGCACAAATCACCAGTGATTATTCTCCGGTCTCCATTGTCACCCAACATAATGTCCTCCTCCAGTGGCACTTGGTGATGATGCTCTGTGATGCACAGAGCACTCAATAAGGAGTCCTGTAAGTTCTGTATCAGAAAGTCAGCATTTATAGTAGTTACTTGGGACAATTTTATCTCCTGGAGACAGGGCTTTTAAATTATGACTAATACATGGTATCTGGGAGTCTTTCATCTCCAGCTCTCTCTCAGATAGTTAATCCAGATACATTATTCCCAAACCACTCAGTCTTTCTCTTCCAATGAATGCAAGGGAAATTTTTTTTTTGTGATTTCTGTAAATGAAAAAATTACCAGGCTTCAGAAAATGTTTATTCTTTATTATTGTTTACACACAACCACTAAGAGGACCTGGAGCAAGGGATGTGAATCCCAGAGCCTTGCAAAGAGAGATGGGTAGGGAGGACTTAATTCTCATTCATTTGGACATTCATTAATAAGAAATACTCTGTTTTGGGGTGAAATTCTGCCTCCATGTCCAATGATGTAAACCCACTGAGACCAGCTACTCCAGTAAAGTTGATCTAACTGAGCTCTGTGTTGGTTGCAGCAGCTCAGGACCTGTTCTGATCATTCCAGCCTCTCTGCTGACTCTCTCTGACAGCTTAGCAACATTTCTCAATTATCTGAGCCTGAAAAGCTCATATAAGAATCTGATTTCATTTAGCATTTTCCATCATGCTCTGGGTTATGCTCAATGCTCATTATCTTTGCATGTTTTGCCAGTGTGTGACTACAAAAATAACTTAGTGTGAGCCTTCAGAATTAGGGGTTGTTGGGAATTTTTCAATGAAATAACTTTGCAGAAGAAAAAAAGTTCTCCCACTGGGAATACAGCACGAAAACCATCAATCCTCCTGGGAAAGTTGATAGCTCAGGGTGTGGGAGAGTGGGATACATCTTTCATGCTTCCTTTTCCTCTCTCCAGCAAACCCCCTAACTCTGCTTCTGCAAATCTGGGGCTCATTTCTCAATCAGCTGAACCACTTGGAGCAATTTTATTGTTTAAACAGGGATTTTTGCCTCGATCTCTCAGACCACCTCCATGCTAATAAAAGCAGCAATGCTCCCCTGGTCTGGCCACCCCACTCCAGCAATATCCTTTCTCCTCCCCTCTGGGTGTGGGTTTTCTTGCAAAGGCAACCCAAGACTCTGAAGAAAGAGCAGTGACAGAGATTTTCTGCCCTCACTGGGTGCTGTGATGTATCTGGTGCACCCTCAGCCATGTCCCACAGCTGCTGGCCTGGCCCTGCTGCTGCTGCCGCAGGGATCTTCCATTCATTTCTGTCTGGGAAAAAAAAAACAAATTTAAGAAGTTCTTAATTTCATCCCTTTGCCAAATCAGAGTCTTCTGAGCACTTTTGATGGCCAGAAGACTTTGGCAGAATGAGGCTATTCCTCATTGCCCTTTAGAGCTTTAATCACTGTTTTCCCTGTTCACAAGATGAACTGCAAGCTGTAGCTTGGTTGGCAGCTCAATATCTCTTTAAATTACTACTGGTTTCTCCTATGTCATTAATATTTTATTTATGTTGTATTAAATTTCACATCAGTCTCCATGCCAACAGTTCATGCCAGGAGCAAAGTCTGACAGAATAATTTAAATCCTCAGAGATACGGGCAATTTCTTTTTGGATAACGTCATGAAGTCAGATTTGTTGTGTCCTTGCTTTGTGGTGTCAGAGAGTCAGGGCTGGACACAGAATCAGAGTGGTTTTGGTTGGAAAGGAACTTAAAGGTTGTCTAGATCCACGGAGAGGGACACCTTCCACTTGCCCAGGTTGCTCCAAGCCCTGTCCAACCTGGCCTTGGACACTGCCAGGGATGGGGCAGCCACAGCTTCTCTGTGCCAGGGCCTCCCCACCCTCACAGGGAAGAATTTCTTCCCAATATCCAATCTAAACCTACTCTCTTCTGGTTTGCAGCCATTCCCCCTTGTCCTATCATTACATGCCCCTCTCCAGATTTCTTGTAGCCCCTTCAGGTGCTCAAAGGCCACCATAAGGTCACCTCAGACCTTCCTCTTCTCCAAGCCGAACAATCTCAATTCCCTCAGCCTCTCATGTTGCTCCTCTGCCCCTTCCTGCAGTGCCATCGAGGAGACACCTCTTCATGCAGAGAGAGGTGAGCACTGACCCTCCTTTAAGCTGCCATCAAGTGTCACCTACAACTGACAGCAAATCCCCAGGGAAAGGCAGAGCCTTTCACTCGACCAGATGAGAATTCTGGGAAAACAGAAGGTCTTGAGCAGACAGTCCCTTCCTCAGGACACTCACAAACTTGTGCTTGTGGAGTTGCACCATTCTGGCTACACCCCTGTTGCTGCCTTCATTCCCCTGGAAGTGCAATCCATGTAATTCTTTTATTGTTTATCTGAACTGTAGGTTATTTGCTTTGCTGCTGCCAAGCAAATCTCTCTGACACTGGACTGGAGAGATAAAGCCACTGAGAAGGAAGACAGCAACCAGCTTAACTCCATCTTCACCACATACAGGACGGTCACAATTTGGATTTATTCATTTCTTTTTGTTATTTCAGCCTTTAATAGATGTCCAGTAAAGAGCAAGGAATGATTCTCAGTCCCAGAGGTTTCTCTGTTGGGACTCCATGACATCCATTCAGTCCTCTCTGGGATGCTCACACCAGCACCAGAGAAATGCAAAGGCACTAAAAAAAAACAGTGAAAAGTTGAGTAGAAATAAAAAAGTAAACTATTCAGGTTTAAGTAAGAGAAAAATAAGCAGGAGGATACAGCCAAAAATGGATGGAGACTCAAGGGAAAGTGCAGCAAAAAAGCATGAGTCTTTTTCTTTGCATTTAACAAAAAATGGATTCCAGGGACCCCTAAAGAATTGCTATTTGAAATGCAAAGTCTGCATAAAATAATGTGGATATGAGGATAATCTAATGCCACACAGGGAAGATTTGGCACTCAAAACACTTCAGGCTCCTGGGGCCTGAAAAATTCAAATTTTCTCCCACCATATTCTTAAAATCCCAAATCTGCAGGACCTGGGGAATGGCATTAATCACAGGTGTAGCCACAGGCAGAGATCCAGGAATCACAGCTGCCTTCATAAGCCTCTGCTCCAGAGGGGATTAAAGAGAATTGGGTTCAGTGGGGGAACTGTGGAGTTAGCACTTACCATCCCAAGCTGCAATTTGTCAGGATACAACCCAGCCATGCAAGGGGAGGGGAAGGGAAAGAAAGATCCAGGTGACAATCAGGGCTCACACACGTGGCTCTGTTGATTTTCCATGCCTATTAATGCCAGAGAAGAACCCATCCCTGGAGACCCCACAGCACAAACTACAGGCAAAATTGCCTCTCTGGAGATTGCAGCCACTTTTGCAGCCTCGTGGTATCAACCCTCCCTGTTTGCTTCTGCTTCCTTTATTAAAAACCCACAGTGGGAAAGGAACTGGTGCATCTTCCTGCCCTTGAAATGTAGTTGAGGGAATATCCATCTGCTTCAGAGAGGCAAATCTATCCTCTATCTTGTTATTTTCGTGGTTTGCTTTGTTCTATGTGGAATATAATGAGTGGCCTTGCTTATTTTTCCCAACCAGCAATTACTTTAGAGATGAAATCACAAGCAGCCCTATAACCTTCTGACAGGGCAGGATTATGAAAGGCCTGCAGGAGTGTCATGCAGACTCTGCTGTGAAATCTGACAATTTGAGAGTTTCCTTCCTGGTCCAGACAGTGATGATTTTTGATACCCTTTTAAAATCCCATTTTTTTTTCCCCTGTTCTGACAGGTACTGGAGAAATAAATGAAATGTGCAATCCTTTTTGCAGATGGGAGTGCATCTGATGATTCACTGGAGGCTTGGAGGGTGCTAACAGCCATCCTTTACGTGTCTTGTGTTGGTTTAATAGGTAGTTTGCAGCTGTGGGATCATTGCTGTATTTCATAGACATCTTCTATTATTAGCTATTAAAGGGATATGAGACCACAGATAGTGTTGTATTAAACTACTAGTTCCTGTATTTATTGGCACCACCTGGGGATTAAAACAGCTGCTGTCACTCTGCAGAGTTGTCTTCAAAGCAGGGGAGATGTGATGGATGGGTGATCAAAGCCCCCTCCCTGTTCCCAGAGTGCAGTAATCACAGATGGAAACAGCTCCAAACAGGCAGAGAGGGCTCAGGGGAACCAGCAGAGTCTTTGCCCCAAAGGCAGGAGATGGTGAGGGAAAGCAAAGCCAGTCAGGGAATCACAGAATATCCTGAGCTGGGAGGACCCACAAGGGTCACTGCACAGGACAACCCCAGAGATCACACCCTGTGCCTGAGAGTGTTGTCCAAACGCTCCCTGAGCTCTGGCAGCCCTGGTGCTGCACCCACTGCCCTGGGGAGCCTGTCCAGTGCCCAACCACCCTCTGGATGAAGAACCTTTTCCTGAGATCCAACCTGACCCTTCCCTGACCCATCTTCCTGCCAGTCCCCAAAGGCTTCAGTGCTTCAAAGATGGGAAACACTCCATGGTCGTGGTGGCCTCTTCCAAGGAGAAGGTCCAGCACTACCCCCTGTGTTTCCCCTCTGGGCATGTAAATCCCCTGGGGTTAACATGACAACTCTTCATTCACAGTGACCAGAACCACATTTATAACAAAACCTCTTCCAGTGAGTGACCTTTTGTGATAATTCCAGCTCATTCTGCCATGGCTGCTGGGCACGTTCCTGCCTCTTCAGAGGTTGGTTGGGATCTTTTCACCTAAGGAGACCTCTGAACCCAAGGGGAATCATATTTACCTTGAAAATAGCGTGGCAATCTGTCCTCTGGAGGAGAATGGGAAAGAACTATTGGAGCTTGGATGGTGTATGAAATCTGAGGCAGAGCCACTGGCTCATGTTCCTTGCACGTGTGGGCAAAAGGGACACGATAAATAATGCAGCAAAAGCACAATAAATAATTTAGGCACCACGAGGCTTGGATGAGATCCATAAGAACCCCTCCTAAATTTAAAGTGCCTCTCTCTTTTGGCATTGCAGGATTCCATCAGGCTCTGGGACCTGTGTCAGTGGCATCCTGAGCCTGGCACTGCCCAGCAGAGCTCTGGCTGCAGCAAGGGGCACCCCGAGGGGCAGCAACTCCAGCAAAGGTCTGAGTGAGTAATTGGAACGTTAATTTGCATTAATTTGCAGGCTGGAGGTGTGTGACTGGTGGCTGTGGGTCAGTGAGTTTATGGTGAATCATCTTCTCCAGGGCCAGGTGGCCTTCATGGTGTTGCAGTTCAAAGGTTGATGATAAGATGGTGTTGTGGTTCATGGTAAATGTGATCTTCCTCCTCCAATAAAATGTGGGAACTACCAAGGGAAACATGGAGCAGTGAAAGGAAAGGCAGATGCAGGAGCTGGATCCCTGCAGCCCTTGTGTTCTCACAGAGCCCTCGTAATAATTATGAATAAAGCACTGCTCTTCCAAATCACTTTCTAAAATAAACCATGCAGATGGCTGTAAGGGAAGACCTAGTCATCAATCTGAGTAATGTTTATTTTGAGGACATTAGCAAGAGATGTGTACAATTGTGCTGGGTTATGCACAGTGAGGCTCAAACGGATGCAGGGACAGGAACATCACACACGTCAGACAGTGCTGGTCCACACTGTCAGCCTGGTCCTGCTCTATGGGACAGTCCTGAGAGCTGCTTAGGGTGTCTCACATGTAATGTGGAGAGAGAAAGAATGTATTTTCTCTTCTACAGCTTCATAGGTTCTGGGTTCACCCAAAAATATGTAAGAGGAGACACTCAGTGCTAAGAAAAGTTAAATGTTCTCTCTTTTTGAGAGAAGGTGAAGAGGACACAGACATTTTCTTACAGTCTGTGAGAACAAGATAATTTGGCTTTTCAGACAGTGCTGGGGTTTTTTCCCCTCCTTTCCCCCAACATGTCCAATTCCAACTGGATAAAAATGAACCTCCCAGAGAAAGGCAAAACCTGGGTGCTCTGCTGAGGCTGCCTGTGGCTGTTGTAGCATAATAAAGTGCAATATAAATTCACAGAGGTGTTTTCCAGCCTGCTGTGCCCAACCCAACCCCTTGTTTAGTGCTTGTGCTGCAGTGCAGAGCTGTGCTCGATTCCTTTTCATGGGTGCACCCAAGGGGGGGGGGTGGTTTCCAGCAGCATTTGCTGCTGAAGTGGTGAGGAATCATCTCTAAGTCTGGCCAGCTGAGAATACTGGAGGGCTCCCAACGCTGCTTTATGTTCCCTGACTTCACTCCTCAAACCCTGAGAGGAGAGTTTTCCACAGGCAACACCCCCCAGCACGTTTTGGGGGCTGCTGGCAGTGCCCCCCTGGTGCCAGGACAGATGGAGGGGCTGCACAGAACCCCTGCCCTGCACATTGCAAAGCTTCAGCTGAGAAAAACACCACCTGAAACTCAGTTTGTCCACCACACACCAATTTGAATCACCGAACTTTGTGTCAAAATACAGCCTGGGTAAGAGCAACTTGCTTTATTTATTTATTTTTCTGAATGCAGTTTTTATCAGCTGTGAAATCCATCCCCTTTCCTTAGCTTCCTATACATGAGCAGCCTTCATGTATAGGAAGATTATAGTGGCATAGTAGAAAAATCAAACCATTAGAAGCTCCTGAGGCATAAATTCAAACCCTCATTAATCTCTGTGGGCTGCATCTCAAACCTGGATTTTTGCAGAACGTGGGTGGTGTTTTCAAAGTGAGTTGCTGGAATTGGTTGGCTGAGAGGATTGACTTAGACAACAATATGTTTCTGAACCTCAGCCCTGAGGTTCAGCAGAGGCCTGAACGAGGTGCAGGCTGTGGTTTGGGCTGTGTGTGGCACATCCAGGGGGTTGCCTGTGGCTTTGGGGTGACTCCAGGTCCCTGCAGTTCAGTGCTGGGCTGTGGGGAGCACAGGGAGCAGTGGGATTGGCACATGGAGCTGTCCATGGACTGCTCTGGATTTTTCTGGTGTTCACTAATTTAGTCACAACATGTTTTTATGGGTCTGAGTTGAACTTCCTTACCTGGGCCAGCTCAACTTTTTTTTACTGTGAAAGCCCAATTAAAACTGATGTGTGGTGGATGTGTCACCCCAGTAATTCTGTGCCACTCCTGTCTTTCACCCTGCACTCAGAGGGGTCCCTTCCTACTGCCAGAGCATCTGGAGACCTGAGTGTCAGCAATAAGGCTGTGCTGGTTTGGCACAGGAGAGCTGCACTTGGCTCCTGAGCTTTCTCCTGTCCCTTAATTGCATGGGGGAGCAACAGGGTCGCTGGTTTAAATTGTCATAATGCAAAGATTTCTGAGTCACCCCTGCAAGAAGAGCAGCAAGAAATAACCTACTGTGCTTATGGAAGTTTAGGTTGTGAGGGAAGTGTTGTCTTTAGTCAAGGACAGATTTTGTGCCTAGAAAGAGGCACAAGAAAGGGGCTTAAGGCTCAATTGCAGCTCCAAGAAGGTTGAATGCTACAGGGATTCTCTTGTCAGGATTTGGAAAGGACTGCCACTCACTCTGCTATCACAAGTAGCTCAGATCTAGGAATTTCCCACATTTTCTTAGAAGTACTACTAAAATTGGAGGAATGGATTAAGGAAACCCTGCTTAGCATGTAAGATGATAGCAGGAACATGATTTTATTTTCTAGGTCAAAGCAGTGTGGTGTTGCCTTAGATAGGTACAGATTGCAAGAGAACCTAACCTTTATATTTTTAATTAAGTATAAATAGCTGAATCACCACTTTTGGCCATAGTAGGTCCTAAATACAAAATTTAGCTGAAGGGAAAATTTTCTTATGGAGCTTTTTCTCTGTATTTTGTGCAGATGGGAATGAGTGAGAGACACTGAAAGAAAGATGTGGTGCCCTGGGAGCCAGGTAGACACTTTAAAAAAAAAAAAAGAAAAAAAAAAGAAGAGTAAGACAGTACAAAGCACAAAACTTATCTGAGTGCATCAAAGTCAGCTGAAGAAATATTGACTTTCTTTCTAACAAGAAAGCAGCAGTTCAGCATTTCTTTGGTTTAATAGTACAGTTTAATAAGCCAGATTCTTGTGGCTTTAGGGGCTGTTAAAGCATGTGGGCAGGTTGCTGTAATGAGCTGGAGAAAAACCCTGCGGAAAGAGGATTTTTTTCCCCCCTGTACCTTCGGATTTACCGCTGAGCATCCCAGAGGCAGAGCTGTGGATTAGTTGTTCGTGAGCACAACCTGCCGGCTCCCTTTGCAACCAGCAGCGAGAGGCAGCGCTCCATCTCCCTCCTCCCTCACCCGCGGGACGGAGCGGTTGAGTTTGGGAACGCTCTGGATCGTGTCTTCCCCTCGGGAATGGACAGAAATCCCTACGAGACACCCACAGCCTTTATTCGGAAGTGTGGAGAAAATACGGGGAAACGCCTTGCAGCTCCCTGCAGGGACAGGAGTTTTGAACTTTCACATTAAAAAGCTCCTAAAACGAGCAAGCAGATAAACAAAAACTAGTTTCTCTCCTCTCAGAGCACCGGGGTATTTGGGGTTTTTAGGGACTGTGGCATTCCTGCAGGCTGTGGCATCAGTTGACATTTCCAGGCACAGTAATTCCTACCACCTTATGATGCTCTCTCTGAGCTGTATCCAGTGTCTGGATGGCAGCAGGGACTGAGCTGGGTGTTTTCAGTTACTCAACATGCAGTGAAGTGTGTTTGATAAGTACAAAAGTCTCCCTCTAGTTGTGCCTTTTTGCTCTGCAGTGCATGTTACTTCTGATGAGGACGCTGTGATTTGCTCACTGTCACACTTTGATCTCAGCAACATTGCCTTGCAGGAATCAGATGCTGCCTGAAAGCCTGGAGCTGGGGCACTGCCCTTAGGGCTGCTTAGGGCTGCCCCTCCAACAAGGCTGCAGGTCTCCCTTCACCTAAAGCCTACCCTAAGTGCAAGGCTTGAGGTTTGATGGCCCCCAGAGCTGTGACATGGATGTGGTGTCACTGGGGGCACTGGGGGAAATAAGTCCCTGAGCTGTGAGCTCACTTGGCTGCTGCAAATGCAGAGCTGGGAACATGAGGGTGGTCAGTGGTTGGAGCCCTGTTTGTCTGTCCTGACTCGCTGCAGGAATGATTGACAAAATCAGTCAGTGCTGTTTCTAAGTGCATGAGAACAACAAGCTTCTTTATAGGATGAATTCAAGCTTTAATTGGGTCTGGGAATCCTCCTGCAGTTTTGGCCCAAAGCATATTATTGTACAGAGAACACTTTTGCATCAAACCAGCTTTTTAATTTGATGGAAGCTTTCACCTTCAAATGGAAACCTTGCAGTGAGGTGTTGCAGTCCCTGTGCCAGAGTCCCTGTGCCATCAGAAGTGATGCTGGGTACCAGTATAACAGGATTGGCAGCCCAGCTCCAAGGGGAGAGGAGAGCACAGGGCAGTGCAGGACCCTGCCAGCCACTGGGGTACAGGGAGAACTTTCCCACTGACTTCTTTTCAAAAGCAACTTGCTATGGAGTCTCTGTGCCACCCACTTGGGTGTACAAGAGAAAAAACCTCCATCCTAAGGAAGATCTCAGCCATCAGTCTCCTGCTTCCTCACCACATGGACATGCAGGGATGCCAGAGCTGTGCCCACCACAGGGGCAGCTGCCAGAGAGGGGCCTGGAGTCAGGGCAGCCACTGCTGGAAATTCATCTCATCACCAGATCCCCCCATGCTCCTGCTGTGTAAGCCTAATTAAACTCTTACAGTAGAATAATTAATCATTAGTAAGGGAATTAAATATTAGTCTGTATTACAGTAAACATTAGTTGTGTATTAACAAGCTCGTTAGCTATTCATTAACCTTTTAAGCTCTACAAAATCCGCTCTATCACACTGCAGGTTTGTGTTAAATGTCTGTCTCAAATGACCTGGAGTGAGTGGAGTGCCCTTTTACCTGCTGCCAAAGGCATCAGGAATTCCAGGACCTGTTTAGTTATTTTGCCCCTTTGGTTATTATCTGCCTTTCTATTTGATTTGATTTAAATTCAGCTATAGGGAAGGTTTGCCTTATTATTGATATGGAACCATTAAAACCTCCCAGGGATTGAGAGAATCCCTTCCAAAATGATGTATGATCACTGAGGCAATGATTATTTTTACCCTGTTGTTGTTTCTGTGTTCCTGGCATAAGGTATTGTCAGACCTCTCAGGAGTATGTGCCCTACAGAGATGCAGAACAGAGGCTAAGGGAGGGCAAAGCTAATGGGTGTGTTCTTATTCTAATAAGATTCAGAGGCACAGTCCCATTTTTGCCCCTTCCTTTCAGGTCATTAAGGCAAATCCCTGAATTTCTCTGCACCTGCCTTCCTTCACTGGAAGCTAGGACTACTTTTCCTGTGTCACCTCTACCCTTTTTTATTAAAAATGTAAGTTGCTCAAGGGTGTAGTTTGTGCAGGCTGGTGTCCAGCATCAGGTTTACTGTCTGCAGGGCTTACAGCTCAGTCATGGCCAAGGAAAAATGATGAGGCTGAACCAGGTGAGTGAAGGAGGGAGCAGTGGGATGTGCTGCCTGTGGCATCTAACGCTGTGGTGGTGAGAGATTTGTGGCCAAAGCAAGGGCAGAGGTGCTTTTGGGGGTCACAAGCAAAGTATTTATAGTGTCTGGATAGAGGAAACACTTATCCTTCCCATCTGAAAGCCACCTTGCAGCACAGCCTTGGCTGTGAAGCTCTGACTTTCATTTCCCTGCCCTCTGCTTAGTCAGGGAAGCAAATGAGAGCCAAATGAGGAATGAAACGACCTGTTTGCCAGGTTCCTGCTTGGGGCCTGAGAGGCAGCAGAGCTGTTCTGTGGCAGGGTCTGCCTGCAATGCAGGATGAGTTCTGCCTCCTCCCTCCTCACCTGCAGCCCAGACCTGGCTGTGGTGCAGCAGAGATCTGCTCTCAGCTGGAGAGGTGTCTGAAACCCTGTCCCTGCTGCTCAGGGCTGAGTTGTGTCTTTGAAACCCTGTCCCTGCTGCTCAGGGCTGAGCTGTGTCTGAAACCCTGTCCCTGCTGCTCAGGGCTGAGCTGTCTTT
>JAWWLV010000030.1:9169482-9181520 GCA_035041135.1 Platyrinchus mystaceus
AGAGAAAGAGAAAGAAGAGAAAGAGAAAGAAAGAAGAGAAAGAGAAAGAAGAGAAAGAGAAAGAAAGAAGAGAAAGAGAAAGAAGAGAAAGAGAAAGAAAGAAGAGAAAGAAAGAAGAGAAAGAGAAAGAAAGAAGAGAAAGAGAAAGAAAGAAGAGAAAGAGAAAGAAAAAGAAAGAAAAGGAAAGAGAAAGAAAGAGAAATATAGAAAAAAAAAGAGAAAGAAAAAAAGAAAGAAGTAAAAAACCCCACAAATAAATGGAAAAAAATGGATTCTAAATTAGAAATGGTATTCACACACAAGTTTTAGACACCAAGGTGTTAAGAGACACAAAATGCTTTAATCTTAACGAGGCTGATGATTATCAGTTTAGAACACAACTTAAGAAAGGAAGAAAAAGAAATACTTATGTTTGGAGAGAACAAGTCCATGTGGTACAAAACCAAATTCTGAAACAATTGATTTTCACTGGTCCTTTTAAAACAGCAGTACCATTTGCTGCTTCTTTTGGCTCAAAAAAAATTATGTACTTTTTTGAATAGACCATCATATTTTTATCAGAGGACACAGCACTCTGGAAGCTTCCAAGGAGAATTTTCTGGAGACTACACACAATATCTGTAAGAGGGTTTTTTGTCTCTGTTTTCCACCTCTGAATTTTTTGGTCCAAACAGTAACCAAAGAAATTAAAATCACATATTCAAAGGAATTAATTCTTATCATAGGCCCAGAGAAGGCCATAAATATCATAGAATTCTGTAACTATGTGCAACCGTATAGAGAGGGAAGGCCCTGGTTAAGGGTTTTTCTTCCCTGATGAGCCTGAGATCCTGATTATTTTTCTTTTTTTTTCAAATCAAGATGCTTATAATGATTGGACTAAAAGTCTGATTAACCATGTAATTTTTTTTTTCTTACTTCTCTCTTACTCATCAGGTGTGCCGTGATCTTACAGAGACTCTCGAAGATGATATGTGAACAAAATCAACAGGCAAGGAAGAAATGACTGATACTCTTAATTGTTTATGTTAAAGCCATGGAAAATATGAATTTTGCATGAGTTCCATGAAAAAGGGCAAGCCAGACTATTTCACTCACATGGCTTGGGGAAGGAGAGGCTTAGAGAAAATTTTATTGCTTTGGTTTATGCTTAGGAGCAGAAATTGAATTTGTGGAGTTAGATTCAAATAACTCTCAAAAATATTATCTTTTTTAATTACTTGAGGTAGCTAAAGGAGAAAGATTTCTTCCTTTTCAGGACTCCACTGTTCCAGTGGTTCTTTCAGTAATCAGTAGTAGCAAAGTGAATTTGCAGACAAAAATTTGCCCCAAATCTTGTCAATCTTGGCAATGCTCAGTGGTGGTTAAATTATTTGAGGTCACAAGTTTGGGAGGAGCCTCTACTTGCAATGTGAACACAATGGTGATGCCCAGTGAGTGGCTGTGCTGTCCCTGATCTCCCTCTGTGCCTTACAACCCCCTCCAGAAGGTCCCTGGCACAAATCCTTTCCAGAAAGAAGCTGAAAAGTGAAGATAAAACATACCCGTTGTTTGGAATTCAGCATCCCCATCTCAACATCATTCTCACAGTTTTTGGCCTTAGATTTGCAGAGTTTTATGAGGCACATTTTTATTCTCAGTATGAGATAATAAAATGATTTAGGGCTTGGCACTAGATTGAAAGGAGCAGGTAAAGTCCTTCCTTCATCAAAGTAGGACAGCCAGAGCTTGGCACGTGCAAACTTCCACTCCACATCTGCATCCTCCTTGGGAAGGGAAGAGGGGAAAAACAAATCAACACCCAGATTAGTAAAGAGGAAGGAATTTAGCTATGGTCAGGACAAACATACAGTTAGGAATTAACTAGACTCAGATTCTGTTTGCCAGAAACAAGGCCCCTGCACAAAACCTGCCTTTGTGGGTTTATCTGTGGTAATCCCAAAATAAGGACAATTTAAACAAAGCAATGAATAAACAGAGAGTAGAAGTCCTCTAAATATTAGACCATTTCCTTGGATATCAATGGGGTTGTCTCAGTAACCAGCTTGTGCTATGCTGATAAATAGGCAGAACATGGACAGAGTTATGGAAAGCAGAAAAACTATTGTGAGCACACCAACAGCAAAGACTGTCTGTGATTAACTGCAAAGACTGTCTGTGATTAACTGCAATGCTGTTTGTCAGCTGTCACCACTGCAGTGGCCAGGAATCCCCCAGAGAAGGGGGTAGGTCACTGCTTTCTCCTCTCACCAGCTCATTTCCTCATGGGTCCTCTTTTCCATAGATCAATACACCTTAATTCTCCTCCTGTTCACGTCCTGTCACTGCTGAAGGTGGAGAAAAAGTCCATCATGCAGTGCCTGTGAATCTCCTTCATGAATTGTCAAGGTGGGCCAGAATCACTTCCAAGTAATAAGGGCAAGGTTAGCAAATATTTTATTGATATGCTTGGCATTTATACTGGAGGATGGTCAGGGCCACGTATCAGGACCATTTATCAGGAAAAGAAAGGATAAGATACAGCTGCTGAACAAGCTTCTTCTCTGTGGTTTACATGGTTTCAATAGAAATGCAGCTCTGCCAACACCCTATGCTCATTTACATCTGTGTTCTGCTGAAATTAAAAACCTCTGATCACCCTGTACCTCTGAAACCCAGTTAAAAACTGGCATGACACAGCAGAGATCAATTCTGCCACAGTTACAGCAGTCTGTCTTCACTTCTGCCCTTTGCTCTTCTCGTGGTTTGGGGTTCCACCTCACAGAAGCCTCGAGCTGAATTACAGCCTAAATCACCTGTGGACAGGTGTAAGTTTAGAAGTAATGCTGATGGAAGCAATTCTGTTTTACAGCTGGCAAAAAGGATGTTTCTTTCCATAAGTGCAAGTTTGTCAGGACACAGCAGCCCTTGAGGTATAAACAGAAGAAAACCAGGAGTAGATGAAGAGAGATGTTCAGTGGAAGGCAGGAGAACACGGTCTTGTCACTCCAGGTGACAAGTAAACCATGTCCCCCCTGACCCCAGTGGAATTTAATTCCTAAGAAATATCCAACCCCTGTCACTACTGCCTTTGCTGCTCTCAGATAAGCACAAGGGCAAAAGGGACTTTCTCTGCAGTCAGTCTCCATCTCTGGGTTATATTCAAACACATGCAGATGTGGCACTTAGGGACGTGGTTTAGTGCTGGATTAATGGTTGGAGTCAATGATCTTAAAGGTCTTTTCTAACCTAAACAACTCTGTGATTGTATGACTCTGTCTTTAACCTCATTGCTGCTGAGGACTGAAGTGAATTAGCACGAGATGCACTATTTTTTCCTCAGTTAGGAGGACCAGGCCCAACCAGCTCACATTTGTGTTGCTTGGTGATAGTTACAAGCAGCCTTGAGCAAAGTTTTGAAATTTCCATGCAATCAGGAAGGGTGACAAAGCATTTTGCCAGGGAACTGCTCATCACAAAGGTTAGACTCAAAAGGTAATATAGGCCACCTATTTGGGTATTTTCAGAGATTTTTTTTTCCTTCCAAAGCTTTCAAGAGCATCTCTGTCTACTACAATGAACTGGAAAATGCAGTAAGAGGCCGAGACCTCGAGTGAAGTAAAGCCTGTTTCAGGTGAGGAAGATTCAGGAAAATGCCTGTCCTTAAGTGATTAGAAACCTTTGGAGAAATGGTTCTGCTTTCTGCAAGCAGGAAAGCTTCTGGGGCAGGGAGCACATGTAAGGTCCCCCTGACATTTAGACTTTGCTGCAGCACGCCCAGGATCGAGTTATATTTGCACTACATGGATGAATCAGACGTTACAGTGAGAAAATATTTTCAGCTCTGGCCTTTTTCAGTGTCAGGCTCTGAGGGGAGATTAGGACAACTAATTAATACAAACCCAACTGCAGAAGTTTGACATTTAACAAATCAGAACTAAGAGGTGACTCAACATTAACATTCTCCAAATAATGTATTTTTTTTCTGCCTTTATTTAGATTAGCAGAGAGTTTGTTTATGTCTAAAGCATTTAGCAAATCCACTCTGCCAACAGCCATGCTGCTGAGCCAGGCTGGGTAAACCCTGCAAATGCCTTTCTGAGAAATTATTCCTTTTGCTTGAGGGCTCTGTTTATATGCATTAAAAGTTGCTTTTTGTGAATGTCCAGGCAGTCATGTTTTTCTGACCTAGAGACTCCTCAAAAAAACTCCCTAAAATCATCTGAATCAATTTTGTATGCCCAGTAATTGGAAAATATGAAATTTTAAAATATGTATACATGAGCTTCAGGTCTACACAGGCTGGAGATTTTAAGCAGTAGAGAACAGGGCAAAAAGCCAAATGAAATATCACTTTGTTATAAGCAAACAATGAAGTTAGGACAACACATTTGGAGAAGTTATCATAACCAACACAGGGAATAAAAAATATCACAAACCATGTTCATTAAATACATGTAAGGGAAATTGTGCTTACTCACAGAGAGTCATTAAAAACAAGGAAGCTGAAGTGGTTTGAGAAATGATTCATTGTTAATGATTAATTCAATTATAATTTGGGGATGGACTCAGCCTTGACTCCTACACAGTGTAAGATGTGTGCTCAGCATTCTAGTCTTGGATACGGAATAAGCTACAGCTTCCTTGTTTGTTTGTTTGTTTGCTTTAGCATTTTCATTATCAGTGGTAATTAAATACACTGAGTTCATAATCTAATTGCTTTCCTTACCTCAATCTCCTGATAGGAGTTGTTGATCATGGCTATCAACATATTGAGCAGCACCACCACCATGGTCACGTTGTAGACTCCGTAGAGTACATACCCAATGTTCTCAATGAATTTATGGTCGTACTTCAGCACCACAGATATCACTTCAGATAAGCCAAATATTGACCAGAATAAGGTTTTAAAACTTTCTTCTACCCTGAAAATAAAGCAGACAGTCACTTTGTAGAGTTGACACCGGGTTAGCCAGGCCAAGTGCTGATAAAAAAACCCAGCAATGCACTAATATAAATACGTCTTGGCACAGTTATTGCAGCCCATTATCCATCACCCAGGGATGTGCCAAATCATATTTCCTCATTTGATAAAGAAATATGATTTCTGATTAATGCTGCAGTGTCCCCTCATTTGCTCCATCTGTTCTTATCAGGTGCATTATTTGTCACTTGGATTTTGTGTTCCTTTTAAGGACAACAATTCCATGGGCAACTTGCAGGTTGAAACTTTTTATGTAGGGCTTTTTTGCTTCTGCTCACTCACTCTTTTCTCATCCAGAGAAGACAGAAGAGTCTGACCTCCTTATATGCAGTTTCCAGGGCAGAAGAGAGGACTGGAAAGTTCTGATTTGTGGCATTAATATAAAGAACACAGAGTGCAAATATAGTCAGACCATAACCTGATTTCCTTCCCATCCTGCTTTGGGACTGCAAGCAAGTCAGACACCCAAGCATTTGTAGCAAAAAATTGAAATGAAGGAGTGGTAGAAGACGTTGCAGAGAGGCATTTTGATTTGCTTATTATCCTGGCTTGAAAGTAGAAAGGAATCAGAGGAAAATAAAAGATAGGAAAAAGAGAAGGGAATAAGCCAGCAAGAAAGAGAAGTGGGGCTGGAAAGAACGAGGCTGCACTGCCAGGTCAAAAGGAGTGTCTGAACCAAGCAGCCACAGCTGAAAAGGAAGGAACGAAGGAGGAGGAAGGATGTGGCACATTTTGAAAGCACTCTTCTTCATTTTTAATTAAGAAGGCATTTTGCCTTTCCCCAGAAATCCTTAGCCTGTTAACAGTTAATTGCCTCCTCTCTCCTCCTGCCTGCCAGGAGCAAACACCTTGTAAGGAAACAATGCCCCTGACAAATTATTTTGAGGGAATGTTTTTTGCTAGAGTGGCAGATTAATCCTGCTAAATCTGTTTATAAAACAGCTTACAGACACAAACAATGACATATCCTACAGGAATAATAAACTTTACATAAACACCAGTGTTGATTGCACCATTCACGAAAGCAAGAGAAATTAATTTCCACCCTTTGAAAATCTGGGCAGTTCCTTTCTGTCACAGCAAACTGGTATCTATTTATCTATAATCTATCTATAATTTAGGGTATTCCATATTTCCTTTACAAGTAGCAGTAAGGCTGCAGTAAATATTCAGTGTAATATTTACAATGCATAACTGCATTGACCGGTGAGGAACAACCTGCAGCGGTGTTTCAAACAGATGTTGCACCACTGCATTTAAAATGTGGCTTTTTCCTCCACCTCCATGACCCCCAGAGTCACTGGCACCATGCTCACACCCCCTGGTTGCTCTGCAGGGTTGCAGAGAGACACTTGTGGGATGAGCTATGGCTGTGCTGCAAAGAAGTGCCACCCTTTCTCCATTTGCTGGACGTTTCCCCTCCTGTGCCACTCTGCACTCATCTGCAGCAGAGCTGACCTGGCATTAATGTGTCCCTTTCCCTTCACTCCAGAGCAGCAATCTTGCCATTCAATAAATGCTTTCCAGTTAAAGAACACACTCAACACCAAAGATCTCTGGCATGCAAACCCACCACATAAGTAATTTTCCGAGCTAATAAAAGCCCTAACCCCCAGCCTTGAGCCCAGCTGCACCCTGCTGATAACCTGCCCTTTCCATTTGGAAACCTTCCCGGGCTTTTCCACCCTGCCGCCAGATTTTAATACAACGTGTCAACCCTGCTCCTTTCTCTGCAGCTTAAACATTAACCTTCCTACTTCAGCAGTGCCAGATTCCCCTTGAAAAGTTAATTGAGGATTGTCAGCAGCCTTGACCACCCTGAGCACCACAGAGACAAAGGCCAGGGCAGCAGGTTCCTGTGTGATGCCCACAGTTTATCTCCAGGGTCGGGTAAGTGGGACTGGGAAGGTGGTGGAGAGGTTGACCTGACTTGTAGCACCCCAAACTGGTGCTTAGCAATGCCCTCCAGACTCCCTCTTACAGGTGAAATGCTTCTAAGGAGCCTTGTACTAATCCATCCCTACCCTCTAAAAAAAAAGGCTGGATGGCTTTTTCCTTCTCCCTTTTAAATTCCTGGGAAATTGCAGGAGGTTTGGCACAGGTTGCAAGGAACATCAGTGGGGCTTGTTTAGGAATGTTTCACTAAAACATGAGAGGAGGATGTTTGGGGCCAAGATCCCAAAGATTCCAAGATGTTGACGTGTCTCAGCGTTGCCAGATAAGCAATTTACCCCCTTCCTGCCAGGTCAGCAGGTGTCTTACCCTTCCCAAAGACAGGCAGATGAAGGGATGGAGGAAGGCAGGAGTCCTGCCCAGACTGACAGCTCCTGGCAGCAGGAGGGTCTGGCAGTGACAGATTGACTGATGCTCCTTGTGGAGGTGGCTTTGCTGCAATCTCCCTCCCAACTGTTGCAGTGGGGAGACAAGAGAGATAATTTTCTGGTTTTTTGTTTGTTTCAGAACACACAGTTCAGTAAAACCTCAAGATTTTGCATCAAGGAAGGAAAGAGGCCACAGACAATAATCCAGATACAGATTTTCCTCACTTTTGTAAAGAGCAGTGTGCTGTTATCAAAAAAGATCACAGCAAGGCTATGGTTTCGTGTCAGTCTTGTGCCCTCCTCTTTAAGAAAGCTTAAGGCAACGTTTCAGATTGACTTCCTTAAATGAGTTGGAGAACCATCACTGCCAAAAAAGTGCTGCAGCCAATATAATCCACAAAACTATCACATTTTGACAAAGCAAAACAAGTAGAAGAAAGCCTTCAAGCCTCGAAGTAGCACTGGCACTGAACAGTGAGTCACATTTCCCTTTGGGGAGAGGGAGACAGAAAGCCTTGTGTTGCAGCCTTCAGCCTGATTTGTGATGCAGAAAGCAAGAGGAACACAATCAGCCTTGCCTCCATTTCGATTTTGTTTGCATAGCATGTTCTTAATTACAGGCTGTTTCAAGAGCTGTGTGCTGTACACAGCATATGATAAACAGATAAACATAGCTGGGGGTGGAAATGCTCTGCTCTTCAGCATGGAAGAACTTGCAAAAATTTTTTGAAAGTGTCCCATGGTTGGCTAAATAATCTCTATTTTTAGCTGTGTGGAGTAAAGTCCACTGCATCTTTATTTCCTTTGCATCCAGAACATCAAAATGGAAGAAATGAGAGAAACTCTGATGATAACTCAATTCAGAGGCCACTGGGGTGCTCTGTAGGTGACAACAGAAGAGAAATTGAGCACAGGATTTCAAAAATGTAATAGCAAGGAAAGGTGAAAGCCGAGTTGCACCAAACATTCACTAACTAGCAGAACTAAGCGAGCAGTTCCGTCTGAGTGTTATCTGGACATGAGTGCACTCTTTTTTCTGCCTACATACTGTGCTGGGAAGGTGTGGTTTTCGTAAGAGTGTGATTTGGAGTTACTTTAGTGAGCAGCTCTTTATCTAAGGGTTCCCCCTGGGCCTGTCCAAGGAGGTGTCGACTCAACGCCCCTTGAACCTGGCCACAGTCAGTGAAGTGAACGAATCCAAGGGGGGCTTCTTCTGTCTCAGCTATCCAAGTGACCCCTGAGAATCAGGTCCCACAGTCAGATAGTCACATTTCTCAGTGCCAAACTTGCTTGCTGTAAAATGTCACCTATCCTCATTAGAATTCCCAAACAACCCCCCGGGAAATGCATTCAGCGATGTCGCTGAAGTCACAGTCACAGAAGGGTTGTGAGGGCACCAAATTAAGCAACACTCTCCTTTGCCCCAGTGATTTTTCAGGGAATGAGCAGCTGAGTTCCTTTTTTAGCACTAATACTGAAAACTTCCTCCTTTTCACGTGTAAGTTGATGGCAGCAGGAGCCTCAACTTTCATCAAGGCCCACAGACAGCCACGAAAAATAGAGGAGGAAACATTGCTATAGCTGGTGGCTGCCCATCTGCCAAAATAACCTTGTAATTAGCTTATTAAAATTGTTTGAGACTGTCTACCCTGGGGCTTCTTGTTGAATGGAATGTCTAGGAAGGATTTTCAGGAGGAATGTAAAATTGTTCTCTTTGTTTCATAGGATGAAAGGAATCATTTTCACTGATCATCGTTTGACACTCCTGAGCATTTAAATAACCAGAAGAAAGTAAGTATTTTTAAAATCTCTTCCAAATTCTTGAAAGGAAAATTCATGCCCATGGAAAATTTGCTTTATAACAACATGAAGTCCCTCCAGGATAAGTAGTCAGCAGGCTGAAGTTAAGGAGGAAGAGCTCTCCCTAGCCCAAATATCCCCTGGGCATTTAAGCAATCTTTCCTCCACTGAACAGTCATCACTTTTAGAGAATGTTTGCTCATTATTTCAATCAAAAGATGGTAACTCCTGAAAGATCCACTTAGCTAATGAGCGCTAATAAGAGAGTTACTGTGCAGAATTGCATCAGAGACTGGAATTTGTCACTGATGTGCCTGGGGGATGCTGTAAGTGAGGGTTGCTGTGCCACCAGGCAAGCAGGGATGGTAGTGACTCGACTTCTCATTAAGTCTTGTGCTTCAAGGGCATCTCCTTCTCTTCAAATCTGAAGCAAGTCACAGCCCACACACTCAATTTTCTTCTCCCTCACTACTGAGCGCAGATAAATGTAAATGTGTCTGGTCGCATAAATCCTTCCATTAAAATGCACCCCGAGGCTACAGGAGAGGTCTAAGAGGCATATTTGGCTCACAAACGTAATGTTACAGGTTACATGTGGCAGAAGAGGGTGGTGTGGTAAAACTGGAAGGCAACAGCCACTTGCAGGACAGAAATGATGCTGAAAAGGCCATTTCTCCTAGAGGAGTGATGAGCTGAGCCCCAGGCTCTCTGTGTAACCTGTTAGAGAACTGACACATCAAATGCAGCATCAAATGTCTGCTCTGCACCAGGAAACCACCGTGGGCACAGGCACTGCAACTGTGGGGTGGTTTCCTGGAAGTCAGCTCACAGCAAGGGGAAAACATTATGCCAAGCTTTCCCTCACAGACAGGTGTGAGGGCAGGAATGTCCCCACTGTGTCCCTAAGACACAGCTTTCATATGGTCTCTGCGGACAAGGTCCCTGTCAGGACTTAGAAAACACGTCCCAGGCACCCTGGTTTGTTTTGCTCTGTTTTGAGCACCATGACTAGCAGCTGGCTCTGCAGAAGTGCACCCAATAATCACAGCTGCCCTCAGGTGATGTCCTAAAACACATCACAGAATCACAGGACATTCTGAGCTGGAAGGCACCCACAAGGATCATCAGATCCAACTCTTAAGTGAATGGCCCATATGGGGATTGAACCCACGGCCTTGGCCCTCAGAGAAGCCAAATCGTCAATCCTCCCTTATTTTACATACATTTCACCTCACAGTTTTAAGAATAATCTTAGGTTTAACTTTTTCCCCACTGCATCTCTTGACACACCAAACTGAGCATCTCACAAAACATTTTCCTGACCTGCTATTTTGGTTTCTAGAAAGAACCATTTCTGAACTACTCGGCTCCCTGCACTCAGGCCTAGAGCTGCCAGGGCTGGAGCTGTGGGATGAGTTTCCCTGCCAAAATCTGGATGGGATTTCCCCACACAGAAACTACCAGAGCACCAGCAACGGACCAGAAGGGATTGAGCCTTCCCCCTTTGAGATTACTGAGAAACTGCAGGACATTTGGCACAGGCTGCAAGGAACATCAGCTGGGGTTTTTTTCAAGAGCATCTCACTAAAACACGAGAGGGAGGCTGTTTGGAGCCGAGTTCCCAAAGATTCCAAGCGTGGAGCGGCAAGAGCAGCCGCTTCCCCCACGGGTACTCACGTGGTAAAGGCGGGGTTGTACTTTGCACCAAGGTAGTAGGAGTAAAGGTTGAACATCCCAATCATGAAGGCGAGGAACACCATGATGAAGATGACCATGAACTTGAAGATATCCTTCACAGTCCTCCCCAGGGAGATCTGCAGGGGGCCGAAGCTTTCGTTGGCTGGAAGAATGTAAGCAATGCGGGAGAAGCTGAGTACCACAGCTATGGCATACAGGCCTTCTGAAATGATCTGGGGATCCGAGGGGAGCCACTTGTTCCTGGCTAAAACAATACATGTACACTGGGTGTTAGTAACAAAAAGTGGCAGGCAGAAGCCATCACGATAAATGACCCTTTTCCACACCGAATCTTGGCTTTGGCCAAGAAAAAGAGGAAAAAAAAAAAAAATGGCTTTGGAACAGCTGTGCACTGAAGTCCTCAGCATGCTGGAGAATTAGGGAATTAGTTGCGTTTTTCATGTGGTAAAGATGAGAAATGAACATGTCACTGGCATGTGCTGAAGCCACGCAGCAAAAAACCAAAAAAAAATAAATAGCAAGGCTTTAAACAAACTTGGTGTTTTCTGTTTGTTGAATGTCAACTGTGCTGTGCCTTTTCCACGTGAAGCTCTCGAGATGGAGAACCAAAAGCCCAGCACAGTGGAATATAGCTATAGATTTTATACAGGGCACTGTGTCAGTATTTGGGAAGGGAGCGTTAGGGAGACTGAGATCTCTATCCCCAGCACTAGATAAGAACGTCAGGATTTGTTCAGATAAAGTAGATATGAAGTGTATAATTTTCGTGTTATCTTTACATTAAAACCAGTTCTTGTAGTCTAGTCAGTGAAATATTTTTACCTATAAAAGCTCCTTGTTGATACCAGATATGCATCATTTACTTAATCCACTGAAAATGTGAACATTTATATTAATATGGCTTATAAGTGGCCTTGTGTCAACTGAGCTTCTTGATGAAAACATTGTGGCTCAGAGCTAAAACCTGTGACATCTTTAGGGCCACAGCAGTAAACTTGGGCATTATTTACAGTAAAATCTGAACCAAAGGAAAAGCAGCAGATGGAGAAATTCACAGGATCTCATTGTGATGTTCTGTTCTGGACCCCTTTACACCTTTGGACCATGAACTCGTTTTAAATGGATCAGCAGCAAACCAGAGAGGGCAAAACTACATCATCTCCATGGCCTCTCCCTTGCCTGGGCAGAAGGAGGGATGTTTTCCTTCAGGGGGGACACACCAAGCAAGGGGCTGAGCTGGGGGGACCACCAGACTG
>JAWWLV010000030.1:9188369-9201161 GCA_035041135.1 Platyrinchus mystaceus
TTTTTCTGTTCAACCTTTTATCTTCTCTTTTGATCACCAATGAAAAAGGTTTGGGAGACCAACAGTTCATTTCAGAGTCACGGCCTGAAAGGGGTGGATGAGTCAACCTAGATATTTCAGGGCAGGACAGGCTTAAACTTCACAGGGCTTGTCAACAGTTTGTGCATCCAGAGGTGAATGAATGACTGACACTAAAATTGTTTTTAAAATAGACAGTTCTGTGCAACTGAATGCAAAAGAATTCTTAAAGCTGAGTTGCAAACTCCAGTCAATACTATTTGCCAAGTTTTTGAGGGGGTATTTGCTACGGTGCAGTCTAAACCCACGGAGCTTTATTAAGGAAAATTTTCTGCTAGGGAGAAAAGGTTTGAAAACAAGTTTCTTGCTAAGATACATGAGAGAAGGAATTATTTTGAGATTTGAATTCCTCTATTATTCTACATGAAACTGCAGAATTTGATCATCTTAAGGATGTGATGCACAGTAGTATTGGTCAGGACAGCTCCTATAAGCAGTATTCCTCATTAGAGATTTCCTTCATTTTTCTCACTGCCTTAGTCTAGAAATTAATCCCTGACTCATTCCTGGGCATCTGTGTGTCTCTTAAAACAGGCCTGACTTAAGTTAAATATCTTAAGTATTACTGTGGAAAAATTGTTCCATTACCCAGCTGTGTATCAAGATTGTTTCCATCAGTTAAAGCCAAGCCAAACACTTGTAAAATGGACCAGGACAAAACTGGGCTGCTCAGAATCACAAATCTTCTGCATCACACCCAAATCTTCTCTAACACCCCCATCTTTTCAGTGGATCTGCTGCCTGTGGGGAATTTTCTGCAGCTGCACTGTGAGAGGATTCATAGCTCATGGATCAGCCCCCCAGCCCTTGAACTTAATAATGATGATTTAGAGGGAAGTACCAGTTCATGGGGGGGAAAATGCATTTGTTATTCAGTTGTTTCTCTCACAATCAAAAAATCAAGACTCCATTGTTCTGATCAAGGCAAATCTATGCATGGAAAGACAATCCCTGCCTGAAAGAAATGCCAATTGGACTCTGTGCTAGAAGGTTACATGTCATTTTTCACAGTCTAAAGTGAGCTGAAAAGAAAGGAACACTGAAAAGTGAGAATTACTGAAAGGTTTAGTGCAATGAAATCAAAGCTGATGAAAAGTTAAATCCCCCCCTTCCATTTTTAATTTCCATAAACTTACCTCAAGAAATTATATATAAATAACTCTCAGTAATTTCTTTTTGATTTTTATTTGTTTCTCCTTAGTTTTCATGCCTTTCACGTAAATCTCCACTTATTTCTAGTCTAATTGTTCTTCCCACCGATTGCTATATTCAAATGTGACCTCTGTAATTCTGAGAATGCACCACAAATGTTGCAACAAGAATCTTCTCTCCTTCAGTTATCTCAGATTTTGGCGGCTCTTATTCTTTCTTCACCCCACTCCTGTGTTGGCATCTCCCATCCATTTCTTCCTGTTCTTTTCTCGTCCCCCACTGCCTCACCCTATTTCCCCAGCATCCCACCTTTAAGAAAGATGAACCTCAAGCAACACCCCAGGTTTGCTCTCCCCTGGGCAGCCTTAGAGGGTACCACGAATCACTTCCCGACGACGCGACGGAAAAAATCCGTGACTTCATTCCAGGCCCTGCACGGAATGAGCACAGACCCCCTGCACCTCGCTGAGGCCGTACCTTGCTGCAGGGAGCGATCCAGTAGGCTATGGCAAGGAAGGGCAGGCCAATGGAGACTCCAAAGACAGCCAAGAACTTCACAGCTATGGATTGCTGCCGCAGGCCTGAGAGGTTCTCGTACCACATGGTGAGCAGTTGCTGCTGGCAGTTGGGGTGGGCAACAAACTGCGGGGGAAACAGAAGTAAAGGTGTCAGTGGCGTTGTCTGAAGAGGATGAGATTTCAGGGAATACCCTGATGAACTTGCCCACAGGACAAGACAGGGCATGTCTTTGTTGTCACAAACAGAGAACTGCAAACCAGGCACCCAAAATCCCCAGGTACTGGCAGAACGTGTTCCGCTTCTCCTCCTTGTCTTCCCTAGAGAAAAGGTATTTTGTTTTTAATGATTAGAAAGCACAATGCCTGGGCTAAAACACAAAATCTATCAGTGGGCAGCACTGACAAACTGCCTCTGAGAAAGTTACTTCTTGGGGAAATACAGTCTACACTGAGAATCTAAAAAGGAACAGAGGTGTTTTGAGGTCAAGCTGAATAAAACCTGTGGTGACTTGCTGGAGACTCAGACCATTGGCATAGTAGGTTTACACAGAACTAAAATTATCTTGTTATATTCACTGCATGAAGACCAAAAGTGAACCATCCTGCAGGGTTCTCCTGTAAATTATAAGAGATCTGACCAGTATTTGACTACTTTAAATGCTTCATCTCAGAGTACCTTTCAAAAAATGACAGCTTCTTCCTTACTGATCAGACAAAAAGACACATCTAACAGCAGGAGGAAAAACTGTGGTGCTCTGGTACAGAAAGTACAAGTTTTGTATCCTGGAACTGAGACTATTCCTCAGTTTATTGTTCAGAGGTAAAAGAAAAGGCAGACAAGGGAAAAGGGCAATTTCTTAATAGCAAAATTACAGCACCACCAGATCCCACGTAACAGTTTTATAATAAAAGATTAAACTTCTTGATTTTGTGTTGTCCTTCCAGGTGATTGAATTTAGAATGTGCTAATTGCACTGGCAGAAGTGAGGGTTTCATTTATTATTCAGTGGCTGAATAAATGTTTCTGGGAGGGAAATGTAAAATGAGCCACTATTTCAAGGAGCAGAACTTTCTGGAGGTGAAGAGGAGGATGAAGGGGGCCATGAGAGAAAGAGAAGAGAAGAGAAAAGGTTACTGAGGGCTTGGTGACCAACCTTGCCCTGTGTCAGCCCTTTAAGCTTCACCCAGCTGGGGGATTTCAGCTGTCTCCTGTAGTTTTATTGTAACTGAAAAGCAGAGAAAACCCTAACTGTGCTTTCAACTTCACTATCTGTGAACTTAATGGACTCTTTTTGACGTGTTTGCATAATAACAAAACTGTTAAATGTGAGTTTAAATGATCAGCTCATCGCTGGTGCAGAATGAAATACAGTTGCACAGTAATTAGGATTGCTGTGCAATAGCACTTTTCCTTCATTAATAGCACATTAGCAGCTATTGAAAATGTGCTTCTTCAGATGAATTACGCTTTGGGGTCTACATTGCTCAAAAAAGAAAAATAATAAAAAAAAAGCCAATGAGACTTTACCACTGAATAAGTCAATCAGAAAGAAGACATTTGATAGGTACTTTTGACCTCCTTTGTCTTTGGATTTTTTTTTCCTGGAAATATTAACATTTTAATGTACTTTCTTTTAAGCTGCTTTCAAAAATAAGAAAACCTTCAAAAAAGGTAATTATAGATCATGAGTTGTAGTCCTTCTGAGCATTTAAATTTTAATGTGGAGGTGATGATAGCAGTACCAAAAGGAGGCATTTCCTGATGTCCAGTGTTTGTGTTAATGCTGCTTGGGCTCTTTATCTTTCTGGTAAATGGACAGAAGGGTGAAGTGGAAGGAAGCTCAACAGAGAATTTATGCCTTTTGTAAAACTTATTTTCAGATGTGATGAATTAAACAACAATTGTAGCAGCTCATGGAAAGGAGAATTACACTGGTAGATGTGCAGACATCTGAGATGAAGGGCCCAAGGAACCCCCAGGCTTCCTCCTCTTGCAACTGTTCATTGCATTATGAGAATTGTTTCAGACAGAGAAGTTCAGTTGTCCTTGGCAATCAGTCAGTCAAAGACTTTGGCTGGTTTGGCATTTCAGAGAATTCATCAGACATTTTAATCTGCTCATTTTTTCCCTTTGTCTGGGAACAGCTACAATGAAAATACAAATATAGGAGAACTGAGAGGGAATTGCCATAAAACGCAGTTCAGTGGAACAATTGATTTGTACAAGGCAATAAAGATGGACAGCAGGCCACAGAGCCTTGATGGTGTTCATCTCCCTCTGATTATTGCAAAAATGAGGGGAGAAGAAGATAAAAAAGATCAGAATATGAATGAGTTTTGGTCTGTGATTTGCTCACAGCAAGCAGGACAGTTTTTCATGATGTTTGCTCTGTCAGACATTAATGAAACACTCAGTGACCCCTGGCCACTGCCAGCCCTCTCCCCATCCACAGCTGATCTTGGATCTCCTCAGAGATGTTACAGAGCCATTGAACTTCCTCTCTTCCCTGGGAATGGGCACTGACACCGAGTTAAAGATTGCATTAATGCTGTGCTTAGTGACTTAGGCACGGAGAGGAGCAGAGCTTGAGACAAAAGCTTGGCAGAATCCTTCAAAGTGTGATGAAAAATGGTGATGTTGAATTTCAGAGGGCAGTGCTTTTTCAGTGTTCCCATTAAATCCTCTTTTCCTTTCTTCAGTACTGGAAAACGAGGCTGGGAGGCTTTTAGGGACAAACTGTGGATGCTCCTGTGTTGCCTCCCAGAAGATGAGAGAGGTAGGAAGTGTTACAGCAAGAGTGGTGTGAGCAGGGCTGTGCAAGATATCTCTGATTGAAATGGAAGCCCTGGCAGGGAGGGGATTGCCTGGCTCCAAACCCAGCCATCTAAAAGCATTAAGTGCTTTATCTCAGGGGCAGAGTGAGTCCCCTCCAAGCTGATAAGGGTAATGCAGCAGGACCTGGGAGCTCAGGCAAAATGTTTTCCAGTGCTTCTGCATTCAGCAACCCATGGCACTGGGACCCCAGTAGATGGCACTGGTTTTTCCTTATACCTCTGATTTAGGAAGGAAACTGTGCTTCCCTCCAGCCTATCAGTCACACAGCTTTTTAAGTTAAAAAAAAAGCTAAAGAAAAAACTATGATAAAGTCACACATCAATGTGAAGAGCCAGCCCTAACAACGAAGCTACCCAAGCAGCATTTTGGAGAGGCACTGAAAGACTCAGGGAAGACACCTCCAAAAGCCCCTGTCCTGTGCCATGGGGAATTAAATGATAGAGATGAATATTTTTTTCTGAAATATGGGGAAAAAAAAGCCTGTAAAAGCCTTCAGTGGGAATTGAAAGGGCCCAAAGGAACTGCTGTACACACAGAAACAGTGTTTGAGGCCGCTGTGGATACCACATTGAGCAATAATTTTCCGTGTTGCCATCTAATTTGATGTATGACAGCTCTTTCTGGTAGCTCAGCAGGTATATGCATTGGGGGAAAGCACTTCACAGCTCTCATTTTTGCCTCAAAATACTTGCTCAAAAATGCAGGAGTTTCACTACACAGATGATAAAGTACCTGTAAGCCTCGATAAATACATAGGAAGTTACTTCTGGTAGAAAACACTGTGATAGAGGGACTTTCATTTTTTATTTTCTATTTTATTGAACAGAGAAAGAGCCTGTGATGAGGAACATGTGTTCAGTATTAGCACTGGGTTGCCTAAGCTGCCAGTGGTTGGGCACTGTTTAAACACCCAGTCCTAAACCCCTCATGGTCCCTGTTTTAAGGGCATCCCTTCTATCCTGTGCTACATAACAGATAAACAGGTGACAAAAAACCCCCCCAGGAAATTCTGGAGTGTCAGATAATGCTCATACATCAAGCAGGAAATGTAGATCTTACACAAGTTCTTTCACTGGTTCAGTTTAAACCTTGATCTTTCTGAAGTTGCTTTGTAATTTGCCTTCTCTGAGACCAGGATGGGGCTCTTCTTTGTGCTCAAAATTCTTCTATAGGGTCATGAATAAGGTGCTTGGGAAACTTCACTTTCAAATTCTACTTGGCTGCATGTTTTCTGAAGAGATTTATTGTCAGTGTCTGATTTCTCCTCTTTTTACATATATGAATAAATCTTACCACTGAGTTATTTATCTGAAAACAAGCAACTGGATTGCAAGTCCCAGCCTTTAACATTCCAGGATTTTCATATCTGTGCAAAAATCAAACCCACTTGAAAACCCTTATTATTGAATTATTCATCTGAAAACACAGAACAATAAAAAAACCACTGAACAACAACTTCCCCTTGGTATCTAAAAAAAACAACCACAGTGGGCACAGAAGGAGAAATTTAAAATTCCAGAGGCTATTCCCCTCCCAGGAGAGCCAGGAACTGTTTCCCCTTGGCTACATGGTGAAGAAACTGGGTTGTTCTCGAGCTCAGATATCTCTGGTGTAGATGGTTTCACTCCCAGCAGAGCTGAAGGAGAGACAGACTCACTCACAGGATAAAACTCCTCTCTTCAGCAGGTATAAAGTCCTAAAAACGTGCTCAGATGCAGAAATCTACAGCTGGGTGACAAGAAGAAAAGCCTCTCCTGGGACAGTATCCATGCAGACATCCAAATTTGAACACCACTTGGGAAAATACCCTCAATAACTTGAAATACTGATTTTTTAGGGTTTTTTTTTTAAGGCTTGTGTTCATCTATATCTAAATTTCCATCCAAAATGCACCTTTACAGGTCTGTTGCCTATGGGGAGACAGACAAAGTCAAAACTGAAGTCAGCTGAAATCAGGTTTGTAGCAAACCACATTAATATTTTTTTTTGTCAAAGAGAAAATGGCTCTTTTCTAAAAGAATTCTATTATTAATAAATGTAATTCTCAGCCCTTTCATCTGTGCTGTACACCCATGCAATGGGTTTGATGTGTTCCTGTGCTGACTTGTCAACATCTTGATGGACATCTAAGACCCTGTGGCACTTTGCAAACGAAAATGATTAAGTCTGAATATTACATTAAATTGGGAATATTGCAAACATCATCCAGGAGGGAGAAATGATTCATTTGAGCCTTAAGAGGATGGATGTATGGGCAGGAAATAACAAAATGGGATTCGTCACGGAAAAGGAAAAAAAATTAAAACATCTGGGCAAGAGGAAATAATCAGAGTCAGAGATTTTAGTGGGAGGAAGGAACCTTGCTAATGAAAGACTCAGAGATAGAGAAATGTTTTCTGTGAGGAAGGGAAGTGACTCCTTCCCTTTCCAACCTCTGACAAAACATCTGTAATGTGCAATTAAAAATGTAAAAAGAAAAATTAGGTGGATAAGCTGAAGAGTCCAGAATGACCAGAGTGTTTCCACTGTTCCCTTGGATGCTAAATTCCATTTGTACAGTATCAACTGGCTCTCCAGTGATGGAAATGAGAGACACTTTTCTTCCCACCACCACTGTCCAAGCCATCAATGGCCCCACAAGACCTCAGTTAAATATTCCTGAAACTAAAAAGTGGGGAAAAAATTAACCAGGAGTTGCAGAAACAAAACACCAACTCCCTGAAATCCTTTTTTCCTTGAAGAGTTCTCCTCCTTGAGGCTTCAAATTTCGGTGGTCAGAACAAGCCTGTCCTGTTCCAAGGCAGATCTGTTACAGCCACGGGGGTACTGAGAGCTCAGTGTTTGTCCTTTGAGAAATTCCTAAAGTTTTGGAGCTGAAACATTTCATTTTGGGTTACCAAAATGTCATTTGCTGTTAATGCACTTTCTTTTGGGGGGTGAAGGTGTGTGTGTGGGAGGGGCAGAACTGTCTTTTCAGCATGAGCAGGGCTGGTTCTTTTGTCCATTCAGGAATTAACCTTCCCAGCTCCTGGGAGGGCTGGAAAAGCTCCCAGTGTGGCCCAATTCCATGGTGAGAGAGAGCCTGGAAGGCATTTCTTGTCCAGGGTGTTGTGCAGGGGAAAACCCCCTCCTCAGGGTCGATGGATGGGGAGCACAGGTTGCTGCAGCAGTTGGTGAGACCTGAGACTTTTTATGCCCTTCAGTATCTGAGTTGTGTGACCAATGCAGCGAAAAATTATAATCTAATGCAGCCATGAGTATTCTGTTCAGAGCATCCTCCATATGTTAATTATTAATAATATAGTTAGGAGAAAAGTTCCTGTTCCAGCTCTCTGTTAAATAGGATTTACACAGCCATCTGGTGTTCTGTTTAATTCTTCTTTTTTTTTTCTTTTTTCTTTTTTTTCCCCAACCCAATTTATGTGTCTTACTGATAGTTAAATTAAAACTTGTGAAAGAGAAAGGTGCTCTGCCTACATTATTATAACGTTTTCAGTCAGGAACACAGAGTAAACTTCCAGGTCTCATCAGCCTGCACGAGGAGCAGCTCAGGGACTCACAGAGCTCGTGGTCTTTTGACCTCAACTCCACCTTAGCAACTCAAGCCCCTTTTGATTATAATCCACCAAAAACACCCAATCTAACTCAGTCCTGACTGGAAATGCAAGTGCAAAACATCACTAAACAACATCAGGGAAGACAATGGTCAAGTTGCAACAATCCCATAACTTGGGCTAAAAGTGCCTTTCTTGTAAAGAATCCAGGACTCAGTAAATGCTTCAATTTTTGAAAATTGTTTGTTTTGCTCTTGACAAACTGTCTCCATTTTTAATATTTTTCCAGGAATCATGAATCATTAAGATAATTAATCTAAAATGCCTCTGGAAAACTTCAAGAGAGGACATTTGAGTAAATTTTTTCCAAGAATCCCAGGGCACATAATGAATATTTGGGTTTTCAAAAAACTGTAGAGAATTACAGTAATCCAGCATTTTTAAAGACCACTTTGTAAACTACTGCAATTTTAGCTGCAAAATATGTAAAAGCAGAGTTTCTTAATTCTTCAATTACCTTTATAGAATGTCCTTAAATTATATCAGAGCCTTAAACTTCTCACCACCATCTCACATGTGTTTTGCAGGAAAAAAGAAACCAAAGGAGCAAAGAGACAAGTGAAACCTGTCACCTTTGGTGCTTTCTTGAATGACTCGAAAGGATTCATCTCAAACTTTGTAAATTAGGAAAAAAGATAATGATCAGTAAAACTGTGTCCCTCCAGGTGGACAGAGAATGGCTTTTTTTGAAGTAACAAATGGATGAGGTAACAGGGAACTCTAATGGGAAGAACAAAGGGGGAAAAAATGCAGAGAAGGATCATTTAGGGCACCGACAAAAACCTGTTTAGGTGCCAGTTGAAGGTTTACTGAGTAGAGGAGGTTAGAAAATATCAACAGAATCTATCCAAGAATTGGTTTGATAAATATGTATAATACAAACACCCTCTTTCTCAACCCTCTCTATCATAGGATTTTCTTGAAATGAACACAGATTTCAAAGCCCAGGATTTGTATATATAAACCTAAAAAATACCTCTGAACTGAATAAAAAAGCTGCACTTGAAGTGCTTTGCCCCTTAAGGAAATCACTGCTGTGTTACCATAACACAAGGTCTTTGTTCAGCAGGTGTGATAAACATCAGTCTGTTATCATGTCACTGCCAATGACCAAAGCCATTTGTCTGAAGGTGTCCCTGCCTCCCACAAATAAAACTGCCTTAGAGGTAGCAGTTAAATACTCATCTTCCACATATTGTGCTGAAAAGAACATGCTGGGAAGTGCTGACCTGAGAGTCGACATGAGGCTGATGAATGCTCATGTTTATATTCCAATTATAACTATTAGAATTGGTTTAACGTTTATTATGGGTGAGCAACCAGTTGCTGTGATCCAGAAAGGATGCTCAGCTTTCCTGAGCACAGGAAGATATTTATACATAAAGAGATCAGGTGTGCATGACCTCCCAGGGATGCTTTAGGCCAGTGTTGATGCATTCCAAAAAGGTGCACATGAATACAGGGTAAGACATGGAGGAATGTGGCCCTGAAAGCAGCTAAGCCAGGATGGGTGGATGTGCTCAAAGCAGCAACTCCAGCTTGTGGTCTTGGTGTCTGAGGGATGACACAAATATTTAGGAGAATAAATGAGCAAAAACAGCACAGCAGATTTCACACTTTGAAAAGACTTGATGTTCTGACCAAAGTCCTGATGATTCCCGTGGATCCCTGAGGATTGGCCCTTGATGAGGTTCCATCTGTGTCTTTTAGATCAGTTCATTTGCTGAAGAGCAGCAGAGCAAGGTTGGCTCCTGTTACCAGAGCAACAGTTTGAATAACTGAACTTGACCCAGCTTGTAACTAAGAGCGAGCTGAGATGTTCTGCTCAGTTTTGGTGAGGGAACAATGCAGAGACACAACATCCTTGGAGAAAATAATTGGCCCCATACCACGTGCTCCTGCGTGAAAGGGTTTAATTTCAAACAGGAGTTTTAAGATTCTCTTTAATTAATGGCTTTCATAACAGGAAGAGACCTTGTCCAGCCAGCACAGCAGCACAGTCAAGAGGCGAAAGGAAGCAGGTGGTGGGTTAGGGAGGGGAAAGAGGGGAGCAGATGTGAGCTTGAAAATTTGGAACACTCTTTGAGTTCCATAGCAGGAGCCCAGTTTCCATCCATGCATATTGTAGGAGCAATTAATTGGGACCACCCAGGCCTAGAATTTGCCAGAATAAAAAATTTTCCATTCGCAGAACGCCCTTCTCTGAAGCTGAAGGGTTGTTTTAAAAACTCGTGGAATCATTTGGGGTTTTTTTCTCACTTTGCAAATAAGCTTCTCGATATCAAACAACGTGTGACAAAATGCAAACCAAGCCACAAAATGCTACAGTTCTAAGGACAGTCCTGGTGCCACTGAATTCTGCCTTTCACTTATGATTTTTCAGCTGACTTCAGGGAAACATCATTCAGATGGGAAGACTTAATCAGCAGGCACCCAAAGGGATATCTTACCTTTTTGACCTCGTATTTTATGGCAAGTTTAATCCTGCTCAGGCTCGGCCGGTGGTGCTCAGGGTACAAGTGGATGTTGACATCTCCGTTCAGAATGGCCTCCACTTCCTCAGTGTCCCTGCACAGGTCCAGCACCCCCACCACAAAGTCCTTGCATTGCATAGATAACTTCCGATAGTCGTTCTGAGGGGGAACAGAAAACCCGGTCATTTCACTGAGAATTGATTGGTTAATTGGGCACTAAAAGCATGAAAATGAAAGGTGGGGGAAAAAAAAAAGAAGAAGAGAGAGCAACTGTGAGCAAAGTTAATTCTGCAAAACTGCTGCCTGGAGGAGTCAGAAAGCCCTTGATTTCATCCTACTTTTCACAAATATACACAAACTCCAGACTTAATAAGCAACGTTTCTATCAGCAGCACGATGGAATTGCAGACCATTGCAATGGAACAACTTTGACAGAACAACAAGGAGATCATTTCTAGGGAAATTTTGATTTTAAGCAAGCAACTTATCTCTCCTCTCTGCCTGGCAAATCTCTAGGAATGTAAAACTGTGGCCAAAAGAAAAGATCCTGTTAACTGGTTAAAATATACAGCAAATATTTCAATTTACGTTCTTTCCTAATAATTCTGTCTTCAGTGATCTTCAAGAAGTTTCAGACTCGTACAGCAAGCTGGAGCATCACACACAGATCTGTTCAAATGAATTATGCAGTTCTAATACCAATTTCAACCTCAAATTTATTACCTTAGAATTTGGTTAAGCAGTCCCAAAAGAGCTTCCAGGGGATCTTTCTATCATAGCATTCTCCAGGAATTGGGACTTCAGAAACTCAATGTGATTTCCTATGAAATAAATTCCCCTTGCAAACCCCAAATTACACTTTTGGGACAGGAGTTAACACCCAGCTGACTTGACAGAGGGTTAGAAGAGCAATTTCACTGCCTTAAATTAAATTGTGATTGATTTTCACATGTTGGCACTTAAGAAACAAGGAAAGTGCCACCACCTGAGTAAATGTTGTAAATTAGAACACAATTAAGGCTACCACTAATATCATAACAAAATGGTGATATTAAAGGCTTGATGCAACAAGTAGAAATAATAAATATAAGACAAGGTCTTACTGACTTGAGAGATCTTTTCAAATTAGGTTTGATGAGTTAATTAAATTCAGCAGCTTATCTAATTAAGCAGCCAAACAAAGAAGATAGTTAAACATGGCTTTGATGAAATGATAACCTGACTTTGTGCTTCTATATTTTCTAAATTATTAATTCTATCATTTATACATAGCAACATATTAGCCTTCCTTGTTAGACAAAGTTCTCAAAGTACTGTGCAAACATTCAATAATTAACAGCACAGACTAAAATATGTTGTTATTAGATGTGGCTAAACCTCTTTGGACAGTTTTTCCCCTTCAGAGATGCTCTTGATAATGAATTTTTAAATAAGTTGGTTGTATGACTTTGTCATGGGTTTGAGGTTGTTTCTAGTGTGTGGGTGTGTCCCAACTTTGCTTTCTGTGCTGTCCTGTTTGCTGAAGGCTGGGAAGAGCTGTCCCAGTTGGCACAGAACAGTGGAACAGTTGCAGGGAACCAAAAGCCCCTCGGGGCTGGGGTTAGAGTGTTGTGCAGAAAAGAGAAGATGCCATTTCTGAGGTGTTTAGGAGAAGGGGCTGAGGAGCAGAGCTGGGGAATGGCCTGTACTTTAGTGCTGAGACCTTCTGCAAGGTGAAACTTGTCTGTTCACATCCATCCTCTTATCTGGCAAAAGGGTTGAAACTTTGGTTCCCCTTTTCCTCCAGTAATCAGGCTGGAGGTTCTAATTGTATTGTTAATGGAGATCAGCAAGAACTCCAAATCTTCATTAAAAGGAGACATAAGAGAACAACCAGCAGATCCTTATCCAGGTGCAGGAACAGGGGCACCAAGGATGCTATAAACGTGCTAAGTTAGTGCTCTAAGATTTAAGGTGTTCTCATGGTTCAGACAATGATGGCACATTTGCATCTAAATCTGGTACCTGAGCAGTTTGTGAGATGGGGTTTGTAGAGTGAATGTTTCCAAATGTGGGGTGAAACGAGGCCTGAAATGTAAATGAGAGACAGATTGTACTTTATGGCTTCAAAGTGCTCCTCT
>JAWWLV010000030.1:9201261-9211809 GCA_035041135.1 Platyrinchus mystaceus
TCCAAATGTGGGGTGAAACGAGGCCTGAAATGTAAATGAGAGACAGATTGTACTTTATGGCTTCAAAGTGCTCCTCTTGAATCAATTCCGTGCTTTAATCTTCCCCACACCACAATGAATTTCAATAAATAGAAAGCTTGCCTGTTCCCTGAGAGAACAGATGACCAAACAGGGATATCAGCCTCAAAATAACCACAGGAATGGTGAAGGACACCAAATATAGATAGACCAGAGAATAGATGTAGGCTGTGAATGAAATGTCTACTTGACACAGGTAATGGAGCTGCTGAATTAACATTTAAAAAACACAAGGGTGAGAACTCTGCTGAGCTTTAGTACCACTCTCTATGTACTGTTTGCAAACTTCACAAGGTTTTCTCTTAACCAGCACAAGGAATTCTTCATCACCACTTCCACATCACCCGAGCAACTAGTAAATATTAGCTCAGATTATTTTTCCTCTTCCTTTAAGGAGAGCAGTTTAGTTTGCACCTAGGAAAGTGCTTCTAAAGCAGCTGTAAATGGCAGGTTCCCAGCTGGCAAACTCCATCAAGGCCCAGCTTTATTCCCATCTCCAAGCCTCGTGGTTTTACTGGTTCTGTACATTTGCAGGGACTGTGAATGATTTCCCCATTCAAAGTTTTTTACTCTGATTTTTACGTGGACACAAGCAGCCTTGTAATCTACCCAACATAAAGGCTGTAGAAAGAATAAATAATAAAATAAAATAAAAAATAAAATAAAACAACATAAAAATAAAATAAATAAAATAAATAAAACAAAATAAAATAAAAATATTAAAATAAAATAAAATAAAAAATAAAATAAAACAACATAAAAATAAAATAAATAAAATAAATAAAATAAATAAAACAAAATAAAACAAAATATTAAAATAAAATAAAATAAAATAAAATAAAATAAAATAAAATGCCTTCAAGCAATTCTGGGGCCAGGCAGAAGAGCAGCTTACTGCTCTCAGGAGACTGCTCATGTGTTAAGATAAGTCTCAGTGATCACTGAACCTGCTGTGTCTTCTGATGATCCCTTTTACAAAGGCATTTGTCTTCTTTGTTCTGGTTTCTGTAATGCTCCCAGTCAGCCCAGAAAATCCTGATCAGCCTGACAGTGAGAACACAGCCACTCAGTGACTCTCCTCATGTCAGTGTGTTTCTATCCTCAAGCACGTTATTGGCTGTATCTTTACTGTAAAAACTGAGTTTAGCAGAGGACTGACAGCCAGGCTTCTCCTGATCCTGGTTTGAAGGTGCATTTCTGGTGCCACAAGCCGTGTATCTGCACAGAAAATACTGAATTGCAAGTTGTGACACACCGTGACAATCTCAAGGAAGCCAAGAAGATTTATTTACAAGCAGCATCCAGGCTCTCCTGGTGTCTGTGCCAGCACTGTGTTTGTCACACATTTGCCTGTATTCCACACATTTGGAAGCATCCAAGATCCTGGATTGCCTGCACAAAGGAGTGCTGGGACAGTGGTGGGGCTCACTTTGGGGTAGGACAGAAGGCTGCAGTCCCAGGGCAAGGTTAGAGAAACGTGAGAAAGAGGGGAAGGAGAAACAGGATGCACTTCCAGATACTTCCAGATACTGGTGACCAGTGACAGGACCTGAGGGAACGGCAGGAGCTGTGCCAGGGGAGGGTTAGTTTGGATATTAGAAAAATATTCTCCACCCAGACTGTGTTTGGGCACTGGAAGAGGCTCACAGCACCTGGCAGAGTTCAAGAAACATTTGGACAATGCTCTCAGGCACAGGGTGTGACTCTTGGGAATGGGCCTGTGCAGGGCCAGGAGTTGGACTCGATGATCCTTGTGGGTCCTTTCCAACTCAGAATATTCTGTGATTCTCTCAGAATATTCTGTGATTCTCTGAGATTCTTGTTGCACCAAGGTTTTTGAAGATCAGGGCCCTGAGGACCCTGTGGCTCTGCCAGGAGACACCCATTGCCAGCCAGGTCCAATCCCTAAACGAGGCTCTTCATGGCCCTCCTGGTCTAAATAATTTTGGGGAGAACCATCTGCTGCCTGGACAGGCTGCAAGTGGGGGTCACCAGTTGTACCACAACAAGAGACCCAGGGCTGGAGACACAAACTCCAGCTCAGCCCTCCTGTCAGCCCTGCAAAACCAAACACAGGCAAGGACAATGACCCAAACCTTCCTGATGACCCCAATTAGCTCCCACATTAGAGAAGTCAGAGGGTTATGAGGTTCATAAAACAGAGGGGTCTTTAGAGTAATGAAAACTGCAAATCACACATGAGGGATGCTGGAGTCTCATCCTGACAGGCTGAGCACTGTCAGGCCTCAGGGAGGAAGATGAAGGATACAACTAAAACACTCAAGAGAGCCAGTCTGCTTCAAATAACATCAAATAACACATGACCAGAATTTGATTTCCAATAGAGGCAGCGAGCAGAGCAGGATCAGGATAATGCCTGAGAATGTTACAATATCATTTTTTAAAAACTGGAACATGAGAAAAGGATTCCAAATTAGTCATTTCCTGCTTCTTCTAACACTGTTGTGCATGTGGAGTTAAAAATGTCTAATTCTGCTGTTTTGAAAAGGCTGATGGTGCTTGTCATTCACTGCAATTTCTCCCAGTACCCTATTATTTTCTGTTGATTATGTTCTAAATTAACTCTGTCATGTCTCCACATCTGTTCAAAACCAACCAGATTTTTTTCAGAAAAGAGCTGTTTCGGGTCAGAGGGATGGAGTTTGAGTAAAAAGTTAAGTGAAATAAGAAAAAGTAAGACCAGGAACCTGTCTGGCGTTTCTGGGTAGCATTAAATTTGCTGTGCAAATGAAAGCTGTAGGCACATTGCACAGTTTCTTTTTATGTTTCCTCAAGCTCTTGGCTCTCTGTATTTAATCTACACCACACATACACATATATCAAGGAGAGAAATATTGCATTGCTTAGATTAGCATTTTGAGAAGAGGCAGCAGAAAAAAAAAATATGGAGAAATAATTCTGTAAACATGAACAGAAAACTGCCCCAAATAAAAATGCTTGTAGAAAGAAAACAAAGCTGAGAGAAAGGAGGGGGAGAGGGGAGAAAGCAGAAATATTATATGCTAGTTTTGGAATGAAATTGTTAAATAAACCATCATGTCAAATATTCAAAATGCTTATAAATATTTACCAATTAGATACCACATGAAATATGCACAAGCCGGTATAGAAAAGCTGTAGGACAAATTTCCTTCTGGGTATTTACACTGTCTGTGACTGCCCATATGTTTGGGAACCAAAAAAAAAAAGCACAAGGCCTGTGGGAGGGAAGGCGAGGAGGGAAGATGGTAGGAAAGGGTCCTGCACTGCTCCTGCTCCTGCAGCCTCGTTATCCTCTGAGATGAACCTCCCAAGGAGCTCTGCCAACTGTGCACTCACTGCTGACACTTCTGAAGAGAGCTGAGTGCATTTCTGTAGTCTCCAGACTAAATGCCTGCATGCACAGGCTATGCCAAGGCTGTACAGTTAATTTTCCAGAGAGCACATCCAGCTGGTTTATGTTCTCTCGCTTCTCAAGCGGCAGCACATCGGCGGATGATTGGAGCTCTGGGGGTGCTGTGTCACCCCCAGCGGGCACGTCTCTGAATTTAAACCCCAGTGCCCATTTCCAACACTTCACTGCTCAGGTGCACGTTGCTCAGTGTGTCTGGAAGCAGGGACAGACGTCCCGGTTCGTTATGGAATGATCCAGACCTTGACTTCTTCGTCTCCGGCGAGAATAATCAGCAGTCTGTTCCTGTGCAGGAGTCTGACGTCTCTAAAGTGTGTCTCTGCTGCTTTCCAGTCCATTTGGAACCCGTCTAACTGGAGCCAAGTTCAACACGGCCATGGTTTGTTCTCTGGAGTGCCAGGCATGGCAGAACAGAGGGGCCTCCAGGCAAAGGGGAGTTCAGATCCTGTCAGGAGACACTGAGGGATGTGTCCAATAAAAGAGCCCAAGGACAAAACAGAGCTCTGTCTGTGCTGACATTATTTTTGTCCAAAGAAGCCCAGAAAACAACAGTGTGATTTGATTGAGGACCACAAATGCTGTGACTGTCCACGAGCCATGAAAGTAAGATCTCCTGCATCATTTCCACGGCAGCTGCACTGACTGATTTACCGTAAGACTTTTCTTTTTGGTGCCTCTTGTTTCTCCTCAGCTTTCTCGCTGCAATTCATCTCTCCACACGCACTGCAGAAGCTCATCTCTGAGACAGCACATCCCTCCACCAAGGGGATAGAGCAGTGAGAAATCAATCAAACCACTGGCTTTGCATTTCACCTTATACCTGGTAAAATTTCAGAATCAGTCCACTCTCAACATTTTTCATCACTTATTCTGACTTTTTTTTTTTACCATTTGAAACTTAAAATAAGTTTTCTTTACCTGTGAGTTCTCTGTGTACTGAAATTAATGGTTCACTTGCCTTATCTGAAGTTCTCCCCTGAAGAGAGTACAGTCTTGTTTTTTCAATACCTAAGAAGTTGCCAGAAGAACACCTCCATCTCCTCCACTCCTTCCCCACAATGTCACCTTCAGCCTGACAGGTGCCATTCCCAAGCACCCCCACAGCACATGTGTGTGCAGAACCATCACTGCTATCCAGCAGAGAACTAACACCCTCTTTCAAGCCTCTGGGGGTATTTAATTAACCTGGAACAGAAATTATGTTGCTTGAAAATAATTTTTTTAAAATGAGAGTATTCCAGATCTCGAGGTTGGCATGGCAGTTTTCAGATGAAATGGCATTTGATGCTCAATGCTCTTTTTCATATCACCTGAGCTGGCTTTCAAACACTCATCACAAATAAGCCACATGCTTCTGATTCTTCCACTAAGTGAAAGGTGGCTTGTCTGTTTTCTTTTTTTCCTGGAGATTTTCCTAAGCTCATTTGAGTGTTTATCCTGAAACACCTGTTTTCAGAAGATAAACTAGCAAGTCCCTGGATGTCACATAAACAGGACAGGCTATACTGAGGTATTAACTAAATGCTTGGCATGCAAACTGTAGGGAATGCACTCATTTGGTGAAGGAGAGGGTCTGGCTCCCTGTGTCCTGTCAACAGCTTCTCTTTATCAAGTGCAAACCACACATTCCAAAATAATACTCTAATACACTAAACTGTTAAGTGCTGCAGTTGCAACGTTGTTCAGCCTTAACTGAGTAGGACTAAAAATGACTTCCCAGGGAGCTGTAAAGGGCAGTGAACATTGCACTGATGGTGTGCAAACTGGCACTGCCAAAACTCTCACTTGCAGTAGCATCACAGGAAAAAAAAGTATCCCAGCTGTACTCTGTGGGAGGGTCAAATATTTCCAGGGTTGCATCTGTCTTGCCATCTGCAAATGTCAAAAGTTTCCTCCAATTTTGTTTTTTTGAGGGGACCAAAACCCTTAAGGTGTTAATTAAAATATTAGATTTTCTTACACTGATGCATTGTCTATGATTTGATGTGTGAAAGATTCTTCTTTCCCCTCCCCTCTTTCGAAAGAAAAACATGCGCTGGTTCCCCTGGGAAAGCAAAGAGATCATTTTCCTGCAGGAAGTATTTTGGCAACTTTTAAAGAGGATTTGGGTTTTTTGTTGTTTTTTTTTTTTTTCTTTTTGACTAAAGTTAGCTGGAAGATTTTAACAGCAATGCCACTCATAAAGTAGGTTAAATAACCTTGTAGGCAGTGGACATCACCCAATTTTGTGTGACTGCTCGGTGGCTTGTACTGTCACCAGGGTTACAACTTCCATGAATAATGATCTTGCTTTTTCCAGGTGTGGATTGCAGATGCTGAATTATACCTTTCACTATGAATCACAGCATCTGCTACTCTTCTTGACTGTAAATAGACAGAGACAGATGCTGAAATACCTCCCTGCACAGAGATACAAAGCTGGTTTATTCAAGGCAGCTCCAGGCCATCCCAGCTTTGGCATCGGTTCTGCATCCCTCTGAAAAGCTTTGGAGATTTTCTTCCCATGCAACATTTGAAAACCATTTTGCCTGGGCAACGTGCCAGGCAGAAGAGGATTTCATCACACCACTTAAAAAAAAAGCACTTACAACAACAGCTCTCAAAATTATAAAAGATATTTCTTAACGTATAAATATTTAAAGAGAACAACAGAGTAGCCACAGATTTGGTGGGTTTTAGGGGCAGAAGGGTTTTCTATGTCCTTTTCCCACAGCCTCTGCTGCATATCCATGTAAAACATTGCAATTAATTAATTTAGCTCTCAAGACAAAGTCAGTGCAGCATCTATTATTAGTGAATTTGTATCTGAAAAAGAACAGCATAGAGAATGAGTTCCTTATGAACAGAGTGAGTCCCACTCACTGAGCCAAACACTAATTTCACTACAAGGCTTAAATATATTCTCCTTCTCCCAGGCTATTTCCATTATTGCTTTTAATTTCCTCTCTTATTTTAATACCTAATTTGTTCCAACAATAAGTTATCCTTCTAACAATAGGAAATTTGTTTTCCTGCTTTCCTGGGACTTGATTCTTTCCCGTGTTAGGAGCTGGTTAATTGGTCATCCTTGTTTATGCATTTGCTTTACACAAGTGAAAATTGAAAAAAAAAGAAATATAGGTTCTAAATGCACATGTTCTCAAGGCAGTGGGGGAAATTGGATTGTAGGTGGGAGGGGTGGAAAAAAAGATCAGGTTTGTTGTTTTTTTTTAACACCAAACCACATCCTTGACTCCATCTATAAGAAAAAAATAATGTTCTCACTAAAGACTGACCTGGAAAAGTTCATATCCAAAAAAACTGTTCCTTGGGAATAGTGACTGTTTATACACTCACAAGTATTTATAATGGTGGTGCTTCATTTTCCAAACAGGTATTAGGTAAGGTTGATGGTTGTGCAGCAGAAAATAAAAACAGTAGTAGTAGAAGGCAATGAATATGTTCTACCTATCAGACCAAAATTCTTAAGTTCCCTTCTGTCTTCTCCTCCTCAAACCCAGCTAAGTGAAACAGGAGAAGAAGACAGAAGTTGCATGAGTAAAAAGACATCTTTTAAAAAAAAATAAAAATCCTGTCTGGAAGAAAAAAATATAGTAAAGAATGGAAATTCTGTAAAATTAAAGGTAAATCTAAACAAAGGCCATATAAGCCCACTAAAGCCTCAAAGTGCAGCTTGCTGAAAAAATAAATATGAGTCATAAAAGTATTCCCAAATATATCAGAAGCAAGATGTCTGCCAGAGAGCACGTTGAGGCCAGAGATTATGGAAGGATTAAAGGATCACTCAAGGAAGAATGGGGCAGAGCAGGAAAATGAAGTGATGGATTCACAGGAGTGCCCATGGGGCTAATTAGGGAGGTTCCCACAACAATTTCTGGTTTTAATGGGAGAGGAGCTACAGGCACTGTCTCCCATCAGTCAATCCTGAGAGCAAACAAATCTGGGAGTCTGCTCAGTTTGGGAGAGTTTCTCAGTGCAGAGTTCTAAGCAGAGTTTCTAAGTGCAGCTTTGCTGGTGGTTTCCAAGAAATTTTCCAAGTCCACTGCCATCCTCCATTCTCACATGGTATTTTCCCTTCCTACTGTTTTGCTTCTCAATATTTTCTGCTCTTTCCTAGTTTTTAATCACTCATTCAAAAAACAGCAGTCTAACAATGATTTTTTTAGTCTCCAGCATGGAGCCAGAGATAGCCAGAAAATTGCCAAGGTCATTTCTCTTAAGAAGTTTGAGTTAAGCACATCCTGTGAAGTTAACAATCTATAGGTGGGAAGAAAAGTTGGGACTGACTTGCTGGAGCAAGAGCCAGGAATGGATCATCCCTAACAGCTACAAGTCATGGAGTCTCCAGTTCTGCCACTCCTACAGCATCATGAGAACTTAGGGATTTGAGCCTCACCTGGGTGTGATGCTCATCTGCCCACAGAGGGGGCTTTTGGATCCCAACAGCTTTTAGGGAAAGGACAAGAGTTAGAAGAAAAGTGACAGCAAGAAGCATATAATTTAGGAACAAAACATGTGACACTGTAGTAAATGAACTGACAGTGCAGGTGGGTTGGTAAACAAAGACCACACACCCTATGTCTCCAGGTGGTGGTTTGGATCCTGCCTTCAGTAACATTTTAATCAACAGGAGCTGGGATCTTTCTTACCACTTATGGTTGGTGAGATCTTTCCTAAGCCCCCATTGCAAGTCTCTAATTTGATTTGTCTGGATTGCTAAATGGAACGAATTGGCTGATTTTCCCCATCACAGGGACATTTCCTGACATGCACAAGTGTGGGGTCTAATCTGAGAGCATGCAAGGCTGGAAAACAGACCTGGGAGTGGAGTGGGATCTCACCAGAAATGGGAGTGCATGGTCACAGCTTCAGGAAAATAATCAGAGCTGTTATTCTGAGTTTCACCCAATTTCCAGGACAGGGACTGTAATATCAAGGCTGCTGCTGCTAAAGACACTTGCAAGGGCGTTTCCTGCAGCCTGGTTGGTAGGAATTCAATCCCCCAAGGGTTTTGGTGGACATATAAAAATTATCCTGTTGACTGTGCTTCTAATATTCCAGTCTTAGAAATGAGTCACCTGGCTGGGAACAGCTGGTAACTGGAGACATCTGCACATGGTTCCACCCCAAGCTGACACAGGGAAGATGGATTTCTCTGGACCAGAGAGGAGAGTGATTCTCACAGCCTGGCTCAGGGGTGAGGACTTGTTCCAATGGACAAATCCTGGCTGTGTTATTCATACTGGAAGTGACATCAAGTTTATTTATATGAGCAAAACAAACAGAACCCGCTGGTACATGACAGAAGGATTGTTTGCTTTGTGACTCAGGCCCAGGGTCTGCCAACTTTGAAAGAAATTGGAGTGTACACACATATTTTTTTTTTCTATTTGAGTAAAAAAGAGAGAAAGAGAGGGGAGAATTCCTCCTCTGTGGGCACTGCCAGGCTGACATTCAATGTGTTCTCCCTCAGAACAGCTTCATATTTTGATCACTACCCTAATGTCTGTTTTCCACCCTTCATGGAAATCTACAAAGCTCATTAACTCTGTCCTGTATTTCTGTTTTAATTGTACTTTTGATTTTTAATTAAAATGCACCCCTCAGTTTCCCACCCAGTTGTTCCTGTAGTGGTCTCTAGGAACCCTCCAATCCACACAGGATGGAAGGCTCTCCTCTCTTTCCCACTTTCCAAGGGCAACAGATGAAGGGATAAACCAGTGGGCTGTCAGCCCCCAATCTGTATTGCCCTTGCTCCAGTGGATATTGGTTGGTGCTTTCTTTAAACACAAAATGAAAACTGGAAAGAGGGAGAAAATTGGTTCTTAATTATGAGCTTTGGAATGGTATATATAAAAATGGCAAAGCACTTAACTAAGGTTGTTTTTTCTTGGAATGCTTCCACTCCAGAACAGTATCATGGCATAAAGACCTGCAAACCCACACAGGGAATCTTGATTTTTACTTCTCTTTTTTTTCTGAAATATCAGGAGTCTCTCTCCAACAGGTGATGCAACTTTTCTCCTTCCAAGTGGTTCATGTGGCTGCTTCATTTCACCTTTAACGTATGTAAAGAGGCAACTTGCCTAAAAAAACCATGCCCTCTAAAAACACAGCACATGCATTTTCATTTTGACATGCAGGAAGGTGCTATTGCATAAGAGATTTAGGGCAGAGAGCAGCAGGGACAGGCACAGCATTTACATTTTAATTAGCTCATGCCAGGAGTTTCTTCAGAGGTTACTAAATTACTATTTGTCCACCTACATTGTGTCTTTCCACTTCAAGGACTCTTTGTACTTCCTGAGAATTGTGTTGCTGCGATTGCATATTGTTCTTAAATAATGTTCTTAAATAATCCCAAGCGATAATTTTATGAATCTGTTCGGTGCCAATTGTAATAATGGAACTTTAGCAATTAAAAAAATAAAAAATTTTAGGAAAGCACTATTTTAAACACAAAAAACCCTCCAGAGCTTGTCTGATTTAATAAATATTCGTCATGTGTGGGCTTCTCAAACACATTTTTAGCAATTGTGTTCTTTTCTCAAAATAATTTCTCAAATTGTCATGTTCTATGAAAAAAAGCCCATTGTTTTATCTATTTCACATCACACTGATGATGTTAACAAAGACAAATATTTTTGCATAAATACATACCTCTGAGGGTTCTTTGCCACAGCAAGAATACATTAGAATCTCGAGAAACCTCTTATTTCTGGAAGCATTAATAGGATAAAGGAATGCAACCCCTTTGAAGTGAATTAGCGGTGTGGGCACTTCTGAGGTACTTCACTGCCTTCACAGGTTGATGGGTGTTGCACAGAACCTTCCAATCAGGCACTGGAATTGGAAAGCCTTCCTGGAAATGCAGTAATTTGGCAAAGGGTTTCTAATGTTTGGTTTGGTTTTGGTTTTTTTTTTTTTTTTTTTTTTTTTTTTTTTTTTTTTTTTTTTTGGTTGTTTTTTTTTTTTTTTTTAAATTTTTATGTTAAAGCAGCACATTGAAGACATGGAAACGTAACAGTTAAGCTCTCAGAAGCAAGGCTGCACAGGTG
>JAWWLV010000030.1:9211909-9224127 GCA_035041135.1 Platyrinchus mystaceus
TTTGTTTTTGTTTTTTTTTTTTTTTTTTTTTTTTTTTTTTTTTTTTGTTGTTGTTTGTTTTGTTTTTTTAATCTGGTATTGATTTATTGCCATTCATTTTCCAGCGCTGGGGAGATACAACCACCATGAGACTATCCAACATTTCCTTGCTGCTTTGCTCCTCAAGGATTCATGTCCCTGCCAGTGCCAGTCTAGACCCTGCTGGCAGCTCCATGAACAAATGAAGGATTCTGGTACAGATCAATCTATTTTTCTGCAGCAAGACACTTCTCAGGAGTGACAGCCATGCAACACTGAGGCTGCTCACAATATGGAGTTTTCTACTGAAAACAAGCTGGAATATTAATGAGATATTAATGATAACAATGGGGGTGAGCCTAAAACATTCTCACACTGGAGCAACTCTCATTCAAGCAATCAGATTCACTGAACCCAATGAAGCTGCTTTATTAGGACTGAATTCAAGTAAAACTTTCCCTTTTAATTGTTGTTGCAATTCTGCTACGCATGGGTAAAAAGAGTTTGCAAAGTTTTGCCCTAATTTTATTGCCAAAAGAGCTCAGTGGTTTGGGATTCTTTTCCTGTTAGAGAGTTACTAAAGTGTTGCAAAGCCTGAGAATATGTTTTCTTCTCGCTTATAAATTGTAGAGCACAGAGGCATAGAACCATTTAAGCTGGAAAAGCCCTCTAAGATCATCAAGTCCCACTGTTCACGCCAAAGCCTCCACTAAACCACGTCCCAAAGTGTTCCATCTACAGTCTTTTAAATCCCTCCAGGGATGGTGACTCAGCCACTTCCCTGGGCAGCCTGTTCCAGAGCTTGACAACCCTTTCAGTGAAGAGATTTCTCCCAATATCCCATCTAAACATCCCCTGGCACAGCTTGAGTCTGTTTTCTCTTGTCCTGTCACTTGTTACCTGGGAGAAGAGCCCGACCACCCCCGGCTCCCTCCTCCTGTGTGAAGGTCCCCCCTGAGCCTCCTTTTCCCCAGGATGAGCCTCCCCAGCTCCCTCAGCTGCTCCTGCTGCTCCAGACCCTTCCCCAGCTTTGTTGCCCTTCTCTGCACTCACTCCAGCCCCTCAAACATCTTTCCTGGAGTGAGGGGCCCAAAACTGAACCCAATCTCGAGGTGTGGCCTCACAGTGGGATGATCTCTTCCCCAGTCCTTTACAGCAAAGTGCTCCAAAACCTGAAATGGATGCTTTAACACATGAATAGCTTCCTAAATTAAAAATAATGTATTCCTGGCAAGAATCCTACCCCAGGTAACTCACTGCCTAGGCTTTGTGTCCCCAGAGCCACTGATCATGATTGTGGCTGCACAATAGTCATGAGTCAGAAAACAGTTTCATGTTGATAACTGAGCCACTGAAAATGAGGGGTTTAATGACTGATTTATTGTAGAAAGAGAGACAATGCTATTTATGTCCTGTAAATTACTTAGAGAAATAATGCAAATGACACTGGACATTTACAAACTCATTATGATAATGGAAATCTTGAATAACTTGTAAGAGTTCCACAAGTTCCATTGTTATGTTAGGCATGATTATAAACTTCATAACAATTTCCTGATTGTTTCTCTTTCCCTTTTTTTATGAAATTTATCATATACAGATGCAGTACCAAACCATTAAGATGCAATGCAATTTAAGTTATTTTACAGAGAAGCAAAGTTGCTTGATTTATACCATTTATCCTTGTAACAAAATTAGATGTACTGGATTCTTAAACCATTAAACTATCTTCTAGAGCTCTGCCTCTACGATAGATTGCTCAGTTAAAAAGACTTACCTTTCTTAAAAAGAATGAAGCTCCATTTTTGGAATAATCTAATTTTTATTCCTGCTGCAGACCAGAGATTCTAAGCAGTGTGCAACATAGAAACTCCAAGTAAGGATATTTCTGCTATAATATGCCATATTCAGTCCCAAGCATTTATTAACTGGAGAATGACAGTGATCTGAATTTATGCATAGATAGCACATCTGGCAGTCTCTGCCAGTCTCTCTCACTCCCCCACCCCCTCAAACAGCAAACCAAAATTTGATCAAACATGTAAAACATGCCTGAACATTTTCAGCCCAAGGAAAAAGGCACGGTGGGAAATTACCTTAAATTCAGTTTCAATGTTGGCTAGTCTGGCCAGTTCATTGCTTAGCTCTAGGGCAGTAAGGACAGGGTCTTCACTGGAAAGGGACAAATAAGCAGCACTGGCTAATCCTTTGTAGGCATTCATTCTGGAGCGGGAGTGACTAAAGGAGTCTTTCCTCTGCTTCTCGATACATTCATTGCACTTGCAGAAATAGTCGTGCGGCCTCTCGATCCGCGCGCCTTTGAGGAGCAAGATGTGGACGATTTCGTACTCCTGGCAGTGGGCAGCAAGGATGATGGGGGTGATGTCGTGGGAGAAGCGGGTCCCATCCTCGTCGTAGGCGTAGAAGTCGTCGTCGCGGAGCTCCTGCTCCAGCGGGCTGAGCGTGAGGCGCTGGCCCTGCGCGAAGGCCGGGTGGTTCAGTATGGCCTCCACGATGCGCACGTAGCCCTTGCTGATGGCCAACAGCAGCGCGTCTCCCACCCGAGCCAGGTTCTCCTTCTTGAGGAGCAGCTCCGTCACCTCCAGGTGCTCGTTCCCCACGGCCAGCTGGAGGGCGTTTTGCCCCATGTAGTCGACGCAGTTGAAGTTCAAGGTTTTGGACTCCTCCAGCATTTTCCGCACCACGGGAATGTTGCCGTACTCCGCGGAGTCGAGGAAACGCTCCTCCTCTGCGGTGAGGCTGGTGCCCTTCTCGTTGAACATGTAGGCCGGGCCCCGGATGGCCTGTCTCCGGCCCTTCTCCCGGAGCGTGGTGTGCCGTCGATGCATGTTTTTGGAATTGCTGTTCCTCAACCTGCAGAAAACCACAAGGGAAGGCTGGTTATGACACAGTCATAATTTCACATCGTCTGAAATAAGGGTAGAAATGTCTCCTAATGATCAGGTCTTGCGTGCTCTTTATGGTCTGAGCTGGCTGCTAAAAATCATTTAGAGTACATGTGAGTGTGCCTTCGATGCATGTTTTTGGAATTGCTGTTCCTCAGCCTGCAGAAAACCACAACGGAAGGCTGGTTACATTCTAAGAGAGTCATAATCTCACATAAGCTGTAATAATGTCTCATTATGTTCATGTCTTTCTTGCTTTTTATGGTATGAGCTGGTTACTTAAAATCATTTAGGGTGCATGTGAAATAAAGATTAGTCTCTCAAAAAAGTTCTCTCCTGACTTGTACTTCCAGATTTCAGCAAGGATTCTCAGCATATTCTTAACCTGAGAAATAGAATAAAAATACGTATGAACACATTATTTTCCATTTTTACTGCTTAGAACTTCATTACATGGTATTTAGGAATAATATACACAACATAATATTTCACTGAATTACTCCTCTTGAGTTTTGTCCTCGAGAGCATGAGCCCTAAATAAAGTTAGCAGGACTCTGCTGTCTGTAGACCTTGGAGCAGGCCAATAAATTACGTTCCATAAAATTAAAAAGCATGTTTCTAATTTAAAACCCATCATAACAAGGATAAATATATTGCATGTCCTCCTAAGATTCAGCTGGTGCAAGCAAACCACCTATTTTTTCCCTGCTTGTTTTCATGCTACATAATGACATTTTTCTGTTTCCTGATCTAGAGCAGTTAAATGAATAACTGTCTAATTTCTCACTGAAATACAGTTGGCAGCTGCTCTAAATACAGGTACCAAAATCCAGGGGACAGTCTTGAAAAACACAGGAATAACTCCTGATTTAATGTCACATCACTCCTCAGTAAACATCTTTCAGAGAGCTGCTGCAGAAAGACAAAACACACAGAGCACAAACAGAGGGCAGGACTGAAAGGGTCACTGATTTCCCCACTGGTTATGTGGCTGAAATGCCTTCATTTGAATTTGGGGGGATAGAGACAAACTATTCTTATTCCACTATCTCTGCAGCCCCCAAAGAAAGCTGTGCTATATGCAACTGGGTTCAAGAGTGAGTAAACACACTACTGTATGAAAATAACTGAAATTCTTAATCTATCTGTGCCTTTGAAACAGTCACACTTTGCATTCAGCGTTGTCTCAATGTTTTTAAATTTCATTGCTGTAGCATCTCAACAAAGTCATGGTCCCTCTTTTAGAGTCCAAGCACAGGGAGTTAATCACCATCCTAAGGCCACAGAATGTGCAGCCTGAGTAAAAAGTATAAGAACAACATGAGAAGCATCTGCACTCAGTCCAATAGCAAGTCCTAAATCACTTGGGTAAAATCTTCCAGAGCCTCTACGATGCTGTGGACAGATGTAACAAATAAGCAGGTGTTAATGCTCAATAGGTGGCAAAGGTTCCTCCTTCCACACTCCATCTGTTCTCCAAGTCAGTTTTGACCTTCAGTCAGTGAAAAGTTCATGTGTTACACTGAGAAAACACTACCGAAGTTGGAAAGTGCTGTGGCGAACGCTGAGAGGGAACGATGCCAAGAGACAAAGTGGAGCAGATACAGAGTAAAGATACTCACAGGGGAATGAAAAACAAAGGGGTATCAGAAACTCAAAATACCTAAAGTGCCAGGACAGAGAAGTTCTCAGTGTAGCTGTTCTTACGAACTAACATATAAATGTGCTTTTATCACTTTAATTCATCACTTCTTCACTGATCTGGAACAGAAGGCCAGTACTGAAGAGTTTCAAACAAATTTTACTGCAAATTTTTAGAAGTTACATTAAAATGTAAACCAATCCCAAGAAATCAGTTCTGTGACCATACAAGGTTGAAAGAGAGGTTCATAATTAAGAACCTCTCCCCCTCAGCTTTGATGCATCAGCATAACAACGTACTGAAAGCTGGAAGGAACTGAACATATTAGCCCAGACTCCACTGAGAGATACAGTGCTACAGGAATCTTCAAACTAATTCCTTCCAGCGTGGTTTGAAGTTGAAGAAGCAGACAGAGATGAGGGACACAAGAATAATGCATGAGACATGTTAAGTGAATGAGTTCCCTAGACTGCATGAAGTTTACTACAAAAGAGAACAATAACAGCTAGAAAATACGCCATTAACATGTCTGACAGGGAGGCAGAGGTCTCAAAAGCAGCAAAATTCCTGGTGCAAAAACTAAGGCCCCTTTGAAGTCAACATTACAAATTTCATTGATTTCAGTGGTGTCCAAATTTTGGAAACATGTATGCACACACACTCACACACACACACACACACACACACACCCTTATCCCCAGCATTAACTTTCATCTCAGCAGCAGTTCAAGTGAGGCCAGAAGGACTAACATGGTTAAAATAAAGTATTTAACCATATGCATGAGTGCTTCTCTAAACTGGAGCTCATGTCCTGAGCTGTTCAAGGGAGTATTTAAGTTTTAAACCTGCACTCGAGTCTTACTGAGTTCAAGTAAGGACTACACATCCAAAAAACCCACTTCTGAACTGTGCCTTCGTTAAGTGAGGACTCGCAGTACCAGAAAGCACATTACACTTTCACAGTCTGGGGATTTCCTGAATGTTAAATTAAATCTCTTAAAATATTAAGCAACCTGAAAAAATGAGCTGGTGATGGCTTAAGCAATTGTTGCTGGGATCAAGTGGAAATCATTCCAGCTCTGGCAGCTGGTTGGTGATGACCCAGGGGTGTAGCAGGATTGCACGTGCCTAAATATTTTAGGGCAGTTAACTGCAATAGCTGCTTTGAGCTGGAGCTTTTCTGATGTTCAAGAACCACATAGGATAAGATATTTGACAACCTTGTATTTGTTGTTGTATTTAAGGGTCTGTACTGGAAGCAATTCAGAAATATCTGTACTTTTCACCAGTGAGGAATCTATCTGTATTTTGCCTGACATCCAAGTACAGCTCTTGATACTTTACTCTTTTTTTCTTAGAAAACCTTTTCTCTTCTGGTATGTTATTATAAAGACAGATGGGACAGATAACCTTATAATCACACCCAAAAGTAAACATAAACCCCCATAAAATACTCCCATTGACCTAGTTCTAAGATTTTTACCTGAGAAAACAGGTCAAAGTTTGGCCTAAAGCTAATTCACACCTGTTTGTTGTATTTGTAAAAACAAAACAAAACAAAAAGGACCTTCATTTCACTTTCTTCAATTCAGAGAGAACACTGGTTTCATAGAGAATTTCTAACAACAGAAATTGTGTCAGGAAAAGAGAAAACAGGAAAAGCCAACCTGCCCTCCAAAAAGAGAACTATTATCCAACATTTATCGTGCAATGAATTAATTTAATGAGAAATGCTCGGCTATCAAACCCAGGTCTGAAGAAAAGTTATAATTATCCTTGACCTGAGCACTGTATCATGATAAAAGAAGTGCAAAGAGTAATGTGTGGGGTAGCTGAAGCTCTTGGAAAATGAACCTGACTGTAATGTCATGACTGTACTCAGCACCTTGATCCACTAATCATTATTTACTGTGTGCAGTGTGCTCTCTTAAGAAAAGTAATTGTAACTTGATTGCATTTATCTCACTATTTTTTGTTTAAAGGTGTTTTGCACTGAATTTGTTCTGGACTTGCGTATTTTATTGAGACAGCTAGTGATCAAACTCATCAGGCACTGCAGTTAAATACTGTGTTTTTCTAAGAGGGAATGCCAAGCATGCAGTGTTGTTGGAGAGAAAATGGACTGGGAAAAGAAAATTAAAAAACTCAGGGCCTAAGTACTACTTTGCAGAGCTGAGGGAGCCACAGGATGTCTGGACTCCTGTGGGGAGTGGAAAAGAATAGCAATTTCTGAAAGGTGATTTAGTTCCTAACAAATCTTCCTCTGGGAGCATCTCAGTTTCTAATTAAAGTGACTAAGAGCAGGTCCTTGCAATTTGCTCTGACAGCGCTCGGTGCTGAGACACTCAACTTCTGAGCAGGGAACAGGAGGTTTGTTCTTAATGTGGTGTCACTGAAAACAGACAGAAGCTGAAACTCGCTTTTTTTTTTTTTTTTTTTTTTTTTTTTTTTTTTTTTTTTTTTAGCCACGTTCCCTGAACTGGTCTGAGTGACACAGAGGACGCAGCAAGGAAGTTGGGCTGTTTCATACTGAGCTTACCCCTCAAATGTCCTTTTTCCTTGACTTTCCTTTCCACAGTGCTCCAGACTGAGCCATCCAGGACCTTCTGCTGCCTCTCTAGTCCTACCAAGAACCTGGGAATGGGAAAGGGTCACCACCTGGAGCTAAGGTTGGAGAGGATGTTCCAAGGCCTAAGTGCCTTAAGAGGCTGAATAGGAGTTTTTACAAGTAGTTTTGAACCAGAACTTTAAAAGTGTGTAGGACAGGCTGAATAGTGTCTGCTTGAGTTTTTAAAACATCTGAAGTCTAAAAGGGTATTGAAATCAATGGGTGCTAGGAACTGCAGCAATCCTGGAATTCTCAGGTGATAACAACCTTTCTTTGTCTTAAAGTCTAAGAATTGAGCAGAGCAACTACAAAGGCAACTTCAGGAGCTTATGGTCTCTGACTACACTTTGGGTTTGCTTTTACTAAGTGGAGAGAGTTTGGCAGGAGTCTCCCTGTGCCCTTTCAATGCCCCCCTTTGTCCAGAAACTACAGAAGAAACTCAGGATATGTAACCATTACTGAGCTCTATAAGCAACCATCAGAGGAAGCTTTGATGAGACGTTGACTCTGCCTTGTTGAAAAGGAAATTTAAGTTTCTGAAAGCCATTTAGGAAGCACTGCTCTTGGCTCCTGCAGAGTCTCAGAAACTGTCAGATTGACACTTTACTTATTATTTTTCTTTCTGCTCACATCAATACTTCTAAAAAGAATCAGGGCACATAAAGGCTGCAGACTCCCTGAGGCCTCTTTGGAACTGACACAGCTCTTACACACCAAATGGACCATTTTTCTCTGTTAACCCTTGTTTCCACACAGAAAGCCTGGTCAAAAGCAAGGAAAATGGGTTCTACAAGCAAACAGAAATTGATATAGAAATTAATCAATTTAAAGGAGTGATTTAAACTGTTCAGAGTAAAAATAGTGGGATGTTTCATCTTTTAGTTAAAAAAAATTGCAATGTGTTTTCAAGTAAACTCCAGACTTCAGGTAAAGAGCACAGACTGAACAGAACTGCATATATTTATTATCCTATATGCAGTAGGCTACTCTGGCATTCCAAATGCTGCACAGGAATGTATTACCAGAGCCCTCTGATACCCTCTTTTTCTCCAATATCTTAAACAGTTTTCTAAGTCCTACTTTAGGTCAAACTGTTTTCCTTTAACACAAGATTTTTAACATATTGCTGACTTACTGTATATACAGACTCAGTATCATTTGGGGTGGTTGCCTTGGTTAACAGCAGCTTATTCTGAAGTTTTCTCTGCTTTGAAATGCTTAAGTGCTACTTTATTTATTCATATAATGTGAAAACAACCTATTTAATACTGCAACAAGGTCATTCCCCTGCATGAAGAGTTGTGTACATATCTAGGAACAATTAATAGAATTCTTTAGCACCACTCAGATATTCATTCCCTGGCAGAGTAGTCCTACAAACCAGTTGCAGGAAGCAACATCCCCTCCCCACCATTCCCACGGCTCATACAGATCAAAGAAAACGATATTTCAAGGTCATAATTTGAAAAGAGGTCTCTCTCCTTGTGGAAGCACAGGAGCAGTACAGCAAAACCACACCTTTTCAAGTCCCTTTAAGAAATGGCAGCATGAGAAACACCCAGGAAGACAAAACAGGCCTCTCGTGTCATCACAGGATCAGTGATACACACTAACACTGCCAGCATCTGCCTGTTGTGGAGCATAAAGTCTGAGGCCAACAGCCTAGAAACATTTACCACAGACCACCAGCATCTACATTTTCACATCCTCCCTGATCTCTGTTAGAAAAGAGGTAGTTCTTCCTTGTTTGAAAAAAGGAAATGGAATTTGGCTGTCTCCCAGCTACCTTTCAGAAAAAAAAAAAAAAAATCCACTGCTTTTCAGTGGTTTCACCCTTCCCTCCTTATATACCAAGCATCATCATTTTATCTCCCCTCCCAAAGCAATGCCATGCACGAATGCAAGACTTTTACAGCAGGAGGGACTGAAAAATAACCACCCTTGTTCTTGTATTCAAATTCTTCTCATGTTATAATATACGTAGTGTTTTGGTTTTTTCCTTCCTCCCTTGTTTTCCCTGAACACACCATTGTGAAATTGCCTATTACAAATGTATAACAGAATACATGAGAGAGATCTGTAAAAATTGGGGCTATCTTTACATTCTCTGCCACTGTTCATTCATTATTGTTTGACCATCAAATAAACCGTCAGAACATGAATGAGTTCTACTTTTCTTTTTCTTTTTTTCATCTGGCTTTGGGAACTAGGAATAATTCACCCTTACTGTTGAAGCACTTTGAAACTCAGGCTTGGATCACACTGAGAACCCAACAGAGAAATACCTGTTCATTCATAAATTTTTACTAGTGATGAGGCAAGGAAAAATATCTCTAATTGTTCAAGCAGGGGGCAGTGTAACGCAGATGTTCAGCAACCAGTTCTACTAAAAAGAGAAAGGAAAGCTCTGAAAAGAACTAGTAATCTCGGTTCTGGCTGTATTTCATTTTCCTTATTGATGTACTCTGTTCGATGCTCACTTCATAGTTATCTCAAGACAAGAAACAACGTGGAGAGAAAGACTCCTTCCTGACAACTGTTAGACCCGGCAAGCTGCAACAGGCACGGTACAGTGTCCCATACTCACACCTTTCCTTTTTCCTCATTTCCTGGAAAAATAAACCCTTAAAAATTTCACCCAGCTACTAAAGGCTCCAAACCATGTGGCTGGTGAGAAACCACAAGCCCTCCGTGTTACACTGAGCCCCATCACGCTCGCACACATTCCAAGGGTAAAAAGCCAACACGACCTCACACACAGCCACCGGCATCACTCGCAGCACGCTCAGGCTTGGAGGGCACCGAGCGGCACCGGGACATCTCTAACCCCCACAAAACTTCCCAGTGACGGGCACTGGAGCCAGGGCACTTCTCGGAGGAGCCGCTCCCAGGGGCAGCACTTACATGTGCGCGTCGGGCGGCTCCGGTCAGTGCGGGGGCGAGGAGCGGGCGCGGCCGCCCATGGCCCCCGGTGCTGGGGGACCACTGAACCTCTGTCCGGGTGCTGAACCTCCTCTGTCCGGGTGCTGAACCCCCGCTGGCCGCGGTGCTGAACCCCCGCTGGCCGCGGTGCTGAACCCCCGCTCTCCGCGGTGCTGAACCCCCGCTGGCCGCGGTGCTGAACCCCCGCTGGCCGCGGTGCTGAACCCCCGCTGGCCGCGGTGCTGAACCCCCTTTCAGCGGGGCCGGACGGGGCGGGCGCTGCCCGCGGTGCTGCAGCCGCCGCCGGCGCTCTCCGGGTGGTGTCTCATCCTTATTCCCTCTGCCGGGACACGGCTCCCCGGGAGCGCCCGGGATCCGCTTGCTGGAGGAAGAGCCGGCTGCGAGTCTGGCATGTGAGTTGCGTTGTCCTGCCCGTCTTCCCTCCCCTTCTTCCCACGCCGCTGTCCTCCTGTAGGTGTGGATTCGATGTGGTTTCAGCCGGAGCTGGAGGAGTGCCCTGAGCCCTCCCAGGGGCTGCCCCTATACAGGCGTGGCAGGAGAGCCTTCCGGGGGAGGGCAGGGCTGCCTCAGGCTGCCCCGAGGGCGGGGGGTCCTTTGGGGGCTCCCCCCCTCACACTCCCCACTCCTGCCTCATCTGGCTGTGCCCCACTCCGCTGGGAGTGCTCAGAGCAGCTTCTCCCCATCTGCCGTGCCCAGGTTCATGTCATTCCTTACCTGGGATATCTTGTCTCCTGGGAGGTGGCCAAAAAGGGATGTGTGTGTGTGTGTGTGTGTGAGTGCCAGGAGTGGAGGGAGAGGGAGAATGAATCCAACATGCAAAATAATCAGTCAGTGCAATCAATCCCCTCCCTCGCATGATAGAGGAGAGCTGCCAGAGCAACAATTTCAAACTGCATCCAGGAGCACCGGTGTGCCATCCTGCACTCTATTCCACGTGGAAAGAGCAGCTCTTCTTCCCAGGACCACTCCCCAGGATGCTCCCACTGCCTCCCACACAGCTGCATTCACACAGGGCTCTCCAAGCCCATGACCTTTCCTGTCCTTCCCTGTAAGTGCAACTCCCCTGCCCCCTGCTCTGCCTTAGCTGGATGCAGATTCCTCCCCTCATCACACAGTTACCAAACAATGCCATCCTATCTCACCTGTCATGTCTCTGGGAGTTTAATCTTGGAGGAAACTCTCTGCTTGGAGAGGTGATGGTGGCAGGCAGTGCAGGGCTCTCTGAACAGCACACACAAGAGGATGGCAGGATGTTGATTTGCCCCAAGTTCTCCTTCTCTCACCCACTCACAGCACGGGCTGAACTGAGAGCACTGATTAGGGGGAGATTTTTCCCCATTTTTCAGTCTCAATCTGGGAGGGTGAGATCCTCTCAATCAGCTGGGGGTGTTATTTCATTGAAATACCTGAAGGCACTGGCCATTTATCAAGGACCACTGAGAGCCTGGTGTGGCTGCTGTAGTGGCACTGTAAAAACAGACCATGCCTTTCAGAAACCTTTAAAAAGACAGCTGATGCACAATTTTCATCCCACATCCTTGAACAATTAAGTTACTTTCATCAGCCTGAGCTATGCTCACAATTGTGAGGAGGGTAAGTCTTTTCCTACAAAGAGATTTTGTCCTAAATAATGGGGAGAGTGTATTAACCTCTAACTACCATGGGCAGCACCCACACCTGCAGGATGCACTGCACTCTGCTTTGACTCTGTCCTCTAAAATGCACCGATTCCTTTGTTCTTGTCCCCATTTAGAGCTTCTTGGAGCTCACTGAGAAATTCCTGAGGGCCCATCTCTGTAAACATATGAGAAGGATGTGGCTGTTACCAGGCTCAGGGGAGAACAGCATTCTGTGGGGAGAGACAACCTGTGAAGATTAAAAAAAAAAAAAAAAAAGAAAAGGAAGAAAGAAAGAGACTCCACAGCTACATACTCACTAAAGCTGTTGAGATAAACTTGAAATGATAAGTTGCTGCAAAAACATAAATCTCTGCTTTAGGTACCTAACACAGCTTGGGATAAAAGCAACTTGGACAATTCTTTCTCTAAGCAAAAAAACAAAAAAAAAACCCACACAAAACAAAACAAAAAACCAACACCCC
>JAWWLV010000030.1:9224227-9317112 GCA_035041135.1 Platyrinchus mystaceus
CCCCCCCCCCCCAAAAAAAAAAAAAAAAAACAACAAAAAAAAACAACCCTCCATTGTATCTTGGTATTTTTCTGCATGCTGGTTTTGCCTGGGGTAGAGTCAATTTTCTTCAGAGTGTTTGGGATTTGGGCTGGAAACTGTGGGTAATTCAGGGACGTTTCTGTTACCACTGAGCACTTACAGAGTCCAGGCCTTTTCTGCTTCTCACCCCACCCCACCAGCGAGGGGGCACGAGAAGTTTGGCGGGGGCACAGCCAGGACAGATGATCCCAGCTGGCCCAAGGGATCATTCTCAGCACATAAAGCTGGGAGGGAAAAGGGGGGATGTTCACAATGATGACACTTGTTTTCCAAAGCCATCATTACATGTGACAGGCCCTGCTTTCCTGGAGGAGCACCTGCCTATCCATGGGATGGGGTGAATTAATTCCTTTTTTTTTGGATGCTTGCAGGTGTGGCTCTTGCTTATTAAATTGTCTTTATACCCAGCCATGAGTTTTCTCACTTTTATCCCTCTGATTCTCTCCCCCATCCCACTGGAGTGAGGGAGGGGCTGTGTGGGATGAGTTGTCACCCAGGGTTAAACCATGGCTGTCTGACTCTTTCCCCTTCAGGTTCTTATTTCTGCCATTGTCTGTCACCATAACAAACTAATTAAGAATTGTGTTTGCAGGCTCTTGCATTAAAAGTATGCATTTATATTTTCTTTTTAAGGCTTGGGAATATTTGCAAAAGGTCCACTTTTTAACTTTTTTTTTTTTAATAGATGGGAAATGGAAATTAGACAAAACCAGCCTTTTTTTTTTTTTTTTTTTAATTTATCTTATTCAATACAGAGTTTTGCCAGGTTATCTGAAAAATATTCATTTTAGGATTGAGTATGGGATTGATTTGACTAAACATATGCCATCTTTCTCCCTCACATATCCTGGAAAATATTCAGGTATGGAATCAATGTACTGCATTACTGCTCCATGTGTTTGTAAAGCTGCAATTATGTCTCAATCTTTCAAGTTGTGACTTCACTGGAAAATATCCACCACTTATATTTTTATGCTCATTTTTTCCCCTTCTTTTTAAAAAAATTAAAATATATATATATCTAGGAAAAAACCCAAACTTGAGGCCCAGCAATGCCCAGCACTCAGTTATCAGGAGGACCTTCTTAGTAATCTTAATAATCAACAGCTTACCCACTCCATAAATCTGCAGCTGAGAAAAGACTGACAGCACTCCCAGTTGCAATTAATTATGCCAGATTAACATATGGGAAGCAAAAAAAAGTGGAAGGGAGAAAGGGGACTGAGGAAGTCTATAGCCTGCTATTATCAATGCCCATTAAAAGTGTTCAAAGTATTGTTGTAGGTTTCTGGTCATGCATGTCAGAATTAGTGGAAACCCACAGCTTCAGAGCCAAGAAATCCTACACTTGGTTTCCTTAAGAGATATTTAGCAGAAGGTTCTGAACTTCTGAACTCCTGTGAGTTGCTTTTCATCTTGATTAACTTTGCATTTTGCTATTGCAACAGTTTCGCATGAAAAGCGTTTGCTGAGAAATCTATTTCTAATATTATACAAAACAAAACTAAAGGCTCATTGAATAAAAAATCATAGAAAGCTTGTGGGGTTTTTTTCCCTGCAAATCATCAACTATTAGCACTGGTGTAGAGTGTGCCAAAAATGTTCTTGGGGCAAGAACAATCCTTGTATGAAAGGATCCAGTTGTGATGGCTTAAACTCACCTGTACCTTTTTTAAACTCAACAAACCAAATGGTAACTGTTCCATCCTACCAAAATCAAACAAGGACATATTTCTCTTCAGGAGTGAAAATATGGAAATAATTAAGGAATTTTAGAAGGAATTTGTATAATTATGTCCTGACATGGAGTGAATGAAATACTGAGACTTCAGATTTCTCTCAAGGTTTGTAGTTTTGAAAGCTTTTCAGTCCTTACTGAGCTCAGTGTTCCTTATCCTCAAATTTTATCGTATTCTCAGACATGGTGCAGAAGGAGAATTTTAGAGAATACCTTAACCTATTCAGGGTAGGTAAAGGCTACTTTTGTTTGCTCAAGTCTGATGTTTCAGACAGTTCTACCTGTGCCACCACAAAAACACTGAAGAAAGATTTGTTTGTTTGGTTTTTTGGGGGGAAGATAAAATGAAGGGTAAGAAAAAGACTCAGAAATCATGGTATTAAACTTCTGGTTAATTTTAGGAGTAGTTAATTGTCCACTTAATCAGCAGAGTTATCTCTCCTGACTCAGTCATTTCCACCCCTTTACTGCTGTCACAACCAGATTGAATGAGAAGACAAGTGGAAGTTCAATTATTTGCTGGAAGAATTTTTGCTTCTACTGATAAATATTTTGCCATCAAAAAACCATTTTGTCCAGGGACTCCTGATTCATTTAGTCACTGATAAACTTGGCTGGATCCTTCCTTCAAACACACATGTGTTAAGCACCAACCAACCATTTTCCAACCAACCATTTCAGCTAAAACATGAACAAAAAAGAAAAAAGCACTAAGAGTACAAGAAAACTTGGGAGGGTTTCATCTTTTTGGCTTTCTTTTTGCAAAAGAGCCAACAGAGAAGGGTGGTGAAGGAGGAAGGGCTCAACTTGGTCATATTTATAACTCATTAAAGACATGGGCAACCAAAACCATATTTAATTTCCCACCAAAGGCCACACAGAAACAGCTGTACCAACATCCTGCTCCTGATATCCCACTGGATATCGGCACATGGGACTACCTGGCATAATCTTTAAAAATTCAGGAAGATAATTAAAACCCATAGAATATGTATTCCCAATTATTTCTGGGATAGGACCCACCTGAACCAGCTTTGACCCAGGGGTGAAAGGCAAAATGCTGCTTTACATCTTTATATTACTTTTCCCATCTCATGAATTTTCCATTCTCCAGAGCTGTTGGCTGGGATGACTGGCAGCTTCCAAGGGTATCTATGAATAGTAACCCCCTTGGCTGTACTATCTCATCTCATCTCATATCCTTGCATACAAAAAAAAAAAAAGTGAAATAAATGCCAAAGTGTCCTCATATTAGAAAACATAATAAGCAGAATACATTTTTATTACTCACTCTCTGTCTAGCTCGGAACCTTTATATTTAAGACACTTTTATTGGCTTCAGTGCCTTTTTTTTTTGCTCTTTAAACTTCTTCTTTTCCTGACCTAACTACTTCAGGATAACTTTACTAAGACCAGCAGCAACCTACCCCCAACAAAGGAAAATATGATCATAAAAAAGTGATATCCCCTCAGGTAAGAGAAGCAGCAGGGGAACAGAAGTGATGGGTTGATTTAAGATACTAACAGCAGCAGGATTGGTCTGACAAGGGCTTATTTCTCTTAACCCATTTTATTTCAAGAACAATTTATATGATAATCAGATCTGGTGCAGTTTTTGCTCACGAAAAGTACGTGATCCTTACATGTCAAAAAATAATAAATAAATAGAAGTCTTCTGTTAATAAATTGGATGGTTAACACTTGAATCAGAAGAAACTCTGGAACACAAGTAAACTTGTCTGATTTCTTATAGAACTTCATTCCCATTATGAAGAATACAGAAAAAAATTAGTTGCAAGTTGAAAAGCTGAAGAAGTTTAAACTGGGAAGACAGAAATTTCATCTCTTTCTTTTAATAAACATAACCTGTGCCCTTCCTCATATTAAAGACTCCTTTTCTCCTTGAAGTTCTGAGTAGGTTTTGTCAAGGTCAGATCAAAGACAGAGGTTTTTCTATACATATCTTGGTAGATGTGGCTGAAGAGACCGTTATACCTGTGTTTTTTGATGCTCATTTTACCAGCAGTGACTGCCCTTTATTCTCTGTGTGAGACATTCCTGGCTGGATATTCTTTGCTGTTTCTAGAAGTGCCTGTGCTGGTGTTTGACGTTTTGCTGCTGTTTCCCACAAACAGTAGGATGCTGAACCTCTGCAAACCTCACACGTTGCTCTTTCTTTAAAAGGGAAAAGTTTCAAGTTTCTCCTCTCTGCAGTTTCACTGCTTCTTCACAAACTTGACCAGAGCTTCCCAGAGCCTTTCTGGTTCCATTTATCCCATTTCTCTCTTCAAAGTGTTTCATTATTTTTGCTCATCTTTTCTGCATTTAATCCATTGCTTCCTTTCTCCAGAGGGTACAGGTTAGGGATGAGTTGCCAGATGGCCAATCTTACACTTGAGCGTATATTAATTTACCCTTAAACTCTCCCCATTTCCCTTCTGAATCCTTTCCCTCTACTGTCTTTTGTAATCAGATTTTATGCAATATTCCCAAAATACCTTTGGTTCCAGACCCCATGGCTGGTTTTCCCCACAATGCCTTCACTTTCTGAATCCCACCCTACCTGCATTTAGATGTCAGAGCATGTCTGTTACTCTCACAGTGTTTCTTAACATTCCTACTGATGTGTTCTGAATTACTGATATTTCAATTAAACATTACTCCCTCCAGAAGTATCCCGTAACAGAACAAATCTAGAATGATTTAATCAAGTTTTTCTGGAGGAAAGAAGATGTAGAAAGTGAGGAGCAGTGGGAGAATATCTATCACCAATATTAAAAAAAAAAAATTAAAAAAAAAGAATATTTATTCTGTGTCTATGTAGAGCTAATTATGTGTTTCATTAATTTCTTGCTCAGACCTTCTCAGGCTTTTTTTATAGCATTCAGTTCATTTCTTTTTGTTCCTCTGTTCACAGTATTGTAAATTGGCAGAATTTCAAGGAAAAAAAAATTTATTCTAATTGCCTGGTAGAGAACATTTACATCTGTTAATGCCAAGTCTTCCTCTGCTCTGAAACGAAATAACTACCTAAGGGAAAAGAAAACCACAAGGTACAAAATTGAGCACAATTTTGTGATTACTAGAGAGAATTCACAATAATCATGCGATTTCCCCGTACTTTTATTACTTTACAAGTATTCCCATGGACAAGAGTATTGATAAGGCTCTTCCCTAAAATGTTGTACAGACAGAAAAATCAACGTAAGATTCATTGCTAATTCATTTTTGTGGGAATAAATGCACATGGACACCTGAAATAGGAGCCCCCAAAAGAGAATAATATGGATTTTGTTGTTTGGAATGAAATATTTCTATGTAATGAATAATTGAGAGGGTGGGAAAGACACAAAATAAAACTGGATATTCCATGTGAGAATGAGAGCATAATGGGAAGTTCTCTTTTCAGAAATTAGGGGGGTTTTTTGCAAAAGAAAAATAGATAATTACAAAATCTCAACTGCTTTTTTACGTTACATTAATTACAGGTCAAAGAGACATTTTTCCTTTTTCATAATATGATATTTTATACCTACTTTCACTATCTGATTCTCAAGTACAATCTGTAAACCTTCCATCATTTTAAAATGGGAAAATGCAAAACATTGATGTTAAAATATGTTTTTAAAACAAGTGTTTAACCACAGATCACAGAAATGGCCACTCAGGGGAAAACATTTTGTTAACATTGAGCTTTCAGTTCTGGTTCAGATTTTAAGCACAAATACATTTTTCACTTTTTCTCCCCCTCAGAAATATTCACTATTCCTGGCCCTTTTAAAACACTCTCTTTTTGATACCTCTTAGGGAATGAACACAGTCCAAACCCTCAGCTGTGCCACGTTTATCCTGCAGGAATCCAAAACAATTGGATTAATATTATCAGACATAATATCAAAGCTGGTTTTCTCCTCACCCTCTTTTCCTCAGGGATAATTTTGAGCAGTTTAATCCCACGGGGACCTTCACCAAGGCCTTATGGAAATGTGGTCCTGACAAGCCCCCTGTGCAGGGGACAAGGTCCCAAGAGCTCAGCTACACCTCACAATTCCTCTCTCCCACAGGGGAAATTGGATAAAACTTTAGGATAGCTTTTCAATTTCTTCAAGCATTGGAAGGAGCCGAGAAACAGAACTAAGATTAATTGTGTTTGTCTAAGAGATTTTCCTCTGGGAACGATACATAAGACAGGACAGATGATGATCTGCTTCATTCAGCCTGAAGTAATACCCCAAATGCTTTGAAATGAAAAGCCCAGCCTTGGAAATCAGGGTTTCCATTACATTTTCACTTCAGGCTTTGCAAACACACAGGGTTCAGATTGTGCTGGTGCATGTTAGCACCAGTGCTGTGAACTTTTGCAGTGAGCAGCCTGTGTGTCCTAAAGCATCCTAAAGTGCCCTGGGCCTGAAAGTCAGCACCTGAAAACACTGCTCTGAAACTGGCTTGGTTTTGGCCTTTCTTCCTCTCTGATCATTTTTGGAAGCAGCGTTATCACCAACCCAAGCCTGTCTAAAGCCCATCCCCTCACGGATCTGATGTGATGCCAGTGCTCTGGGAGTTATCAGCTAAAGCAAGCTGGCTGAAGGTGAACTTCCCAGCAGCACTTAAAAAACTTTTAATCTCAAAAAAAAAATATATATATATATATATATAAAATATCAGAAGTAGCCATTTAAGATATTTCAAAACCAGCAAAGTTGCTGGAAACTTTTCCAGGACTGTCAGTAACCTGTCACAAGCAGTTGCTCTTGGAAGTAGCACAGTGGGATCAGCAGTGTCTGAGAGCAAGGCCATTTTTTGGCTTTGAGACAGTGACAAAGGTGAAGGATTGGCTCATGCACACATCAGTATCTCTATCTGAAGGAAAAAAAAGTCCTGAAATAACCAGTAATTTCCTACAGGAGAATAAAGTCCCTCTCAGCAGCCTCCAGAGTCAACAGCAGGAGGTAAAAAGATCCAGGTCGTGGGTGGGCACCACTGAAAGGGCTGAAAGGTTTATTAGTTGTACCAAATTTAGCCTGGAGAAATCCCATGCATTTTCCAAAGTGTTGGACATAATGTATCTATTTCTTGATTGAACAAAAGGGAAAGTTGACAAAGGTGACAGCTTAGTTCACAAACCTACCAGTAAATCCCATGTCCACAGGATGTTAAATGAAATAACAGGCTCCAGGCACTGTGTTTAATGAATTTGTTCCTTCTGTCTTTGATCTTCCAGCCCAAACACTTTATTCTAACATTTTTTTCTTTCCTTATAATAAAATCCACAAAAGGAAGGCTATTCCATATAACATTGGATTGTGTTCATCATGCAGATAAGGTTTGTGGATAACTCATGTTATTCTGCATTTTCAGCACAGAAGAAAAGACGAAATAAAAAAAAAGCCCGAAACAACCAAATATCTGTGTGTGTGTTACTCAGTTCCTTTCAGCAAACTCTATGTTAATGTCATGATTGTTGTGCTATGAAATTTGACTGGAAAAAAAAAGCCCCAGAAAACCCCAAACCAGCTCTCAATGCTGTTTTAAAAAGTGCTTCAATTTGATACTTTCATAAAATGAAAATAACAGTAGAAACTACAGATGCCAAAGTGGAACCTGCCTGTGGGTGAATCCCAGCAATCTGAAATACTTTAATAAAGGATATCCATGTCCTGACAGCTACACTGTGAGCATCAGATGTGCCTAACAAAGTCCTTTTTATCCTTTCAGTGATAAAAATTCAGCCTGAGAAAAATGTTACATCCATAAATCTCTTTCTGGATGTATTCCCTAATTCAGTAAAGCCTGTTTTCCTTCCAAGGACAAGTTTAGTTGTCCAGTAAGATAACCTCATACCCACAGAATGAAGGTATCACATAAACATTTATCCAGGGACTAATTTAAATAGTTGTCAATATTAGGTACAAAATACCTGGTTTCCAACAAGAAATTCTATTGTATGCTGCAAATAGAACACTGTAAATAATAAACTCACATCAGACCCTTTCTGAAGGCCAACAGTCAATTATTTGCCTTTCTTAAATACCTGTTTCCAGTTTGGTCATTGCCTTTGCTTCATCAGTCTTGGATAAGAGGGCCTCGAGAAAGGAATAGAGCTTTTATTCCTTTACCTCATCTTTTGTGCTGTCCACCAGTACTTCAATTATATGAGATTTCCCTTATCACTCTCAGTGCAGTCCCTGGCACATGAAGTGAGCTCAGAGATAGGGGGTTTGAAGCTCACCCTGAGTTTTGATATTCGGATTAAGAAGTTGCAGTTTCAGTCAGTGCATCTTTCCTCCAGACCATCCCTGCACCCAGCACTGTCCCACAGTACTGATATTCCCACCTCCAATTCTCTCTCATACTGATGATCCAGCACAGCCAACGTGCAGAATGAACCTGAAGCACAGATCCCAAAATGCCACAGGACAGTGCCAGAGGTGGGAAGTGTCAGATTTCAGCACAGGGGGTTATTTAACTCTACCCCACGTGGCACATCCTTACTGAGGAACATCAGGTGTGAAATTTTACAGCTCCAGAAATTCCTGATCAGCTACACACTGCTGTCATCACTGGGGTTCTTGCTTGGTACCCGAGCAAACCAAAGACAGAACAGCCTCTTAGCACCTGCTTAACCCCTGAGAATAAGGGGTTAAACACTGCAAATTCCTTCAACACCAGTTCGACAGGGACAGATGTATCCCAAGCACTACTGCAGTAAATCAGTGTGGGTGCCAATTGACTTCAAATAAGTTTCTATTCCATTGCATTAAACTACCCCTGACACACTTTGTTTTCTCCCTGTGCCTGGAGCACATATTTCTTGCTATCTGCTATACTGGAAAATGAGTTTTTTGAATGACCCCCTCAGAGCATTTGAAATGCACCCTGTTTGAAAGGCAGCAGCATTTGAGCATTCTTGAAACTGCACACTTGTTCCATGATAAAAACAAAATGTCAGTGCTGTCACCTCTGGAAGGCAGGGAAATAGGTCTTTCACCCCCCCATGTTGAGTACAGCTGTAAGTCACTTAAAGTTACACTCGACATGCTCCTGTTTTGGAAAGAAGGTGGCAAGAAAATAGGATTTATGAACAATAGATACATGATACATTATCATAAGCAAGCAGTAAAAACTTAACATACCTTTCAAACAACACTGAAATATTTAGAAATCTCTCTGACCTTTTACATCTTGGATTTCATGTCATATCTTTTGTAAAACTAACTGGTATGTTAAATACCCTATGCTCATATTCTGATTTTAATCTATGTAATAGTCAACTATGACATTTAAGAATGCTGCATGAGGTGACTGAGCTTTGAGTAACTTTGTCTCCACTGCTGATAGGTAAAACTATGCAAATATTTGAGCAAAAGAGCAAAAGACTGTCACATTAAAGACCTTTTTTTTCAAACATCATTACTGAAGTGTATTACATGCTGTGTATAAAGCAATATAAAATATTCCACAATGAGCCCAGCATGGAAATTTCTTTCTGGAACACATCTGGGGTTATTTAATATCTCTGCTACCTATAACTTCCCTGGCCTTCAGAAAGGGATGGTGCCAGATAAAGGACATAGGGAAGAGAATTTTCTTTTTTGATTAGACATTTATTTTGGGGAAAAAAATGAAATAGTGGTGGAAAGTAGGTTCTCTGTATCCCTACTTTTTTTTCCCCTTTCTTATGCTGTTCAGCTTGGACTCAGAGATCAGATAACTATTTATTCTTCAAACAGTGCCACAACTCCCCAAGTAGGTTAGGGGACGGATGCACATGTGGTAAGAGCAGGAAAAAGGGAAAGAACATTCCTTTTACTAAAGCACAGGTCAGGGAATGAGAGTCTGACAAGGTATGTGTCAGTTTTTCCAGTGAAAACTTTTGAAATTATGTTTTGGTTTTTTTAAATGTCAGTCATTGCTTTTAACCAGTTGGGTTTATCCTCCTCTATCCTACTTTGGTTTGGTTGTATATGAGCCTTCTCATTAGACCCCAGGGTTTAATTTCTGCCCAGATGAAAGCAATGAGCTCAAGGAGTGAAATCCATAATGTCCCACACACCCCATAGTGACAGTGCCCTACCCCACCCTGCCTGGCTGTGCCAGCCTGGGACCATCCTCATGCTGTGGATTCTTTCCAAAAGCCTTCAGATCTCATTTTAAGCTTATTTTGTCTCTTTCCTTTGTGCTTACAAACAAAAGCTCTCCTGAGCAGCCCATTCCTGATCACTGGGAAGAACATTCCTGTTAAGAATCCCCCTTTCCTGCCCAGCCTGACCCCACAGTTACTGCTCAGTTCACGCTCCTTAATGTGAACAGACCACTTGTACCTGTCAGAGTTTGCTCTATTTGCCTCCCTCCTCTATTTATTCAAGACAAGCAATCAAGAGAAGCTATGAATGATGAGGTTTAATTAAGCTGCAACTCCATTAACTGAGATCCCCCAGGATTTCCCCAGCAATCCTTCACCTGCAGCAGGTCATCCTTCCTTCTCTTGTTCCCACCCAGTGAAAGGAGCTTCCATTGATCCCTCACAGCTCAGCTTGAGCTTTGCCTTTCCACAGGTTTCTTTGTGCATGAGAAGCTTGTTGCTGCAGCAAATTTCTGCCTCCTTTTTATACCTCTTAGAAATGGGATTCATCTTACTTAAATTTAGGGTTTTTACAGAGCAGAGGATTTAATGACAATCTCAGCTGGGCATACAGACTGTCTCTGCTGTCAAAGGAAAGAAACAGCCACTCCTGGGGCAAAATGTGCTTTGCTTCAGTGTCTTAAATCTATTCCCAGCACACCTATTCTCCTCCTGACAAGAAATTAATGTAGGCAGGGATTTTAGGTACAGTTATGGACAACAAAGTCAGAAAGGACAAATCTCCCTCTTAGAGAATCAAGTTACTATTTATAGAATATTTAGCCCCTAATGGATGAAGCTCAGCCTGAACACTTGCCACAAGATCATTGGATGCATCCATCCAGCAGAATGTTCCTGAATTTGGAGAGTTAACAACTGACTAACATCAGAATTTAATTTATTCACCAGATGTAGTCATGTCTTTCATCTTCCATAACTCCAGAATACAATATTTAGTGGGGGGGTGTCATCCCTAAATTTCTTAAAAAAAAAAAAAAAGGCACAAGATAATTCACAATCAACCTCTCCCATTGTCTTCTTGACTCAAATCAAGCCTGACAGCTCCTTTAGTCCTTGGCTTTTGTTCCAAAACCCTAGTTCCATTTAGAGGCCTTTCCCTGAAATATTGTAATCACAATATCACCCTGAATCCATCTCTGTCCTGATACTGCTCTTTAAACCTCAAACTGCCTTCAGTCCTTCTTGGTAAAGCCAGCAGTCAATGACCCATCACTTTTAAGTTTCTCTTTCAAGCTGAGCCAGAAAAATTGCTGTCTCAGCTCTAGAAAAGTGAGGTCAAACTGCATGAGCAAGAAACCTGGTTGCTTTAACTCTCCTTTTGTTCCAACCTGCAGCAAGTCAGTATTTTGCAAATAAATTGCCTGGGTAGATCTGTACTGTGCAAAAGTATTTCCTGAAGAAATTACCCAAATGTAATTACTGTGGATTCTGCACTTGCAGTTGAGCTTGCACAGCTTAATGAATTACAGATGGTTGATGATGCTTTATCTATTATGGTGATTTCACAGTGGTGACTGGAATAAAGATTATTAAATGAAAATCCTCTTTCTAATGATCATTTAAACATATTTTCCTGATCTTTGCAAGGCTTGTTCGTGCTTTGTCTGGAATCAGTATAAATTTTGTGACAAAATCCCTGAGATCCAGTAAAGTTTTAAATGAAGTCAGATTAATTTCCTTTTTTTTTTTTTTTAAATCCTCTCATAATCACAAAACAACTGAGCATTACAGAGGTGCCACACCTTAAGATGATGGCTTTCAGTCCAGCACAGCCCAACATGTCACTGTGCAAACAGGAGCCAATGCTTTCTGGAGGAAACAAAGTGAATCTGTGTTGCCCTTGGAGTCATCTCCACAGACCTGGACTGAACCATCATTGGAAAACAACGTCCACCTGACAGCAACATCACTGCAAAAGGCTGAGCTCATCAGGGGTGTGATCCAGGACTCAGCCCAATCTTTAGGAGATGATCCCTTGTGTTAAGACAGAGTCCGTGGCCAAGACTTGTAAAATCAACATTAAATAAATCACCTTTCTGTGATCAGTTTGATTTGTTTGCATCTGTGATTCTTAAAGCAGTAGAAAAAGAATATTCTGTAAATTTTTGCCATATGCATTCAGCCCATAACCTCTTCTGAAAGCCAGATAAAAAGCCCTTATCTCCCCAAAACACAGATAGACAGCCTTGTCAATAAGAGATGATTCATGAAAGCCATTTACCTTATACTGTTCTCCTGAGAAGCTTGGAAAGGCAAGAAGGGGCATCTCAGAGATTAATCAAGGTGATAATGTGAGAAGAGAGGAATCTTTCTTTTTCCAAGTTCTAATGGAAATCTAACACAGTTTCCTCCACCAGTTCAGAATTTTAAGAGAATACTCAAGTATTTTTTTAATTTTTTATGGTTTTTTTTTACAAAAGCTGACTACAGGCAGGACCTAAGGCTTCCTCTGCCAAGAGCTTCCATGGAAAGCTTTGGAAGGTAACACAGGGTCCTGCTCAGGCTCACACTGAGGAAATACATCTTTTCAAAACCCTTTTCCAAAGGGTTTTCTTTCAGGAAGTGGGAGTGTGTTCACCCAAACCAAACTTGAGTCATTTGTACAGAGGTCACTGTGGCCACTTTGAGCTTTCACATTTATTTCAGTTTTCAGAGACTGTCAACCCTTCCTGCTTCTCCAACCTGCTGCTTTAACTGTGAGAAGGGTGAAAATATTTTAATCCTACTCCCTTTGAATATTGAATTAAACTGTTTTGTTCAGAGTGAGTCTTTTAAATGCAACTGTTCAGGCTGCAGAAATAAAGAGCAGAGGAGCAATCATTCCTTGTAAAAATGCAGAGATTTTAAGACTGTTTCAGTGTGTCAAAATTAAAAAATAAACAAGAATTGAAGGGAATTGCTTTTGCAGAGGGGGCAAAATCCTTGTTACATCAAATTTGAGTCTCTTTGTGAAAGAAGCTGCAATGCCAGTTCCTGTCTTTAAGCAGAAATCCTGAGTAAACACGCAACCTCCCTCACAGCCAGGGGAATCCAAACCATCACTACTACAGCTCCATTACTTCCTGAGGCCAAAATCAATGTGCTGCAGAACTGGAGTGCTGGGTATAAAACCATCTCCTCCACTACAGTAAATAAAAAGAGAGTCTGTGCCAGTAGATCAGAGCCATCCCTGTGTGGGCAGATAAACATTGGGATGCAGTTTCCAGATATGGCAACTTGGCAATTTTTTTTTTTTTTTTTTGCTTTAAATTGATTTTCTAAAATGACCAGAAAGCAAATCTAACACTGGAATATTTTTGGGAGATGGAAGGGAAAGATACAGCTGCAGCCCCTTGTAAGCCTAATGGGAAAACAAATTTCATATGAACCGAGGAGTGGATAATTATGTGTTGCCTAAGAAAATGAAAACTGTTCCCTCCTAGAGCTTATTTTGTTTGGAACTTAAGTGCTGCTGGTGAATTTCCATTGAGGCAAAATGATGGGAACAGAGGAAAACGGGCAGGAGAAGCTACACAGGAGTTTGCATACAGGAGAAAGAAAATATGCCAAATAGTTTAATAGAATCATTGAATCAGAAAATGGTTTGAGTTGGAAGGGACCTTACAGATGATCTAGTTCCAACCCCCCTGCTGTGGCCATGGAATTTGGCTTTTTCCTGTTAAAACACAGGTATTTGGGAGATGGTGAAGTAGTTATTTAACGAAAGAGAAAGCAACTTTACTGTTAAAAGAGGGACTTAGAGCGTTACATGTGAGTCAGTGGGTTTCTTAAGGGAAAAAAAAATCAAGTGCTTTAAGGGAAAAAAAATACAGCTGCAGTTTCCTAATCACGTTTCAAAAGATAAATACATGGATCTCAGAAGGCCACAGTGGCTCCTATAAACCAACAGCAGTATCTGCACAGGGAGATGAGGCAAAACTGCAGGAGGCAACTTAATGGTGCTTGAAACTAAGAGGGAAAAAAAAAAGCAACAGCAAAACAAAGTGTCCCTTTAAAAGCAAAATCCATTTGAAAACATGCAGAGATTGCCAAGAATGTGAAATTCAGATTCCTCTTAAGCTGTGATTGCAGTGACAGGAGGGGTTTTTTCTAGGCCCTGCTATCCCACAGTCTGCTCTGGAGGGTCAGGAGTGCACGAGGCAGGCAGAGTCACAGTGAGGACAAAACCAAGCTGCCTTCAGGTTTGAAAACCCTGAGGTAGCTCAGGGCAAAAAAACTCACAGAAATAGTTCAGCACCAGCGTGGAAAGCAAAGGAATTTCTTGGCTGAACAAAAGAATGAGTCAAGACACAAACCCAAGGGAGTCCAGTCACAACAACTCTGCAATTAATGACGGTAAGTTTAACAAGGAGTGCCACGTGCCTTTGAGGTCACACGTTTTGAATGCACAGAACAAAAGGCTGGTTGAGGTTAGAAGGGACTTCTGGAGATCATATTGGTCCAACCCCTTACTCAAGCAGCTGCTCAGGACCATGTCCAGATGGCTTTCCAACATCTTCAAGAATGGAGAGTCCACAACCTCTCTGTGCAACCTGTGCCAGTGCTCAGTTACCCCCCCAGTAAAAGTTCATCTCCCCCAGCCCTCGTGGATGGTCTGGCACTGGACAGGTCTTTAATTCCAGTGGTCTGAAATGCCACCTTCAATCAACTCAACAGGCATTTTTCTTCCAGAGTCTCCATACCTGTTAATCTCAACAGCAAGTCCTACATACATCTTTAAAACTGGGAATTGAGCAGGACCTGCTGCTTCCAATTCGCTTTTAACCTTTGCTGAGCTGCTCTCTTTAAACTGCTGCCACAGCCACTTAATTTTCCTCCCCAGCATCACCAGCTGATGGGATTTTATTTTGCTTGTATGTTTTGTAGGTTTTTTTTTCCTTAGGAGTTATTGTTTGGGATTTTATTGTTACTTAATTGATTCTTCTCTTTTTGAGTGGTGGGAGACGACAGCCACATCACAGTGATGCAGCACAAACGATGGGCACTGAGGACATCAGGGTGACAGGGGTGGTCCAGGGCAGATTTAAAAAGGCTGGTAGGACTGTTAATGGCACAAAATCAGCTGGACCTCTCTCTGCTCCAGCAGAATGATCTTTCTTAAAAGACACACAAATGCAGCAGGCTGGGAAGTTGCGTGTGAGGATTTGTGTTCTCCCAGATAAGGAACGGGCTCCACGGAAGCAGCTGACCTACATTTACAGCTCAAGAGGTACAAGTGACCCACAGGGAGTTACATCCAACATACCAACACACAGGGAGTGTGAGCCAAATGGACTGTGCCTTTTAAAGTGACAAGAGCTGCGTGGGGACAGGGGTTTTTACATAAAAAGCAAATGAGATCAATACTTAATGACCAAGGATTATCTATAATTGACAACACCCTTTGTGTAGGACAAGTCTGTAAAGGTCTCCAGTGCAATAAATGCTCCTTAGTGACTAACAAAGTTCTTTCACTTCCCAATCTCATTTAGCAATTCCTGCCCCACTCCTGTCCTGGATCTCAGCACATGGATCAGCTGCTCCCAGGTACAATTATTCAGAATCAAAAGAGCTCTTAAAATTCACAATTTTAAGGCAGGATTATGTTCATGAATACTAGACTTGCCTGTTTAGAGGTTTGATGTGTTATTGACAGCCACACAAGTCAGGTTATGCAGATGGAAGAGATGCTGCCTTTTTTAGGTATAATTAGCATTTCATTTCCTATCAGACAATTTCCCCATCACATTGAGCATCACCAGGGCAATGGGAACATTCAAAGGAATGCTTCATTGCAGATTTATGCTATTAAAAAAAAACCCACAGTCAAAAAAACCTAAGCAATTTCTGAACTAAGGGAGGTGGGTTTTTTGTCTTTTTTAAAAAAAAATATTTTTGTTTTTTCATTTTGGGAATTTTGGTGTGCAGTGATTAACTCAGTAATTATTGAACTAATACCAGGTAGTGTATCCAAAGCTTTAGGAAGGCTTGAAATCTATATATTTTCTAGTTATTTAATTTCTCTCATGGGCTTTAAAAGTTATCTTATTGAAACCTTTCTTGCAGAAGGCAAGTATTTAGTGAATAAAACAGTAGAAATGAGACCAGGAGTCACCCTGGGTTTTGCACAGATGGCTGAGAATGATTCCCTGTTGTCCCCAGCTCATGCTGCACATGTACAGCAGCCCCAAGGAGCTTCTGAGGGGCAAGAAAGGGGAGATAAATCTCCTGTTAGACCCATGCCAGGCTCTGTTGGTGTCTGGGTGGGCTGCTGAGGAAAGGGATGAGGGGCAGCAATCCATCAGGACCCAAATCCAACCCCAAACGTCTGAATGTCTCACACCTTAAGGGGATTGTTGTAGGCAACTCTCAGCCACATCTCCTGCCTTTGAGAAACTTTCCAAGGGAGTTCATGTCTAAACTGATGCATCTCCATGAGAAGTTTGGGGGTTTTTTCCCAGCTTCCTCACTGACCCCTCTGCTGTGAGCTGAGATCCCCCAGGCTCTGGCTGGAGAGCAGACAGAAGATGAAACCTTCTTGTCTCAAGAGTAGGTGACCATTCTGTGCTTTCCTGATTGCTTGGGGCCAACTGAGGACATCAAAAATCAAGCAGGACTTCTCAGCATGGTGAGAGAGACCAACACCTGACACAGTAATTTGCAAAGCTTCTCCCTGACAGGATTTAACTACAGTTTCCCACCTCCATCAGCCGCTGCTTTGATAGCCCTGATGTGTCATTTATGCTGTTCTTGCCTCCCACACGATTTCTGCACATCACGAGCAATATTCCTGTGGCTGTTCAGTGAAGCAGGAGAATGTCCCATCCACGGTCAGGGAGATAAACACACCAGGAAAAGCAGCCTGTGGGCTCAGAGTCTGGAATAGTGGCACTTCAGGCCTGCCAGGGGGACACTGTCACACAGTGGAGCTGCAGGATCCTCACACTGCCGTGAGACCTGAAACAGGTTACAGCGTAAAACCCAGTGGGACCTCCTGTGCTAAAACAAAGTTCCTATCAAAGTCACTGTGCAACCTTGGCTGTCCTTTACAGAGCAGCTACAGAAGAAAAAGAACAAATGTTTATGGCCCCTAAGCAGATTAATTTTTACCTTTGCAATTTAGATTTTCTGGTCATGCTTTGACTAGGATAGAGCTGAGGGGCAGCTGTCCCCTGGCCAACAGAAATGTCCACAACAGGACAATTTTTATTGTCCTTTATGTAGTGAATGAGAATCTGTGAGAAATGAGCTATAATTTATGTCCCTTAGTAGAAAGTGGCCTTAGAAGGTTTGCAGAGTGAGCCGTTATTTTCTACTTCAATAATATTATTGACTGATCTTTTGCTATAATGGGCTCTCTGGCACAGGGTGTGATTTTTGGGGAGGTCCTGTGCAGAGTCCTGTCCAGGAGTTGGACTGGAGTGATCCCTGAGGGTCCCTTCCAGCTCAGGATATTCTGTGATTTGTGTGTCTTAGCCTGGCCATCACTGGGAAGAGATTTTAAAGACAATTTAATAATCCTTAAGGAACAAGAGTTCACAGCATATTATTTTAAATTGAAAAATGAACTGTGAAAGGTTCTAACAGCAGGGGTTTGATTTTCGTGGTAATTGGATGTACACAATAGAATTGTACTTGGTTAAGAAATTATCCATAGGATTGTGGTTTCTGTGTCAGATCCATCCCTGGGACTCTTGCAGCCATCCTTAAGCAAAAGGACAAAAAACCCTCAGAGGATTTTCATGCTTAACTGTCACCTTGAGATAAATACCAAAATTCAAGCAATTCCCAAGAGAATGAAATGCCTGAAAAAGGCAGCAATAAAATGAGAACTATTGGGCAACCATTCGTATTTCTAGAAAGTGCAAAGAAGATTAATTTTCTGTATAATCAAATCCACACATAAGCATTTGTTTCTACTATTGTATTCCAATAAGAGTAAATTAAATGGTGTCAGAATTGATGGCTTTTCCTTGTGAAACAGATAACAGCCACAAATGAGGCTATGGAAATGAATCAAACTAGGAGTGAAGTTCATACTGTTTAAGGAGAGCAGGAAAAACCAGCACCCACCTAAGAATAGACTTGTGACAGTAACTTTGATTAATTCCTTTTACACTATAATGCTTTAATTATCTTCATAAGGTTTGTTGTTTTGGTTTTTTTTTTCCCCTGAGTCTTTAAAGATTAGGAATTAGTGTAAACCAGTGGCAGACAAAGGAAGGAGAAAAAAAAAATCTCATGCTGGGAAAGTTTCAAACATTCCCAGATCTCTGTCAGCTCCACGTACAAAGCGTTTTCAGTCCAGGCTGTTCCTTTGTGCTGCTCTGCCAGATGAGTCACTGATAGATGGAGGAGTTTGTAGCACAGCAGACATGAAAACTGTTCCTTATTACAAACCAATATAGGAAATGGCACACGGAGAAACTATATTTAAAGGCAGACACAGAAAGAGTTGCATGAATTCTGCAATCTCACTTCAGCCTCCCCAGGCACAGACATTGCCTCACTCCTCCAGCACCACAGCACAGCCTGACACAGCCAGCACAGAAACACCCTCTGGGGCTCCACTCCCAGGCACTGAATCCTCAGAGAAGGCTCTGGTTTTCTTTTTTTGTCTTTAATTTTCTACCTTCATTACTATTCAACCTGTACATGAGAAGAGACAGTGACCTTGTTCAAAGGTCAATGGCCTTGCAGGGAACAGGGCTTAGTCTTGAGGCATTTACTAAACATGGTGCTTGACTTTGCAACCCAATGCTCTCAAACTGGAAGTTAAACATTCCTGCACCATTTTTTTTCCAAGAGAAAAAGGACCTGTTAGCACATGTGGGACAGTCAGCTGTCCATTGGCTCCACAGGAAAAGATGAAGTCCAAGCTCAATGACTTAATAAAGTCAGGCTTTACTTTGGACTTCAGTCCAAGGTCCAGCACTGCACGGAGGTTGAAGGTGGCAGCGATGATTTGTGTCTCACACAAACACTACCTGTTGCCCAGGGAAGCAGCAGCAGAGGCTCCTACAGCTCTTCACTGTAGGCCAGAGCAGTGTGGAGCCCCTTTCCTCTTTGGGATGAGGGCAGAGGTGGCTCCACACACGTGCCCAAGTCCTTGTAATGCAGGAAGAGGGGCACCTGACTGGGAGCAGGAACTGTGGCCAAAGCAATGTACTTCCTTATGCTGTGAAAAATTAGGGACTTGTGACTCCAGAAGAGTCCAGACTTCCACAAGATTTTGTTCCAAGTATCTATCCTCAGTAAAACATCCTGCAAAGCTCTCAGAAGGGGCAGCAGTCAGTGGAAGAGCCAAGGTCTGATGGAAACCCTTGTTGAGGAATGAAAGCCCAGAGCTGCCCCCATCACCTCTGCCAGCCCTGGGCAGGAACAGAGGAACAAGATCACTCAACCAGATGTTTTGAGATCATAGAATAAGATGATAAATACCAGTATTATTGCTCTTATTTTCAGAAGGACTTGGCCCCTGTGCTAAGCTGAGCTGACAGAGTAAAGCACAGGGCTGTGTCAGAGTCCTGTTCTCCTGCTTAGGGCTGGGAATCAGGGGCAGCAAAGGCACAGGGGATCCCTCAAGGTGTCTCAAATGACTTCAGAGATCTGCTACAAGGGCACTGCATGTATTTTGGTCAGACAAGGCTCCATAATTACCCTTTTTGGGCAACCTTGACAGTTTGGAAATACATCAGCATTTGTTTACCCCTTCCAAGAGCTCTAATACAGAAGAAATTCTGACAAGGCTGTTGTCAGACAGCAGCAACAGCAAGAGCTGAAATTAGGAGCCAAGTAAAACCCAACATTTTTATGCAGTGCCAAAATACTTATTTCTCCTTAAATTGTTCAATCTTTCCTTTGCCATATTGGAAGCTAACTCTGAATCCAATAAAACAAACAACTCACAAGTGAATTGCTCACAAGAAAAGATCCAAGGTATTTTTTCTGCCCAACAAAAGTTAATAAAAGGAACAGCCACACTAAGCAATAAAGAGAAAATATTTCTAATTTATGGAATGTTACAAAAGCTATATTCATCAATTTACTCTGGAGAAATGGACTGTAATAATAGATTCTCATTAAATATAGCCAAGAAGGAAATTGAAACCAACTTAAAATAGAAAACCTCACTATACAAACACTGCAGAATGACAGTGTCCAGACCCAAAACAAAAGGTCCAGGTCCCTGAGAGACAAATGTAAGACTGACTCATACAAAGTACTGATGTTGGAAGAACAGCTCTGTACCACAAATGAGAGAGCAGCTGAACAGGAGAATGAAAGAACAAGAAAGTAGGAGTTTTCCAATGTGTGGCTTTTATGGACACAAACTAAATTCAGCTTCTGTAAATTAATATTAATGGAAGTTTAAAAGAAGTTTTAGGTACCTAAAACAGTAACTGGAAATGTATTTTCCTGTTCATCAAGCACTTCACAGCTCGCTGAATGAGCCTTAAGTCCCTTCCAACCCATCCACTCTGTGATTCCATGGGAGGCAGAGGAACGTGGTCTAGTTTAGAGTGAGGGGCAAGGATTGCTCTTGTACCAGGAGTTCTCAGCTAAAACCCTCGAGCTGCTTTGTCAGGAGCTTTTGCTGCTCACAGCTGGGAAATGCAGATCAGGCAGAATCAGCAAAGCTACACTTTCATGTGCACAGTTCCCCTTGATCCTTTACCTACAGTACCCAATTAACATTTCAAGTGAGACAAAGCATTATCATTTTGATCAGAAGGCTGGATAAATTGGATAAAATATGTATTTTTAATTCTAGGTTTTGTTCAAGTTACGGTTTTATTCATGACTTGTATTTTTTAATTACTTCAGATTACTGTATCAAGAAAATGTCATCCATCAATCCCTAGAGTTTGCCAGCTAGAAATCTGAGGGTGTATCTCTAGAGGCAAAGAACTGAAATCCACATTTGCTATACTATGTTATGTATGATTCACAGCGAAGAAAAACACTCAAACAAGAACCCTGATTGTAAAGGGACAGGTAAATATGTATTCTCAAGAGAACAGCAATGATAATAACAAAAAGCTGAACTTCCTTTAGCAAGAATATCCTAGGAGACTCTTCCTAAAGCCTCCTAGGATTTCCCATCTCTGTAAACTTCCAGGATGTTCTTGTCACCATCAGGGTGCAGATCTAAGCCAGCATATTGTAGTCAAAGGTAGCACAAAATCAGGGAAAGATGCCAGTTCTTTCCAAATCCACTCCCTCCAGCTGTGAGAGTGAGAAGTCCAGCACCTCCCAGAGCTTAGAGTGCTCTTTGTGCTCTTCATGAAGGTCCAGCAGGAAAGGCTCACTCAGTACTGAGTTGCTGATCTCTTTAAGTAGATCAGAATTCAGCCCAATCATCCAGAAGACCTCTAATACCTATATTTAATCCTTTAGATTTCAGCATAAAACTATACATTTGTCATTGGATTCCAATATAAGCTCTTAGTACTTACAGTCAAAACTACACACAAAATACTAACCATGGAAAGCACTTCAATTTTCCAACTAGTTATTATTTCCATACTTCACTGTGAGATGTTTTAAGTGAATAAGAATTTTGCTTCACCTCCCTGGGTCTAGTTAGTAGATCTGACTCTCCTCACAAAGCTCCAGGGACATAATTCATTTTATAAGAAAAGAAGTAATAATACAAGCAATATAACCATTAGTGAGAAAAAGGGAACATTGTAATTACAGTTAACAATATAGGAGTTCTTCACACACTGGAGTCCTCTCAACTTCTCTACATAGAGAGCTCTTTTTTATACTTTGCTTTTGAGAAATTATTGAATCAATTACAGAAATGTAACATTCAGGATTTGCATGTACTTGTTGGGATTTTGAAGCGATGGAAAGAAGAGAAAGGCAGCCACTCCCGGGGAAAAGCACAGCTTGAGGCCTGATTTTTCATACAGATCATCAAAAAGATCATGGTCACAAAATGTGAGGGGAAAGAGGACAGTGACTGGCAGCAAATGCTGCCCACAAATCCTGACTTGCTCAAAACTTGCCTGGAATTTTAAGAGGTCTGTTAATGCTTTTGTTAAGGACAGACTCCTCATATGACTCCTCCAACCACCTTGCTACCAGGGAGTTTCACTGAATATTAAAGATTTTCTGTGTCCTTACCAGCTGAATCTCTTGGTAACACGATGCTCAATTACTCCTACCAGTGATCTTCTGTCTCCCACTTCTACATCCTGCCTCCCACACAGACATTCCCAAAACAAGCTAACAAGTGCAACAAAGCAGCTCACATTATGCCTCTGTATTTGTGTATTTTTTTGATTGCACACAGCAGAATTTGGAGCCCCCAGAGCTCGGGGATTTTATAACCACCACGGTCGTTCTGTTCAATGCACAGGGAACTTCTCGCTTTAACCAGACAGATCCTGCACGATGCTACAAAACTGAACCCTGAGCATTGTGTTGGAGGGGAAGAAGCCCTGAGAACATTTTTTTCCTGCAGCTGCTTCTCCCAGATCTTCGCCTGCACTCTCCAGAGGGCGGATCCACTGCAATGGGGCTGCCCTGACAGGCGCTCAGCGCTCCCGCCAGAGGAGGGAACATTTAGGAAGGAACCAGTTCATATTCAGCTTCTCCAGATTGCATCTGGAAATACAACACCCAGCCCAAACAACAGGATTGTTCGTTGCAATCATCTGATTGCAAGCACTTATCTTTGTGCTCACAACAAAGGGGAGGAAAAAAAAAGAAAGAAGAGCTGCTCTTTTCGGTCCTTTTGTACCGTCATCTCTTTCTATCAGACTCTGCCTATTGCACAGAGATTTTACCGTGATTGGTTTCTTTGACGAGCCTTTCTGTTGCTTTTCATCTGAAAGGATAAGGTGGCTAAAAATTAAGTGAATTGTTCGTTAGATAGTCACCCCTGCCTTGAGAAAAAGTTATCTTTTCTTTGGATTCTTTGAGGCTGTGTTAACGATGCCTTTCCTTCCAGAGGCTCCGTACATAAAAGGGAAGCTCTTGGAGGAAAAAAATGGAAAATAAACCTTCTCCCCTCCATCCTTTCCACGATGGTAATTTAAGAGATAACTGGTTTGGAGATAAAGTTGATTTCTGACAACAAAAAACTCTCTGTTTAAAATGGGAATCTGAGACTCTTAGCAGATGATTGACAAGAAAAATGGTCCAGCAGGAGGAGTGGGCAAGTGGCTGATGGGGACTCACAACAATGAAGAATGAAGCAGCAATCATAAGTCAAAATTACTCCACTAAACTATTTCTGGGTTTCTTTGTTTGTATTTTTGTTTTAACTGTTGGTGCGTTTAGACACAGCAGGAATGTAGGTCAACTCACATGGAATTGCATCCTTAAAGGAAAATAAAATCAGCCAGCTCTGTGCTTCACCCATCCTCTGTCTGCTCATAGTGCAGACATTCTGATTTATGGGTGTGGGAGCTGTGTGGGTTGTGTGGTGGTTTTTCCCCTCTCTTATCTTTCATGTATTACTGCTAATACAATCAAATTTACTTGTCCATTAGAGAAACAAAAAAAGATATATGCTTGGGATTAGCATTTATTATTTCTTGACTGTTGCTTTATTCATTCAGGAATATGTATATAAGTATTTGTAGTAAAAGCAAAAGAACAATTTTTAGACCTGTGAGAAATTTTCTGCTCCTCACCCCAGAACACACACAAAACCAACTAAGTTCTCAAAATGAGGTGCTGATGAAATTTAAGTGATGCTTTAGGCCCATGTTATTTCTTGCCAGGGGATACTTTCATACTCAGCAAATTACAGAGCAAAATATCCAACAACTCAAAGCTGTCAGCACCTAAAACCTCATGACAGAAGTAGAAAAATGATGCATGATTAAGTTCCTTGCCTTGAGAGAAAGAACATATGTTGGTTGTTTCTTAATTATTCTGCAGCATTGTGCACCAACTATGCATATATTTTCCAAAGAAGAGGCAATGTCACCCCAAATCCCTCACTAATAATCATTCTGGTCCCTCTACTCAGCTGCTCCCATCCCCAAGACATTTATATCCCACAGGCAAAAACCATTGCCATCCCCTACCAGACTGTGGTGGGTGAAGTACAGAGTAAAGGAGATGGCAAATAGGTGAAAATATATATACCAAGAAATAACTAATACCAACAGGCTGGACAAGAGGCTCTGGAAAGCCTCAAGAAGAGTTTGAGGGCAGTGCAGGATCAACATACTCAGAATTACACAGCAAATAAAGGGCCTGCACTCTGCTGCCCGGGGAGCTGACCCTTGCACTGACTGTATACAAGCTGTGTTTGCTTTTTTATTAAGAAATACATTTTTGGCTGGCTTCACAGCAGACCTCAAAAGGAAGCTTGCCAAAGAATATCATCATTTTATGAGGTAAAATTACCTTTTTTTTTTAGTTCTATATATAATTAACTTCCAGAAAATCTCCCTCAAAACAAATTTGGGGTAAAAACCCAAAAAGGACTGAAGAATTACGTGGTTCTCAGTCAACAACCTACAACTAGCTGTCAGTTTTGAGACCTCCAACTTGCACTGGCTTAGCTTGGTGGGGATCAGGGTGTAGGAGGTTTTTAGACTCTTATGGATACTATGGAAAAAAGTCATTCCTTTGGCAGGGCAGAACCAATGACAGCAGGAGAGCAGGGACTTGAAGCCAACAGCAGGGCAAACTCCTGGAAAGTTGTCTTCTTTTTCTCAGCACCCCCTTCCCCTGGGGCTGAGTGAAGCTGGCTGCTGCTCCCCAATTTCTAAGCCTCAGGGACATGTGGAGGGCACATCTGCTGCAGGAGATGCACAGCTGTGTGTCCACAGCTCCTTGGAGCAAGGAGGCCCCCAGAGGTCTCAGGTAGGAGTTGAAAAGCAGAGCAGAAAGTCCAACCCTCCTGGGGATCCATGTGCCAGAGTCACAAGGGACAGGAGCAGCAGATGTTTCTCACCCTCCTCTGGGGTCTCCCAGTCCTTCCTCTCTCTCTGTCCTTCCAAAATCCTGACACTGCTGGAGTGACAGCAATCCACAGCTGCCTGTTGCCCCGAGGTTTTGTGGATTGGACAGTCAGCACTGATTAACTTTTTCCTCCAAACTCAGTTATCATCTTGTTCTGAGCATCTTTTCCTCCAGTTACGTGCTGCCAAGGGTGCTGACACTGCCAGGACTGTCTAGAAGACAATAATCATTCCTGAGCCAGGAATGAAAACTCTCAGAATTTTCAGAACAAGAGGATGCACTTAAAATGCCTGTCCTGAGCTGTGACCTCTGACACCACACACATATTTCTGAGTGGCTGCTGATGAATTATAGAAAGATTTCAGAAACTAAAACCTCAAAGTAAGCCTGAAATATAATTCAGAGAGCTGTTTGCAGAAATAATCAGCAGAGATCAAAACTTTTCAAGAATGACCTCATTTGGTTTATGGACATAAAATCATGAAATCACGGGAGCAAAATGCAGTAGAAGGAAGATGCAGATAAATCAGTACAACAGGTGGAACCAGCAGTCACAGGAAAATCATAATCTCATTTGCTGCTCTTCTGTGCTGTAAAGTGATTTTGCAAACCAGAGAGAAGCTTAAATGTAGAAATTCAGCTCAAGTTGTAGACTCCCTGAAATTTGTTCTCCTTTCCAGAATTTAAGCAAGTTACTTCTGCTGGACTTTCTTGTTTGGTTTTTGGTTTTGTTTTTTAACCAGAAAGTTTTATAACCCATCCTCACTGTGGTTTGAACCTCACAGCTGTCTCCTTGTTCTGGTAGGACTGTCCTGACTCCTTCCTGTGGCTCTCCTGACATGGCTCACAAAACCCAGTGCATTTCTCTGCACTCACACTCTGTTAGTAAAGAGGGTTCCTGTGACTTAATAAAATCCTCCTCTCACGCTGTCATAGTCCAAGCACTACAGCTAAAACAAGAATGTTAACAAAATACACATAAGAAGTAGGAAAATAAGAAAAAGAGGCTTTTAATTCTTGCAAAATATAAGCAAACTGAGGTATGTTAAGTTGAGATCATGTTCCTCTCAGAGATTCAGCTCGTGAACTCTGGGAATAGAGAGGAAAAGACACCCCTGTTGGGAAATCTCAGAAGAAACAGGGATAAGGTAGGAATGTGGCTTGTATAGTAGAAAAATAACTACATTTGGAGATGTTAGGAATGTTCCTTGGCAGAGCCAAGAGGTAACCACTCCATTTTACCCAGTTTTAAGCAGGAGCTACAGGACGAGTTGCAGTTGTTTGCAACTTATTGTTTCATCTTCCTCAGTTCTTTAAAATTAAAATGAAAAAAGTGGATGACTGGAGGTGCAGAAAACATGACCTACAGCAGCAGTTGAAGTAATTGAAATCATCTGGCCTGGAAATACAAGAGACTTGAAGGGAAACAATAATAACTCTCAGATAAAGAAAGCAAATTATACATCATGACACGCTCCACAGCCATAATATATGTGTTGTTTTGACAAACATTTGTTCTCTGTATGATCACAGCAACTTTTATTAAAATAAGAAAACTAACATTTGGAAGGGAAGAGAGGAGGAAATTGGTGAACTGGATCTCATTTTCTCCCCAAGATCTGAATTCAAGGAGCAGAAGCTGAACAAAGCCCAGTGACGACACATTTGTTTGGAAATTATTTCCCAGTGGCTCAGCTCACCTTAGGTGGGTAAGGGGTAGATTTTTTTTTTCCACTTCATTGTATGTATGAAACATCACTCAAAAAGGCTGCAAAGGAGCAATGGAAGCAACAAAATGATGAGCCCAGAGCTGATTACAAGCCCTGTTATACCAATGGTACCTCTTTTGAAGGGAGTCAAATCTCACTCACTCAAGAGTGATGGGAGTCAGACCTTTCACTCAACATGTCACTCTGTTTTATCTACTAACTTGTCACCATTTTTAGAAAGGGCTAGCAACAGGAAAGCAGAAAAGGAGAGTAACATTCAATATATTCACTGTTAATCTGTGTCTCATGCCCATCTGAGGCATCTTCACCTCCAAATAAAGGTATGTTTTTAGTACATTGTTTGCCATTCCAAGGAGCCATAGAAAAATATATGATCATTCATCAACTGAAGATGCCCCTTCCATCTGAGATAGACACACAACAAGCCTCCTTCAAGCCAATCAATCTTATTTTATCACAGTAAAGTACTTCATTATTCCTACAAAGTTTTAAAACTATTCTATTTCACAGTACTTTTTCCAAGTATTCTTTCAAGGAATAAATCTAACACAGCAAAACTTTGATAAAGAAGACAAATTGCTGCCAGGGAATGCTTGGGTTTGTTGTTTAAAAACACATCCTGAAGTGGGATTTGAAAACCAGAAGAAGTCATCTGATTACCATCATTGCAACTACCGAAATATTCACCAGCTTTTACACTTTCACTTGAAAATAAAATGGGGTAACACAAGAACTGTAAGTGAACCAGTATTTTTACCATTAAAATAGGGAAAAGTGAGAAAGTTACCTTTCAAAAAAACCTGCATCCTTGTACATGTCAGTCAAGCTCCTAAAGTTTAGAAGAAGAAAAGGCCACAGCGATATTTTCAAAACACTTGCAAAGAAAAGCAAGGATGAAATCAGCAGTATTTCAGTGACTTGGAAAATACCAGGAGAGGTAAAGACAGCTAAATAACAGTTGAGGGGGAAATGAGAAATAGCTGGGCTCTACCCTCCCCTTTTGTTAATTAACATGCAGTTCAATTAAAACAGGTGAGGGCTAATTTATCTTCAGCCAGGAAACCATTGGAGGAGTAATCAGGCCCTCCTTGACTTCCATCAGCCCTGGCAATACAGAAAAGATGCATTTTGTGGGGAAAGGTTACCTGATTGTCTCTGAAGGTCCATGGAAATAGGGAACACAGGAAACTTCTCAGCTCTACAAAAAACCCTCACACCGAAAAAAACCCCCAAACATACAAAGCTGAACACCCCTAAATATAAGGGGGTGATGGTGTCTGCTGTCCTACAGGCAGGAATGAGGACTCAGGGTCTGAAAGCCAGCTGACATTCCTGTAATTTCCCTGCTGATGGAACTGTCTGCAGCCACAGCAGGATCCCAAAGTTCTGTCCTTCCCTGACAGCTGTCAGGGTGTGACAGACACAAAGCAGCTCACGGGACACTTGCTGTTTATTTTATGCCTGGCAGGGAGCAGAGCAGACATGGAAAGTTCAATCACCCTCTACCTGCAGGAACAGCAATGTTTTCAGGCAGCCTCAGCCACTGGCACATGGGCACAAACCCACTCACACCTACACCTCACCTCCCCCTGGGTGACCAATGCAGGGCAATCTTTGCTTCCCTTCAGAGAGGGAAAATGCAGGAATGGGGAGGATATCCACTCATCAGTCCGAGGTGAATTGTGTTTTTATAACTGATTAGTATTGCTGTGCCGTTGCATTTCTCATTAAAATCCCTTTCTTGAAGGCAGGTACAATTTGCACCATGTTTTCCACTTGTTTGAGCTTCAAGCTGTCGCTCAAAAAATTAATTTTAGCCGGGTTCATCTCTCCATCACAATTTTTTTGTCACAGTGGTTGATTAATTCTATGTCATTGTTTGCTCTTTTACAAGATTAATTGCAGGATGAGAGAATAGATGACTTTCTGGTGAGGGAATATATGAAGTTATTGTAATTCCTCAATGCCAGAAAACAACTTTTTATTCCCCATCTAACTTCAGGCAGCAAGAAAATGATGTAGTGAAACTGCTTTGGTCTGTTTTACTGGATCAATTGTGTTGAGCCAGGGAAAGACCTTCTTTAGTTGTTTGGTTAAAGTTTGGCACCACAGCTTGTTCCCTACAGCTCCATTTAAGGTCTTCAAGCCCTGAAAGTCTGAAAAGTACATCCTGAGCTCTGGAAGGAGAGAATTCATATCCACAGTCCAGATGGACTGAGCAACAATGGACAGGTTTGGCAATTGAAACGAGCATTTCCTCTGGAATGATGTGGAATTTTATGGTAGGAAACACCAGGACAGAGGTTTTCCCCAAGTGAGGCTTGTGCTGTTCCAGCCCAGGTGAGTTGACACCTTTAGGTGTAACTCACTGGAGATCCAATAGATTTATGTGGGGTAAGGACAAGGAGGGGGCTTTGGGACAATTTTTTCAGTCTGTGGCGACATAAAACAGACATTATTTTGTATTCAGTCAACCTTTCAGTGGCTTCCTTTAGTGAACATTTATTTCCCCACAGAGCTGCTTGGCAGTGCTTATCTTCAATGCTGTATGATGCCCTCATTCTACACAAACCTTATTTATTCAGCTTTGATTCCATTTATTCTGCTTGCTGATTGTTTGCAAGAATTACTATCTGCTTGTTAGACAACTGAATTGATATTTCTCCACAGCTTTTTCATTTAAGCTTGAACACAGTCTTTCTGGTTCTCATTTATCCTGTTGTATAGAGAAATAAAAGCTTTTCCAGAAATGTCTATGCTCCCCAGAGGCATAACATTCCAAAAGCTTGTCCCCTCCTGCACTGAAGGCAAAGAGAATATTCCTCCAATTTCTATGAAAGCAAGTTTAGGCACTGCTTGTATAAACAAGGAGATAAATCCAGCTTTACTTATATTTATTCTACTTTTGTCTGACTTGAACCACAGTTTAAAAAAAAATAATTTTTTTTTTTTTTAAGAATGCTCTTCAGTGGAGCATTTTTAATTTTTACTGTTTGAAAGTTGTGCTGCCTGGTTTGGTTTTTTTTTCCTGGAAAAGACCCTCCCTCTTGTTTATCCAAGAAAAATCTGCCACAGTGTTGGAAGCACGTAGGGGTCTATCATAGTTCTGGCTGCCTGTAAATGAAATCAGCTCTCCCCAAAGCGAGAATATAATAAAATATTTACAATTTCCATAAACCACATTAACCTTTTCATGCAGCAATAAGGGGAAGCTACTGGAATTAGTAGATTCAGCTGCTGAAACGAGTCTTTTGGCTGCTGCTCATGTTGCCCGTGGTAAAAGTCTTCCCATCCTGATCCTGCTTGGGATCGCTGCCCACAGAGGAAGGAACGACTGATCACCTGAAACTTATGTGTCTGGGATACAGAGGGGGAATAAAATCCTATAAATAGACATTTTAGACATGTTGTCACCTTAACAGCCAGCAATTGCTTCTTGATTTATGTGTTGGGATTGCCTCAGGAATAGGGAATGATGCCCCAGACCAAACCCCAGCAGCCTGTCCAGTTTATTCTCCTTCTTCTTTTCAAAATTCAGACTTTTCCAATGTGTCATGTCACATCTTGTGAGACAAATCTGCCTTCTAAAGTCAGCCCACAGAGGGAAGTAAAACTGATTTGACCTTTCCAGGTAAGGAAAAGATGTGCTGTGTGGGGAACTGATGTACCCAACTGAGGGAAATCGTCACTGGGGTTGGAGCATCAAGCCTGTGATTTTGAAAGTCATCCAATGGCTTTGGGGACTTACTTCATAATTTAACAGGAACTTCATGACTCAATCCCATCAGGAAAATCCCCTGAGTGACTTGAAAATTTCAGTATTAAAACTGAAATTCTGAGAACAGTCTCTGTGTTCCTCATGTCCAGGTGGCAGCAGCGAAATCACATCCTGTGTGGAAGAGGCAAAAGAAATCCGTGAGATGTTGTAACTCACAAAGAATGTCCTTTCTAGAGCTGTTTTCCCCACTGGAATATTTAATATATCCCCCTTTCATCATGATTTCCCCAGTGCTGCACTGCAACATTCAAGGAGGCTGAGAAATTCCTCCAATTCCTCTTCAGTCTCAGCTTTTCAGCCTTCACAGCGATGTGTTTTGGGGGAGAATTTGCAATTTCTTGTCACAAGGCAGCATCTGATAATCAAAATGTCATCTGAGCTGTAGTCTGCACGTAAGGAGAGGAATTAATGAGCCAAAACATATACATAGAGAAAAATGTGTTCTGTTTTTTAAAAAAAACCTCATGGTTTTCTCCTTCAATGAAAAGCTTAAGTGTTCATGAAGGCATTGGGATTTTCACAGAATTACTCGGGTGTTTAAAGCTTGTTATTTGTTTAAATATCTCATAGCACGAGGAAACTGAAGCTAATGAGCAAATTTCCCTCGTTCACAGCATGCAGTTTCTTTCTAGCCTTGGGACTCTTGGGCATTTTATTGAACAATGTTAGGAAGTATTAATAATTAGGCAGAATTTCATCTGGATATATATGGCAGTGTAGGATTTTACAGGAATTTTCCCCTCCCTCCAGGCCACGATGCTCATTTAGTAAAAATGCAAAAGGGAAATAAACATCAGCAAATGAGAGAAATCTCCAAATAATTTACATTTTTCCACACCTCTGAGGAAGTAGGACACTTTTCTGAGCTACTGTCAGGTAACACATAAATAACTGCAGATCCAACTGCCTCAATTTCTGGAACTTGTCAAAGAGCTTAATAGAAAGATGAGAACTTCAAGCTTTAGGTCTCAAATCCTTGGTATCTGTCAAGCTACAGCGCTAATGCTAAACTTCTCATCCCCAAACCAGGCTGTAAATTCAAAATGAAGCTGTAAAGTGCTGTTAAAGGCTTTTATTTTGCATCTTAAATTCTGTCCTCGTGTTCTGTTCAATATGTTTTATTGCTGGGATGTCCTTTTTGCCATCAGACCCCCCTGCCTTACTTTTCCCCAAAATGTTTTTAATTCTTTTTCCCTTTTTTTTTTTTTTTTGGTAGCAGAATGATGCTGACATTTCATAGTTTTATTTCTTGTCAGGAAGAGGGAAGACTGGATTATTTTCCTCCTGAAAAGGGCTGTCAGGAGATTTTCCTTCCTGTTTTGGTTGGTTTAACAGGGGAGGCATCACCTGGATTATAGGAGGGTGATACCTTGCCAGGGGTCTGGGGATGTGGAGAACATGGTTTATTAAGAGACAGCAAATTCCTGTCCTTGCAGTTAATGCTGGAATTACACAAACAACATGGATATATTAGTCTTCTTTGAAGAAGACAGTATATATACATTCATATATATATATTTATACACAAGTGCTATATGGAGTTGCAGTTACAATAAGCATTTTCCATATAGATAATTGAATTTAAGGAAAGGCCAGAAAATAGAGATCTGCAGCAACCCAGTTCTTGCTCTGCATGACCACAATATCTGAAGCCACTGCAGCACATATTTTCAGACATCCCATTATTCAGGAAATTGCTCTTTGACTTACAAGCTTTTAATCACAGCACTTTTTTTTTTTTTGGTTGGAAAAAATCACCACTGTTTGCTTACTAAAAAGAAAAATATTCCCAAATGGATTTATTGCTCAAAGAACTTAGTTTATGTGTAAGTCCAGGAAGAAAAGACTTAAGAGGAAACTAAAAGGGGTCTAAAACCTTTCTGGGTAGTTCTTGGATTTTAAGGTTTTGCTTGGTTGGCTCTGTGCAAAAGTTCCATTATTTCTTAGTTTTGTGATCGAAACAACACATTTACACAAAAATATATTAATAATTTATGCTAATAATAATTCTATAAAAAATTTTCATAGCTGAAATTTAATACCAATTTTATTAATGGATAATAAAATTCACAGAAAAAAAACCCATGGAGCTCCTGGAGCAAGTCCAGCGAAGGGCTACAAAGCTGATGAGGGGACTGGAGCATCTGGGCCTGATCAGCATCGAGAAGAGACCCTGAGAAAGGACCTCACCAATGTCCATCAGGATCTTCAGGAAAAGAAAAGGAAACGACACAAGCCAGAGACATAAAATCAAGATTTCAAGTTTTATAAATACTTTGAGATGTGCTCTCCATGACCTGTTTCAGAAATGCCAAAAATCCTTCTAAGTAGAAACTGGTTTGCATATATCAGTAAAATACATATATTTGTGTCAGCACCTTTTTATAATGCCTTATATTAGTTTTTCCAGGAGACAACCTTTTCCTCCAGCCTTCATGTCCCCACAGAAGAACATACTCAGTGTGCACCTTCCTCTCGTGGAAGAAATAAGAACATTTGACTTCTCTACCCTGCCCTGTAATCCAGGAGCTGTTTTTTAACCCTGCAGACACCTGCAGGGAGCACTAATTGGTAGTCACGTGTTGGTTTTCCTGGAAAAATAACAACTCAAACAGCTCTTTATCAAGGCTGTTAAGAGCAGGGCTTTTTTTTGTAGGTTTTTTTTCCTCCAAACCTTTAGCTTTTCCCTACCTGTCTGTAATTATCCCCACACTCACAGCAATTTATTACCCCATGCATAAGCACATTCACTCTGGTTTTCCTTTCCCTCGGGACCTTTACATGAAGATGACGACTCAGACTGCTCAAATTGCCCAATTGCAAATGCACTCTGATCAAATGAGGGCTCAAGGAGACTCAAAGATTATTTCTGCAGGGAGAGACGAGGCAAATTGATCATTGCTGTCACTGCTGAGCAGCAGCTCCTGAAGGACTGGATTTAAAATGCATTATCTTTAATGTAATCAAAGGAACATTTCATTTAATTCCAAGCTGCCTTGGAATATTTGTTAGTGCTATCGTTTCAGGGTGTTGCAGGGACAAAAGTTAATCACACTGACTAGACAAACACTAATTTATTTAATTAAGGGTATCCTACTTTCTCTGTGTAATATTTTTTCTAACTTGGTGTACACGTAGATTATTAAAAAAAATAGTAGGAGCATAGATGTAAATAATCTTTCAGGGTAGAGGTGCTGAGTCTAAAGAAGTAAGAGGATGATGGTTTAGGAAACTGAAGAATAGAAAGATGGTTTTTTTGCCACCTTATTATACATTTTAGATTTAAATGAGAGGAGACTAAACACGTCCATGGTGTGGATTTTCCAGAAGGTATGAAGTAGATCATAATCCACCCATGGATTACCCAGGCAGCACGAGTGTAATTTTGGGATATTGCCTAGACCCTGCTCCCAGAGCCAGTGATTAGGGGGACTTTGCAGCCTTCTGCCTGCTTTCCTATTTTTGATTTGCACTTGTCTAGGAAGGGGATGAGCTGCAGCAGTGAGGGAGGGGGAGAAGGTCTCCCTTCCCTCCCTAAGTAGCAAGAGGTGCTGCTGACAGAGGGAGCTGAGAGCCCTTAAAGCCTGAACCCTCAGCTGCAGCTGCCCCAGGGCAGGGTGGCAGATGGGGACACACTGCTCACCCCACACAGCCCCTCATCCACACGGGGCACAACACACACAAACCAAGCCTTGCTTTTAGCAGGCTGGTGCAAGACAGGCTTTGAATGCTTGGACTGATCCAAACCCATGTATTTCCTCTATCCTTAGGTATTCCCAGAGGCTCTAGAAAGCAAGTTAAGCCACCCAAGCTGCCTCCTCCTGATGGCTTTCATTTCTGTGACAGTGACTCATGATCCTTTGGTTTATCCACTCTGAGATGATGATGGCTTTAAAGAAAAAGAGAAGTTTATGAACTAGTGAAAAGTGGACAGCTGGATTTAAGAAGCTAAGGGATACAGCAGGAAAAGGAAGAAAAATAGGGAAAAGATGTCTGGAAGAAGTGAAAGACAGGAAGATTGTTATTTTTAGGGATCCTCCACTGGTTGTTCTTCATGTAACAATCCACTGGCATAAAATGAAACTTAAACATCAAAAAGCTTTAAATGGGCAAGATGGAGTCTGAAGAGCTTCTATGCATTCCAGACATCAGACATAAAACAGGAACCAACCAGCACCCTGAAACACCTGGAGAAAAGATCCCAGTCATTACAAATGGAAACCCAGGATTGCACCAAAGGAAATATGAATGGAACAGAGAAGGCAGGCCAGTTGTCTGGAAATCAGGACACACCTTCCCTGTCAACCTCTGAGCTCTGTGGTTCCCTAGAAAAAGCATTTCCCTCTGTAATTCTGTTTTTCATTGCCAGAACACGGTGCCCCTCGTGCAGGTATAAAACCAGAATGAGCACAGGGAGCTTTGCAGGGTGGTTTTAGGTTTATAGCTCTTATGGGAAAGGAAAATCAGCGTGATTTTTCCTCACCCAGATTTTTCAGATGCACTCTTTGGTTCAAGGAACTGCATTATCAGTGATTATTTATTTGTGGGATTCGGACTTTAACTGAGCTCCACAGCAAGAAAGTTTTGTTCAGAGCCAGCCTTTACTCTTTTCTTGTTTGCCTTCTGTGAAATCTACACTGCATCTCCCAAGAACCAGACACACATAGTAAATTTTAGTGAAAAAAAAGCCTGTTAAATACAGCACTTATTCACTAACATAACAATATCAAACCATCAGCGAGATCCAGGATTTAAGAGACCAACATAAACATTTGCTGGTGTTCATATCTCTGTTTTCTTATCACAGTACTGAGCTGGAAAGTTTTCTCTTCAGCTATAGGGGCAAAAAAGCTCTTTTTTTCCAGGATGTCAATCTTTGTTCCACCACTGCTCACTGCTTCACACCAGCCTTCTTCTCAGCCAAGCAGAAAAGTGAAAATGGAAGTAGCACTTCTGAGACAAGAAAACAGTGAAAGGAAAACTCTCTGAACGTGACAATGTGGATAAAAGCTTTTCTGTGCATCCTCCCTCTTTGTGGCAGGAACAAGACCAGAGGAGCCATTTGATCTGCTTTTCATGCACAGCTCCAGCTGTGGGAACTCCCAGAGACAGCACTTGCACGGGGTAAGAGCAGAAAAAGTATCATTTTAAGACAAATTCCTGAAAAATCAGAGTCAGACTCCGTGCAGTACCACTGCCCAGCTCCAGCTGACTTCCAAGAATTATTTAGCCCACTCCCAAAATCCGTTACAGAGAAATGCTTTTTTATTTTTCTTTTCCTGATTCACCTAAATGCAGCCCTAAAATTTTCTCAGGAAGTTCAGCTGTAATGGATCTTTTCTGAAAAATAAAATAAACACTAACCAGGGTCAACCTGAACTGATTCTTTAAGTCACTGAGGTGGAAAATGCATAGAACCACCTCAGTTTTCTACTGCTTGATTACAGGTTTGTAACCAGTCATGCCACTCACTCGACTTTCAAGGCAGTTCCCTTCCACCACACTCAAAGTAATGAAAAAAGGATTCAATTTTCTTATTTCAAGTAGCTGCATAATACTATGAAAAAAATCTGGTTTGCAGAAAATAAAATAAAAATAAATAAAAAGCAAGCTTTTATTAATTTCCCTTCAAGATTTCATTAAATTCAACAACAGCAGCTGCATTTAGAAACAAACTGTCACTTCCCCAGGACTGTTACTCCAGACCAGGCTAAATATTTCCAACCCAGCATCGTGATCGTTTTGAGTAAACTGATTTTAAGGCTCCTCTTCTTGGGTTGGGAGGAAAACAAAAAAGAAACAATTTACACAAGCAACCTTTTTTTTTTGTTTGTTCTTTTAAATGCATTAAAGCATCTTAACCCTTGCCAAGATCTTTTGTGAATACCTTGTATTTGATAAAAAAGGGGAAAAAATAGGCAGAATTTCTCCACTCTGTACTGGGGGCAGCCACAGGCAAGTAATAAGAAACCAGGCTGCAGGATTTGTTTGCAATAATCCTGTTTTCATGGCACTAACCACCAAAAAACCCCATAAAAACCCCACAAAAACCTCCCCTCAAAATGCTATCTGGGGTATATATTTTGTGTACTCCAAGCAAGCACATTGCACCTGATAAGCTTGTAAGGAGAAACCAGAGCAAATAATTTCTGGAGGCTGGTGATTTCCAGGTGAGCAGAGCCAGGGAGGGGAAGCAAGAAATGCGTGGAGGGCTTTGAGGCAGAGAAAGTAAAGGGTAAGAAGAGGAGAGCAGGCTGTGTCCTCTCTGGGAATAAAGAGAATTTCAGCCAAAGTGGCCTCCTGTGAGCCACTAGGAAAAGACCTTGGCAGAGCAGAGCAACAGGACCTCAAGGCATATGGATTTTTGGCCACGATCTCATCACTGATTCCCTCCACAGCCTGGAGCAATTCAGTGCAGAGGAGCTGAGCAGCACAAGCACAAATGACACCTTGGCAGTGAGCACATAAAACCTGGGACAGGCTCCCCCTGGATCATTTCTCCTGCTTCTTGGGGGAAGTTTTCAGTCCACACCAAACTTCATGTTCAGGTTATTGCACCCATGACAGACCTGCTCCCTCCCACCAAGTCACCCCAGCTGTCAGTGCCAGTGGGTGCTTTGGGAAGAGCAGATGGATGGCACCAGAAGGAGCAGGAGCAAAAGCAGAGCTCGTTTCACTCTCTCTTGTGCTGTCCTGAAAAAGCTCAGGAGAGAAGGTGTGATGACCAAAAGACAAGTGGTAATGGTTTCAAACTAAAAGATGGTCAAGTTAGACTGAACAGAAGGATTTTTTTACAGTGAGGGTGGTAAAACACTGCCTTGAGAGGTGGTGGATGCCCCATGCCTGGAAACACTCAAGGGCAGGTTGGAAAGGGCTCTGAGCAACCTGATCTAGTTGGAGATGTCCCTGCTCTTTGCAGGAGGGTGGGACCAGATGACCTTTAAAGGTCATTTCCAACCCAAACTATTCTCTGATTAACTTTTACTCAGAAGAACTGAGTAAAGGCTGAGCCAGACCTACAGAGGTCAGACTGGAGGAACCCAAACAAAACTCTGCCTAAATAAAAGCAGGTTATGGTTAAAAAAAAAAATATATAAGAGATGGCAGAACAAAGGGAATAGTGGAGAAAAGAGGCAAATAAAATATTCCTTCAATACTGAACCATAAACTACTTGTTTTATAGTCCACTATCTGGGGCTGCTGCTGAGCACCCCTGACTGGACTAAATAGCAGAGCTCCTGAAAGTGCAGAAAGTTGGCCTGTGGATGTATTTAATGTACAGAATAGCAAGTGAAATATTAAAATAAAAGAGTGAGGAAACCTTCCTTTGGATAGATAAGTGTTTTCCCATTTAATGAAACTGATAATCTTCTTGTAGCACCCAGGGAAGAGCAGTTCTACCCCAAACAAATCACTGGAACAGGGGATTGTTCCTGCCACACAGCCTGGCATCAGTTCCAGTTTAGGGTTAAAAGTAAAACATCTGTTGAAGCTTTTTCTGCTTGTTTTACACACGGCATCAAGATTTAGGATGCTTAATGTTTATTCCAGCTCTAATTTTCTTCACAAATTCTCCATCTCTGTGGCAAATTAAAGGAGCAGATGCGGCCCTGGGAAGGTTTCCAGACTGATTTTGAAGCAAGTGAGGCATCCAATCCTTGCTGAGCTGAGTTGGGGTTTCTGATCAATGGTGGCACCACACACAGGATCAGAGAAGAGCTTGGTGGAAATAACTGCTGTGTAGAGTTGTATTACATGGGTAGGATGCAGATGGTTTCTGTCCCTCCCCATGGACTCCTGCTGAAGAGATAAACTGCTGATCCCCATCTTTGATTATGCCTTCAGATCATCTATATTGCCTTATCCTTTGATGCAGCTGACTGCTCTGGTTTGCTATATGGGTAGCTCATGAAAGCCCTTCCAAAAAAAAAATATACATGTAAATCTTCTATGGATAATATTATTAAACTACTATTTTATCACCCAAAGTCTTTCCCACGCAGACACGACTTTTATCTCAGATTTGTGGCCTTCAACTAACAAAGAAAATATCAGTTTTTTTTTTTTTTTTTGGCTCTTAGTGCAGGTCCAAACTAAATGTTGCAGAGCATTTCATACACTGGGTTATTCATCTATTCAGCTTATTGTATGTGAACTCCCACTAATTTTCATCAGGCAATGAGCATAAAAAATGCATTTGAGAAAATTCAATTACAAAATTAAACTGACCATGGTACATCTGACTAAGTAAATTCAGTGCTTTATGCGTAGGCAAACAAGAGCTTTAGGGATGGGGTTTAATCTCAGAGGGGGGTTGTGAAAACTGATGGAGGTGGCACAGTTGTTTCTGCATAATCATGGTTTTTAGAACAAAGCTGAGTGGAATGAGGTGCACCAGGTAAAAAACTACAAACAGATGATTTAAATTGTATAAATAACTATTTAACTAATACAAACAAGCATAAGAAGCCAAACAAACTGTTATTTCTAATACCTACAGTAATATCTTACTTCAGTGGCCAATTATCCTTTCCACAACATGAATCCCTGCCATTTATTGGGAAAAGCCATTTCCTGAGAAGACTGTTTTGTTTTTAATCACATGGGCGAAGCCTGTGGGGAAATTGTAATATAAGTTGCAATTCACTCATTTTCTTTCGGCTCTAGAATTTATTCTGGTGCAAGATTGGCCACGACAGCTTTCATTTCATCTTTATAACTTTATATTTCCTTTGGAACGGGGTAAAGAAACATTTTTTATAGCTCTTGTGCAAGTCGTTGTTCCTGTGGTAAGATCAAAATTGCAAATGCAAAGGGAATGGTTTCATTTATAATAAAGGAAACATTAAAAGAAAATCCTATGAATTATTGTGTTTGTTCTCTCAGAAGCACAGTTCATTATACAGCATGAAGCAGTAATACTGAATTACAAGGTCTGAGCCTTCAGCAGAGCCCTAAAGGCCAGATCTTGCAGCTCTGCCATGTGGCTGCTGAAATAAAAAGATGAAGAGGCAAAAAGAGAAAGGCAAAAATTAAAATAAAATAAATTAAAAAAAATTAAAAGAAGAAAGAAAAAGAAAAGTGCTCCAGTTTCATTGGGAGAAAGGAGAAGGGGTTGCCAGGCTCTGGTGCACTCAACTTACACCCAGGAAGTTCAAGTTCACACCCAGGGGAACTCTTTCAATCCTGGCTTTTGGAAACAGCTGCCAACTGATAAATTCATTGTGCAGAAGTGAGAGCTCTCATAGCTACTGAGGAGAACCCTGCTGGTCATGGCAGTGGAGGGATGGATTTCAATGTAAAAAGTGATTTCAATATAACTGAATTTCTCCATTACAAAAAAAAAAAAAGTCCCTCAAGAAGTTATTTTTCTCTATCAAACTCAAAGAGTTTTTTCGTTTTTACTTTCCTCTTGCACCCACTTTTCCATTTGGCATCTGAAGTGACACATCCACATAGCCCTGGAAGGGAGGGAGGGTAAAGGAAGGGATGGATGAGAAGGACACAGCACAGCCAAGAAACTCCATCACTTTTGTCAGGGTCAAAAACTGATGCCAAGGGGTTAAAAAATGTAACCAGTAATAAATCCCTGTCTGTCTTATCAGGTCTAAAACAATCCCTAAAACATCCTGAATTTCCTAAAGTCTTAAAATTCCTGAAACAATTCCTAAAACATCACCCACTGCCATTGCCACACGGTGCTGCAGGACTCGGGAGAGCCAAGGGAATGGGAGTGTTAAACTACAGTATAATTACAGTGCCCTCATGGAGCTCATTTTATGCATAATTTGGAAGAAAACTTAATTAAGGGCTTTCCATCAGCACAGAAGACCAGGAGGTACTTTCAGAAGTGCACTTCATTTCTGAGGTCGTGTTCTGAGCCCCAGCTACAGTTGGAGCTCAGTACCACACATGCATTTTTTTTTTCTTTTGAAGAATCAGATATCTTACAAGATTAGCACTGAGCAATTATACTTATCTTCATCTTAATGGCATTGCTAATGAGATTGAAGCTGTTTGTCAATCATTAGTGAACCAGAACTCCAGTGTGTGTTCCCCCCAAAGGGATCCTGGCTCTGGGGACGGTGTCGCACGTTTCCTTCCTACCTTGTCCCTTGTTGCTCCAAGGAGCCACTGCCTTTCCCAGAGCTCAGCCATCTGCTCCCCCACTGCTCCAGCAGCAGTGGAAAATTCCCTTTTGCCTGAAAGGTGAGCTGCATGTTAAATCTACATGACAGGATCAGGAAACCTCTTAAACCAAATTAGCAAGACAGCAAAGCAGAGCGAACAGGTTCTAAATTGCATTAGCCATCCTAAGTGTCCCTCTGGCCTCAACTCTTGCTCTTTGCTTTCAATCTCACAAAAGAATAGTTATCCTATTAGTTTCCCAAGGCTTTTTGTGCTCCTTTTAGGAGGAGAAATTCAGGAGCAGTGGAATAGCCAGCAGTGGTGTCTCCATCCAGATTTAATGGTGTGACCTAATCCAAACTGCACCCTCAGCATTGAAATTATTTGCAGGAATAAATCCAAGCAAAGTTCCCAACCCTGTGTAACAATTTCCTCCACAAAACATGCACCCACGTGCCAGGAGACAGATATCAAGTCCTTTGCAAACCCAGAACAAAAAAAAACATGAACAGATTGATTAGTTGTGGCTCTTTCAAATGTGTGATTTTGTTTCTATTTGCTCCAGGGCCTCCTCCTTTCCTGCCTGCCTCTAACTACTTTTCAGACTTAATTTGCTGGACACAAACATCCTTCCCAATACATTTTAACTACAGAAAAACCTACCACAGGTTCAGTGGTGTTTCCAGTACAATGTGATGACATCAAGACAAGAACTTCATTTACAGTCACTGCTCACCCCCCAACCATCAGCACAACAGGACAGTGCAACACCCAGTGAAATCCTTCACAAAAATTAATTGGAGCTGGTAATTTTGTCTTTTACTGCCATCCTGAACACAGGATGAGATGAGTTTTTGAGACTCTTCCTGTGCTGGGACTGCAGAGGGACTCGTGGATCTGCTCCTCCCTGACAACCTCCAGCATTACTGCAACAAAAAGGATGCTGAAAAGACACTTCTTGTCACTTGAGCTTAAATTGTACTTTCTCAGAAGCCCTATAAAGACATCAAGGACACTCTGTTCATGAAAAAAAATAATCCCAAACTGCATCTACCAGCGTATTTCAAATTATTTTTCTGTTTTTCAGCCAGAAATCCTATTTACAACTACACTTCAAAAGGGTTTTGTCAGGACTCTCCCCAATGTTCTCCCGGGCGTAAAGTCTGAATTCTTAATAACACCGAGAGAAGGTTCTTGGAAATCTGAGGAACACAGAAATGGTGTTGCATGGAAGATATTCTCCATGATAAATTGATGCTGGAAAATACCCACCTCCTGGTTTGCTCTCCAGGTGTTCATGCTGTACAGCTCTGGATAGTTGGGGCACTAATCAGCAAGAGGCACAAGTAGCTGGATTTTTTTTTTGTTCTTAAGGATCAACCTGTTCCTTCTCCAAAAGGCATCCAACCATTTTTGCTCCCAGCACAGGGCTGTGCAGAGCTTGGGTGCAAATGCTGTAAGTAGAGGTAGCTTAGAAGGATTTGGAAATAGTTTTAAAGAAACACTTCTTTTACATTTAATATGAGATGGAAGAGGGAATAAGAGGGATTTTAAAAAGACAAGAGCAGCAGTGCTTCATAACTGCAAAGAGATTTGATTATTCAAAGCCAGACCAGATGTTGGAGGAAAGAACTGTAAAATTGTAGGAGGCAAAAAAGGTAAGTGGAGATGGGAAGGCCAGTTCTTGGATATACACTGAGGATATTTACTGATCCTGAAGCTCAATAAGTGTCCAAATTACCAACAACTGGGGTTTGAGAGAGGCAACCTGCCCTTGAAGTGATAGTTAGACCATGAGAGAGGAGAAGCTTTTGTCTGGATCAGGAAGGAGTCAGAGAGTTGCACTGACAGCTCACACAGAAGGACAGACACTAAAACAGGGTCCCCCAACTGCTCAGCAATATCAATGAGGAACTTTGCCCACAAGAAATATCTGTTAGTAGTTCAACAGCCCTATATCCACAGTTCAGCTGAGCCTGATTACTGGGGCAGTGAATTAGTCTCCTTGTGGATTTGCCTTCCTCCTGCCAAAACTGCTTTGGAACTTAATGTTTAAAACAAGATTTCTCTTTTCAGAGACAACCACCCACTCGGCACGCGCCGAGTTTGCCAACAATTAACCAGCCAATCTGTCTGTAAAATAATTAAATGTTTTAAAGAAACAAAAATTCTATTTAAATGAAAAAAAAAATGAAAAAAATTACAGACTAAACAGCATAGATTTTTCTGCCATGTAAAATTTTTTGAAGACAACATGATTTATGTCTTGTGTTACCAGTGATGTGAAAGTTGTGGTTAAGAGTCAACAGCAAAGACCTTGATCTCTCTGTCACTCTTACATTTCACAGAAAGTAATGTTCTTTTCAAAAGTGCTTAGGAAGGCTGACCAACCTCGTGCTTCTGTTGGCAGCAACCTGAAACATGAGAGCTTTCAAATATGGACCTGTGGCTTTTTCATTCTGCCCACTCACTTGGGTGGAAATCTCCCAAATATTTAACTGCAGGAACTTTAACCAAACAAGATTCCACCTCACAAGATTCCACAAGATCAGCCACCACACAAACTGAGTCAGGACACTTTCCTAAATGCATTTTGCATTATAGGTTTCATCTACAGCACACTCTAGAGAAAGCAGCTTATGGATCCACACCAGATTCCAGTTTGCAGAATACATTTTGCTGTAAACTTGTTGCCATGTCTGCTCTCTTTAGGATTGTTCTTGCATTTACTTTCTTCAACTCCTTTTTTTGACATTTGCACATCTTGAAACTGTGCCTGAATAAATCTTCATGCCCTTTCCAGTTGTTAGAACTAATCACCTTCCTGCAAAACTGCAGAAGAAAGCTTGAAAGTATTAAAAAAAAAAAAAAATCTTCCAAACTGGACATTTGGAGAATATCAAAGGTGGTCTGAAAAAAAAAAAGCAGCAAACCAAAAAAGCCACAATTGAGCATGTTTGCAGTTCTGTGCTGTAGATCACCCTGGGATGAAGGGCTTGGTCCCTCAAGGTGCTACTTGGCTGTAAATCAATATTTCATAGCCTCAGGGCTCAGCAGATAAACAGCCAAAGGCTTCAATCCCACTTGTCCCCCTACAGGAACTGGGGTGGATTGGAATGAGGTTACAAGACCATTATATCAGCTGAAATTACTGTTAAAAAAAGCAGAAAGCAGTGATCATACTTTTTTTAGCAGTTCTCATGTTTGGGATGACAAAAAAAAGTCATCCTAAACTTTCCAGCACCCAAAGTGCATCTTTGTACAGCTTGGACAGCTCAGAATTGCCTCAATTAAAATGAATTTCCATGTTTATTTCAATTCCTGAATTATTGACAACTTGTACTAGAAGAATTTGCTACTTCTCCAACAGCATATGTGCTCAAGTCTGCAAGACAGACGATGCCTAAAACACTGTCAAGCAGGATTTCTCCTGCTACAGCATATTTTATTTTTGTGAACTCAAATGTACTGCTCCAAGAGAACAGACCCAGCTCCAAAATGCAGGAAAACATCACATTATCAATTAATGGTCTGTAATATCATACCATGAATGCTTCATTTCTCTTCTTTCTCCCTCCATATGATGTTTATCTGGTTAAAAAGAAAAATGAAACAAGAAAATTATGCAAACTGAGGGGAGAGCTGTATATCTGACAAACTGTTATGACCTTTCCCATTAAAATTTACATACAAATATTTCCTAGACTTTTTTATTCAATTGAGAAAATTAATTTACATTTTCCCAGGAAATACAACCTTTCTGGAAAACATGACCCCAAAGGAAAAAAAAAAAAAAAAAAACACCAATAAATCACTATTAAAATTATACAATCAAAGTTACATTTGGAATTAAATTTTCAGTTCTATACTTTACCTTCCTTGAAAGTCAGGTCTTATATGCCATGAACACAGGCAACATAACCAGGGTTCTTTACAGCACCCAAATCTATCCCAAACACTGCTGGAATCACAAAGCATTTGCTCTATGTGAGTTCCACCTTCCTGGTATCCCCACCAAAACACCCTCCTGTTGTAAAGCATTTTCCCACATGTCCCAGTGCCTGAAAACAGGATATTTTCATTCTCTGTGAAAGAAAAAGGATTTTTTTAGTCTGATGGGTTCACAGCTGTTGCAAACCAGAGCAATCCCACTGAAGCCAGGGTTGATGCACGACCTCAAATCACCTCCGAGGCACCCGGGGGATCCTCCACCAAGCACTGCCCTGCTTCTCATTAACTGCTGCCCCACATCCCAAGTATTCCCTGTTGAGTTTTTCTTTCTAAAAGACAATGTTCCTGTATAAATCCCTCCATCCTCATGCCTGAAGAGATTAAAAGTTTCTCAGCTAGGTGCAAAACACACTGCTCTGCTTTAAAGTCTGTGCTGGTTCCACCCCACCAAGAGCAGTGCCAACCACGTGGGAAGGAGAAAGCTCTAGTGGAGAAATGAGCAACTTCCATATTGATTTCATGAGTCTCACAATACTTCTCAAACGGATTGCTCATCACTTTGGTTTTCCTTGAATGCCCAGATCCTTTAAAACTTCCACAGTCCGCATTTATTTGGGTCCTAATTACTTTTCTCAAGTTCTGAGGGAGGAACCTACAGTTTGATGCTCAGCTTGCAGATTCTCAAGAGCTTTGGGAAGTTATGAGTGCCTTGATTTCCTCTGTCTTTGCTTCCAGTAGGAGGCAAAATCCTTGAAGGGTTTTAGTAGCCAGAACTGTTTGTTTTGTGCAGAGCTCACCCCACTAACGTGTCCATCTCCCAGGCAGTGCAGTGAAACTTGATTTCCACCCCTGAACGTTGCTTTAGGGACACGAGCTGGAAGCTCCTTTGATCAAAACTGTAGTCAGAGTAGGATTTTCAAAATATTCAACTCCCACTGAAATTCAAACCCTTCCTCTACCAATAAAACAGATTTAGGCCAGAACTGAACACTTTTGAAAATCCAAACCTGAAGCAGAATGACTTTGTGTGGTCACCGCTTGCTAAAGGAAAAAGTCAAGCCTGACCAAATGTAGGATGACTGGACTTTTTCTAAAACCCTACTTGAACCTTTGCTGAGCTTTGAACAGTTTGTTTGCAATTAATTTATGATTTTTCCTTACCTTCCAAACGATGAGTTCTGGGAGCAGCTGGGAGCTGGACCGCCACAAGTGTTGTTTCCATGGCATTTCCAGTCTGACTGGAAGCCAAAAACATTAGAAAGCTCATGAGACAGCCTGTTTTGAAGAGTTCTCAAGCAAATTTTGGCTGATCCAGTGTGTTTTGATGACTTCAGAAAAGCATCCAAACTGAGGCATAACTCAAAGCCAAGCTGAGCCCAAACCCTAGAGAAGTTTGCCTGCAACAAGATGTGGTTTGAGAAAGAAAGGGATGGGCAAATATTTTCTGTGGTTTGTTAGAGACATTTAGAGGCAGACAGAGATAATAAAAACAAAGAGATCCTGAATATAAGTTTGACCCACTGTTTTCCAATCCAAGTGTTCAAATGTTACTAAAATCCAGCTCTCCTGCCACCCAACAGCATTGACTTGGGCAAAATGAATTTGGGGTGGGGGGTTGAAGATGGGGAACTGTGTGCTGGGATCTTTTCTCTGGACAGGATATGTTCCTATATGCAAAAGAAGAACAATTGCTGGTTTCCCTGTTTTCCCCAAGGTGAGGTTGGGCTCCAAGTTCCTGACATGATGCCAGTAGGATTTGCAGCGGCACAGGCTTTTCCATCAATATACCAGTGAGAGCAAAAGCCAAAAATCTACACTCAGGCTTCATATCTGTAATTCACATTTCCATTCCAGTGACAGAGCCTTTCCTTCAGCAAGCTGGATATTAGCTTGTTATCAGCTTTGCCTTGAGTGCCAAATTGAAAGCATACAAAAAATAATAGTTCATTCCTGCTGAACTCTTGTAGCTGAGGTGCCAAGTTAAGAGAAATTTGTTATGGTGAGAGTTCGCAGCTTGAGCAGTCAGGGGAGTAATGGATTTTCCTGGAGTTGGAATGATATTGAAGACCTGACCAGAGAGATGAGTTTATAGAAAACTTCAAGTTCCCCCTAAGGTGGGTCACTGTGAAGCCGTGCACAGTTTTGTTCTGAGCTCCAGCTGTCCCATTGTCAGCCAGGGGCAAATATGGAAACGTGTGTTTCCTGCCTCAATTTTCCATGGTTAGACCCACAGAGCCCTCTTCCCAACAGCACCTTGTGAGGAGCAAGGGCCATCAGGAAGGTCAGAGAGTCACAGCTGGAAAGGAGCCATCAACAGCTTCATCTCACCGCTCCCCCTGATGCCTCCAGGGGCACGTGGAGAGCTGATGGGAACACACAACCTGAAGCTCCTCCTCACGTCCCCCAAAACATCTGAGCTCTCAATATCATGTGTGCCCCACTTTTCAGCCCCCCAAGACTGCATCCTTTCCTAAGGGGAGATGTCTTCTCCCTGAGCAGGAAGCACACAACTTCAAACACAGACTTTTCTGCACAGTCTCGGTGGGAGCAGAACTGCCTGCTGGAGCTGCTGCCTCAATAAGCAGAGGGGAGAAGCTGTAAACAAATAAAAAATTGAATGCAGTATTTCACCCTGCTCTCAGTGAAGCACTGAGTTCATAATTTTCTGTAAATCAGAGAGAAGGCAAATGCCAAGTGTGATTCCAACTTCTCAGTGCAGCTATAACAAACTATTTCCTGGCTCCAAATCTCAACCAGCCACCGTGCAAGCAAATACATATGCACGTCAGTATTTCTTGTTTGATCAAGTGTCAAGATTGCTTCCACTTTTTATTTCCAAAGAAACTTAAGAAAATACATTTTTAAAATTCACTGCAAAGCCTGGATTGAGTTATAAGATCAAACTGCCAATTGATTGCATCCTTCATGGTCACTGCAGCAAATTCAGGGGACCAACTGTGTTAGTTACCCTTTTGGAAAGCAGACACACCACATTACCAGATCTTTAGTTTTATTAGCTGCACCACTGATCCCAAAGAGACCTCAGCTCAGTTTGTTTTTCTTTCTGCTGCATGTAATGCCTCTGGCTCTTGCTGGATGTGCTGCTTTGCTCTGCATTTGAATTTCTTATTTGAAGTTCAGAAACGTGGCCCTCATTCCTGAGTGGACTTCAAAGCTCACAACACAGGCCAAGCCTTGCACATAAGTATATTGATTTTAAGAGCCCACTTGCAGCTAGGAAGAACACTTTGACTTTGGAGCAATATTCCCTGTTAATGTCTCATCACCCAAGCAGTGACACCAATTCTGCTCAGTGGAATATGTGGTTACTCATCCCAAGGTGCAGCTGCAAATTTCACACAGCAGAACTCCTTTGTCAAAACATTCCTCTGCTGCAGAATCATCTTCTGTGGGAGCTCCACGGGGCTCTGAGTACTTTGACATTTCAATCAAGTTCTCTCGGCTCACAGCTCATTTTTGGCTCCCTGTGCTGAGCAGGTTTGCTCTGGAATGGCACAGGAGAACATTCCTGACTGCTCCAGCAGCTCACACGCTCTCAGCTCCTCAGCAATACACTCCATGGGAAGCAGGAGGATCAGTGCAGAACCAAAGGCAGCTTGGAATATACTCCAAGGAAACATTTGGCTTGAGCCTACTTGGTTTTCTTCAAATATAAATTATATACATATAATATATTCAGTGCCTAGTAATCTACGTGCAAGAATTACTGAGAAAATATGTTTTCAGCATGAAGTCTGGGTAATTCCTCTGTTTCATACTGAGGAAAATTCCTGTTTAGTCTTTTTTAGCTCCCTTTTGTTATTAAGTCCTAAACTGGACGAACTGGATATCACAGAATATCCTGAGTTGGAAGGGACCCACAATAATTTCATTTAAATAGACAGTTAATGTTGTGTCAAACCACAGAGTCCAGCTGCTACCATTTCCTGGATAAACCCCCAGAAAATCCTCTCTCAGATCCATCCAGAGTCTCCTTTTTCTTGTCCTTGCAGATCAAAAGTGTTTTTCTAGAACAGCTTTTAGACTTTGAAAACTTCAGTCTGGTTGAAGCAGGGGAAGAAATGAGTTTGTAATTGCCACTTCTGTGCCTTGCTCTTAGAAACAAGTTATTATCAAAAACAGACAAGTAGCATTGATTAAATTTAGTGCTGAGAACTTATGTTTTGCTTTCGATTTTTAGATGCCGAAGGAGCTGTAACAGTTGTTTTAACAAGGAAAAAAGTCTTTAATCTCATGGATATATGCAGTCCTGTAGCAGAATAAGGCCAGGAACACAGATCAATACCTGGAAAATGCATTCCAACAAGCTTCTTTTGCAGAGGGGAGATTACTGGAAGTGACAGTGAGATGTTGTAATAGTTTATTTCAACAGGAAAATGTAGAGAACAGCAAAGAGGAAAGGATCTGTAACTTTGCCCATCAACACAACTTGTATAATTATACTGTGTGTTTTTTTAGCACAAAGAACAATTGAGCCAAATACCTTGAAAGCAAATACTGTGTTTTCAGGGGAAATAAAATAAACTTTCTTTTTTTTTAAGCTTTAAAAAAAAAAAATGTGTTGCCACAAAAAGGATGAAAACCATTTGATGATCCACTTTTCCACTCTTCCCCTTGTTTGTCACAGCCCTGAATGCTTTTCACTGTTATCTTTCTTTTATTTGAGATCTAGGATGGTCTTAAGTAAGACAGATAGTCTGTTTTCAGGGCTGTGACATGCATCTTTTCATGAATAATGAGTATCACAGACAGACTGATTAACAGTCATTTTCTCTGTGGCAGGGGGATAGAAAGGGGGACACTGTGTGGAATATTTATTAATGAGGTACAGTCAGCAGTACACAATGGATAAGGACTGTGGGGGGAAAGAAAAAGAGTGACATAAAGGGAAAACTGTGCCCAAAAGCTCCAGAGATGATGGGAAGTAGGTGGCCAAGCAGAACAGGACAAAAGGAGGAAGAACAGGAATGAAAGGAGGTGAGAAGTGAGCAAGAGTCACATAAACTGAATTCATGAGCACAGAGGGCCCCTGTTTGATTGTCTAATGCAGGTAAAGAATAGAGGTGATCAGAGCAGTGCCTCAGTGGCAAATTGTAACATATATTTTATCCTGAGCTGAATTGATGAGCCCACGGTGTCTCTGTGCCAGGAGAGCCTGAGTTTCATTCAGTCACTTAAACCTGCCACTCAAACACTAAATCACAGTTCTCAGATTAAAGATCTGCCAAAGGGAGCACCTGCTGGGATTTCCCTGTTATTGCTATCAGCATCTAAGGATCCCTGCCAGAGTGTCCTGGGCTGAATTACCTGTCCCAGGCAGACCATACAATAACTGTAGCTGGAAAGCAAATATTTGTAGCTCACCAGAGCAACCTTTTCTATCAGTTTAGCCATTCCGGAAAAACACCATGCCAGAAGTTTTCAAGATTCAAAATAACCCCCAAGACAAACCTGTTTGCATCACCTGACACTGATTTTTCATGTTTAAGAACCAGAGCACGTCACCTCTAGTGACAAACACTTGTCATGGACGTGTTTTAGTCATTCATTAAGAGCTTCTGAAATCCTCAGTAAAGCAAAGGAGGAAGAACAGGAATGAAAGGAGGAAAAAAAAATTACCCTGCATATGTTAAAGCAACTTTGAGAGTCAGTTTAATAAAGGGAGCAAGGAAAGAATTAAAACATATCTATCCATCCACACAGAAGATACCCAATTGCCTGTAGATGTATAGTGGAAAAACAAACAAATTAATACATATTTACAATAAATAAAGTCTGCTTTTGTTTTTCCCACTAGTATTTATTTCCCCTCTATTGTTTTTCAGAAGTGGCAGAAATAACCTTGGTATTTTTTTGTTTTTAGTGTGAGGAGTTACTCTGTCTGAGCACATCCATGGCCAACCATCCCCTGCCAACATTGCTCATCACTGATCCTTCTCACCAAGTAGTATTTTCACCCTCTAAAGGGGCTGTAAATTAATCTGAAGTAGTGTTATGTAATACCTCATTTTTAACAATTTTCCCTTTTTTTTTTTTCTACTGAAAATAATAACTTTGCTGTGAAACAGTGGAATCCCCTGTGAATGCCTACAGTGTCAAGCAGAGACTCAGCCAGTATGAGACCTTCAGTTCCTATTCCCAGTCACAGGGAATTTTAAAGTCCCTTCCCTTTCCTTATCTCTTAGAAAAAAATGGCTTTTTTTTTTTTCCTGTTACTCCACTTAGTCATTAAAAAAATGAGTCTAATTGCAATCCTGTTTTATTGTGCTCTTCTCAAAAACCCAGTTTTACTCTTTGGAGGTACAGTTGTCTGGTGGGTATGAAGGGAACCTGCTCCTGATATTTCTATCCCCTTTGGACCACTCCTTTCCTCCTCTGGGCTTTTTTTACCTTTCATTTCACCATGTATGTAAAGTGAAACTTGATAAAATTCAGTTGTTTAAAGAGCAAATTGATTTGGGGGGTTTTGTTTTAGTTTGTGTGTGAGCACAGATTCCTGTCTGTGAGAAGGGAGTGTGTGGATTAATAGGATGGAACGTCCTTTTGAAGAACACAACCTTCTCAGAAACATGGGGTGTTTATTGTTTGTATTTCATGTGTATACCATATATACCATGAAGTAACTCCATTCTAGTCTTTTTACCATTCCTTATATTTCTGCCCATTTCAAATTTATATTTTTGACCCATAAAATGCAAAAGCTTCTGAAAATTGCTCGTAAAGGGACCATATTACAAATAAAAAACAGCACAAAACAAGAACGAGCTGTATTTCTTTTTACCAGCTCATCACCAGTTCTCTCAGGAGAATACTTGTGTCTCTAGAAAGTAAACCACTTCAGCTGAAATAATTCCTTGGATTTTTAATTAGTGCATTGCTCTTCAGGAGTCATCTTTTAACAGCTAATTCCTTCACCTGCCCCTCTTTCTTAATTCTTGGAAACAATCCTCTCAGCAGCTCCAGCAGCGACGTGCTTTGCATAGTGACATTTAAAGACAACATCATAAAAGAAATAATAAAACTGACCAGCTCAGAGGTTAATTTTAGAGTGAATATAGAATAAGTCCCAGCTGCTCGTTGGCTCTAATTTTGTTTAATTTGACTCAAACAGAAAAGAGCAGACATTCCTGGCGACATGGAATCACGGAATGGTGTGGGTTGGAAGGGACCTGGAAGATGAGCTGGTTTCAACCTAGAACAATATTAATATTTTACCTTGTAGAATGATTCCAGTTCAGTACTGAAGATCTCATTTCCACTCTTCCCAGTGTGCCTTCAAATCTGCAAGCAAAACAGTTTTAAAGCTCCAACCACTTCTCTACACCCAAATATACACACGGTGTTCAGGTAAACACACACTCTGAAAATATGGGAACTCTGGGTAACAGGAAAAAGAAATTACTCAGAGAAAAATGCATATTCCTCTTTTAAACTGCTATATAGGCTGTTTCATTGAAAGACCTAAAATTGGAAGTGGACTGATTTTTTATTTCTGCACAATATGCTGCCTGGCCTACTGCTGCTCAGTGATTATCTTCATGTGAACTTCAAGAGTCTCTGCTCTATTTAAAAATACATATTTTATTTTCTCCTTCACACAGGAGTTTGGTTTTATTGGTTTTTTTTGTTTTTTTTTTCTCTCAGCAGTAATTCCATTTGTCTCACTGCTGCCAGTCTCACTGAACCCAAACAAGGCTGTTTACTCTTCTGCAATGTGAGTCACAGGAATAATAAACCCAGGCACAAAAGGGGCTGTGGGCACTGCCAGCCGAGGTGTTGTGCACACCCACTCAGGTTGGAAGGCAAAAATTAGAATCCCTTCAAACTTTTGCTGCAGAGACACAAGTGTGAGCAGCTTCATCTCCCCATCAAGATGTTGGTGTTACTGCAATTCCTGATTTCTCAGATTCGTTCTTAATAGTTTCATTTATATTTTTTTTCTTTTTTAATATTTTTTTACAAGGGCAGTGATAGAACAAGGCTTTGAACTGAAAGAGTGTAGATAAGATTGGATAAGAGGAGGAAATCCTTCCCTGTGAGGGTGGGGAGGCCCTGGCACAGGTTGCCCAGAGAAGCTGTGGCTGCCCCATCCCTGGAAGTGTCCAAGGCCAGGTTGGACAGGGCTTGGAGCAACCTGGGATAGTGAAATGTGTCCCTGCCCGTGGCAGGGGGTGGCACTGGATGATTTTTAAGGTTCCTTCCAACCCAAACCATTCTGTAATTCTGATTTTCCCTCTGAGGAACGAGTACCATAAAGGAAATCTCTCTGTACCCCAGATATACTGGAAGAGCACTGAAGGGTTTCAAACCCAGCCCAGGTGACCTTTGCTGCAGGACCAGGAAAACTCCATTGGCTTCACCAATTTGCAGCCAAAGCACCGAATCATATATCAGAAAATGTGGATCATCAGCCTGATTTGATGGCATGGAAGGACTCTCAAGCACTGTGAGACAGAGTGATTCATCACAGGGACTGATTCCCAGGGCTCTGCTGTGGGAGAGGCTTGGCTGGGTAAGTGCCAGATGAGTGCAGGAAGTAAAAAATAGTAGAAATATTCGGCATGCAGCCTTTTCTTTTTTAAGCCACCAATAAACACAATAAATATTTATGTAAAATAATGCCTTAACAGCTTCTGAAAAAAAAATGAGAAAAGCACAATGTTGGGTAACAGCTGACTGCCTCAAATCCAGCACAGCTGAGCAAGCAGAGCTGATGAAAACTGCAAAGATTGGTCTCAAAGTCACACACAAAAAAAAGGTCTACAGAGGAAAATTTTTTTAGGTTTGCTTTTGAGAGAGTAGAAGGAGAAATATCTTCTTTAAACATCTCTTTCCTGCCAGAGGTCATAGCAAATCAAGGGCCTGGGTTGCTGAAAAACGGATGTGACTGATGAGTGGAAGGTGCAGAGTCTGCAGTTGTCTGGTTCTGTCTGTAAATGCTGATGGAATTTGGTCTTGGCCACGGGATCCTTTGGAGACTCAGGTTTGCCATCTGGCAGCGGATCAGGATGAGGACAGGAGACAAGGCAGGGAGCAGTGGGACAGGCTGAAGTGGGAGGGGTGAGGGTGAGAAGGGGACTGGCAGACTTGGGATCTTCAGGGCTGGCTGGGACAGCAAGAAATCCCCTCAGAGTGTGAAACCAGTGAATTTTAAACTTTGCTTCAGGCTCTGAAGTGCTCCCAAGGACGTTTTGGGAACTCCAACACATCACCATATACCACAGAAGCATCCCCTGCTCATGAGGACCAGCAGCTCCTCCTGTACAGCACAAACCTCCCTTTGAATTTGGGCACATTAGAGGAGGGAGATTTGCATCCAGGAGGGGAAAAAAAGTAGCAAAATACTAAAAGGAGAAAAGCACTTGGCTAATTTTAGGTAGAAAAAGAAGTCAGGTGTTAATTTTCATCTGACTGGGATATTTCCAGTTCTGCAGGTTCATTTTTAATGTTGTGGAGAAATTGAATTATTTGTCTGAGCTTTTATTCTTGTTTGCCTGAGACTTCCTGAATATTTCCTCTTAATAATAATTTCAGCTGAAGTTTTTAACATGAGGATTTGGAAATACCTAGTTGTGGTTATGTGCACCAAGCCTAGAGATTACTGCACAGTTTTCAGACATCACAACTAAGGAACAAACCCTACTTGGTAGAAGTTATTTTACTGAAAATTGCCTTTTTGCTCTGCTTCTGCTGCTTGAAATGGAACCAAATAGCTGAGTGACTAATAAAATAGAAGCTCTACAACCGAATAATGTTGAAGTATGTAAAAAAAAAAAAAAGAATATTAGTACAGATTTTTAGCTTTTGCAAGTAAAGCTTTTACATTAATTAGTGTCTCCACATGCTTATAGATTTGGAGATGTCCCAGAAAAGGGTTTCTAGGGATTGGAAGCCTGTGGCAGACATCAGGAAAATAGAATAGAATATTTATTCACTCTTCTATCCATCCCAATGTAAAAAGATGAAATGAATAAATGAATATTAAATCTGATATTTTAGACCTGTCTTTAGTAAAACAAAAAGACTAAAAAAATAAAAAAAATAGTGGTTGTCTGAATGACATTTTGGACCTTTTGCTTCAATTAAAGTGGATTTTCTGCCATCATTGTGTGAAGACTTAAAATCCTGGCTTGTCACCATCCACCATACCCCATGTGGAAATGGAAATCATAAAAAAAATCGAGTACATGGAGACTAATCATCAGAAAAGGAAAGTGATAACTAGACAAACCCAAAGTGCTCCGGGGCAGCACAAGATAAACATTTGATCCCAGGGAGATGACAAGCTTTACTTTCCTTGGCAGCCAGGAAAAACACCAACACACACCAGAGGAAAGAGCCCAATTAAAGCAATTAAAGAACCAGCAATCAGGAGCTTACCAAGTCGAAAGCTTTTCAAAATGCAAACAGTCAGGTCTGTGACAGGTGACATTGCTGTGTGCTGGGGTATTTCAGACAGTTCCTCCCTCCCTGTAGCTCCTGTTTGGTCACTCAGGGAACAGGATTTAAGCACAAATATTGCTGTAATGTACTTTATACTCCATTACAAGTTTGACAAATGAATTGCAGTGGTGAATTTGGGTCAGGAGAATAAATTAGAATCCCATTTCTACACCTTTTACCTTTCTTGGTAATAATTTGGCGGTTTTGTTACTAAAACCATAAATCTGGTTGAGTTCATCACGAAGGCAATGTGAGAAAGGCAAAGTTAGCTGCACTGTGAGCTTTGGATCATTTCTAATTTAGGAGCAAGGATTACTGCCCTGCCCAGAAACAGGACTGGGTTTATTACTTGTAGTTGCCTCAGGGTTATTGCCACATTTCCCCTTCTCTCAGAGCAGCCCAGGATCACAGCCTAGGTGTAATCCCAAAGGAGAAAATCCTTGAAAACTCTGGAAATGAGCCAAATTTGGGTTATACTCCAGTTTTGCCCTTTGCTCCTGCACACAGAAGCAAAACATGGCTTGGGTGGAAGTTGTTTGCATCTTATTCTGGTACTTTTACCATAGCACAGGCATCTGCTTGCAGCCTGATGGTTCTAATAGAGCAGGAGAACAGTGACCCTACAGGTTCCCTGTGTCAGATGGGGTCAGAGTGGGCTTTGTGCTCCCCATGTGCCTCTGAGCTTCCCTGCACTAGCAGGACTGGAAGGACACAACGTGGAAAAAGCCCAGAACTGAATTTTCTGCCTTGCTTCAAGAAGGAAGGAAAGGGAAGTCAGCATTAAAGACTCTAAACATGCCATAAACTCAGTGGGAAAAACCTTCCTGATGATTTCCCACGAGGCACGGAAAGGTTAACGCAATTATTCACTTATAGGCTTTCATTGCAGCTTCTCCTCCTCCTCCTGGCTCTCCACCAAACCTGCCCTAGAGAAAAACAACCACCAAACCTACAAAAAAAATCCTTCACATCACACCCCCCCTTTTTACAGGAGTTATTTAATTATAAGGGACAGAGTCAGGCGGCCTAAATTAGACAACAGAATCCTTAAGCACATGCTTAATTAAAACATTAAGTATTGGGAGTTAAATATATCTTTAAGTGCCTTGTAGAATTAGGTCATAAAGCAGAATGACACTTTCCAGACCAAATTTCAGGTGTCATTTTCCCCTCTACAGCCTTGTGAGAGGTTTCCAAAAAAAGGTGCCACACAGGTTCCTTAAAGCACATCAGGACTTGATTCCCTGCCAGCTGCAGGTACTGAACAGGAGGCTGCAGCCTGGAGAAGAAAAGAATTCCAGCTCCCATGCCAGCCTCCAAATGGCTTTTCCTGCCCCAGAGCCCTCTTCCCTCTAATGAATGTAAAATTACAGGGGCTTGCCTTTAGATGTAAATTTTCTTTATCAGCCTTAAGGCACTGTAGGAATAACATCCAGCATTTCAGTTTTGGAGTAGCCACTGCCAGCACTGAGGTGCTGCTGTACCAAACCTTGTGTCATGAGGTCTTCCAAGTTAAACAGTGTGATTTTTGCTATAAACTTACCTGCTCTAATAGGATTTTTCTGTAAAGTTTCTCTTAAAGCACCAGCATTTCTGCAGATTAGCGGGGTTTTAATCAGCTCCCAAAGTACCAATGGATGCTCCTCTATTCCTTAACCACGTTGCAACTTTAATATTCAGGAATGGGAGGACTAAACTGCCCAATGCCCCAATAGTTTGGGGGTTTCTTTTCCCCTTGAAAGAGCACATTTCTTTTTCAGGATATTTCCTCTGCCTTGTCCTTCTGCCTGCCAAACCTTCTGAATCCTCAGCATGAGCAGACTAAGAAGCACAGGAGTGTATTTTCCATACACAGCACAGGTCCTGCCAGGGTGTTGTTTCAATAACAGTTCCCAAGGCACTTTTCAACACTCCTTTGAACATATTACACTTAGAGGGACAAACATCTTTGAAGGGTTTTGACTAAGCTCATCTAGCAGGAAACAATCTAAAAAACCCCCAGTCATCCATAGGGGAAAAAAACCCCAAACCAAAATCAATATATATATATACACAAATATATATATATATATATCAGAAAGCAAAATATGGAAATACACTTCTTATTATTCTGAATCAGAGGTTTTAAAGGGGGGTAAAAAAAAAAAAAAAGACCAAACATTGGCCTTTAGCTGTTGAGAAACCACCTGTGGTTAATTTTGACAAGGCAGGTGTCCTGGGAGGGGCTTGTGGGTATTTTTTCTGATTGCTGGAAGCTGTGTGATGGTGTTTTAGGTGGTGCAGGCTGAGCTTGGGCTCAGTGCTCCCTTGGATGCTCAGCATGTTACTAAGCCTGGAGGCATTGCTTGCACACATGAGGTGAGCAGGCTGATGTTGGTTGGGAGCCCTTTTCCTTCTGATTTAGACAGTCTTGAGTTTCCTCTACTTAAAAAGTAAATTATCCTGATTTGTATTCTAATAAAGCCTCAGATTAGTCTGAAAAAATTTTCTTCTTTGCAGGGAGCTGCTGCAGCAAAATCTGCCTCCTTCAGAGTGCTGGCCTGGGGTCCTCTCCCGTTAGGAAGCAGTGCTTGAGTGAGTGTTGCTTTTAAACAAAAGTCTTGCTAAACTTGATTTAAAATGTTGTGGGAAGACAGTCAGTAATTTAATCCTGTGATTTGAAATTTTTTTTAAACCAAGTACAAAATTCTCTTTGCTCTGCAGGTTGTCATGGGTGTATAGGTGTTGTGTGTCACAGGCCTTCGATGTTTCTGAATTATTAGAAGTGCCAACAAGGACAAAAGTGATTTTCATGCACAGAGGAAAAAAAATGTTTTACTCTTTTGCTTTATTGCTGCTTCGCTCTTTTTTTCTGTTGCTTGGAAATGCCAGGATTGCTGAAAATTGCAACAATTTCATGTGTGTTTCCAAGGTGGAAGTCTGTCTGTGTTATACATATATATAACAAACAGTGGGATTAAAAAGGAGATTTATCTGAACAAGGAGAGGTTTGATGGCTCAGATACATCAGTTTAGCCTTGAGGACAAGGGCTGGAGTGGGAGGAAGGTGCTCTGGATCACAGCAGGAATCTTCATGGAGCTGTTGTAGCCCCACAGCTTCTTATTGATCAGTTAAAGGCAACTTGAGTTTCTTGAGAGAAGAAATAGGCTTTGGGGAATGAGGCTCTGGAATTAGGCTCTCCAACAGGAATTCCAGTGTGAGCTTAATTTGTAGAAGCAATAACACAAGGTGGCTGCTGAGGGTTGGATTCCAGGGTCCTAGAGGTCCTGTGTTTCCATGCTGCTTTTCCCAGGTGCAGGGGGATGAAAGCTGCTGGATGCAGGAAAATAAGGATAAAATTAAATAGACTAACATTAAATAGAATAACATTCCTATATGTGCCCATGTTCAAAAGCTCCTGTGAAATGAGAGTTACAAAAGGCATTTTTTGCTTTCTTTTTTACTGACCTTCTGGGTTCTGTGTGGGAATTATTCATAACAAAAGATGAACTTAAATCCTCCAAGTAATACATTTCAGCATTCCCTGATGATGCTCAGCTGAGTAAGTAAATCAGAGGGTTAACAGGCTGGGAAGTTTTACAGCATTTGCAATGCATAGCTGGTTCTAAAAGCTCCTTCACAGAGCAGCTGGTGATGATACAGTGATGCTGCACAAGAAAAAGATTGTTATCCAGCTGTCAACTGTCTTAGGTGTTTTCATCCATCAGGTGTTTTAGAGGGGCACCTTCCCACACTGCTGTAATTTAGGCCTCATAGCTGTGACATCCGAGGTCCCTCTCATGCAAATATGAATTATCTGTGTGCCAAAAGCCCTCTTGATCTCCCCAGTGTGATCTTGAAAACTGAAAAATTCAACAGATCTTTCTAATCCCAACTATGCAGAGGGAAAAAGCACTTCCTGGCTAAAGAGTTCCCCTGAGTAGTAAATGTCTACCATTTTTTTTTTCTTGCCTTTTGTTCCTCACTTTAGGTTTTATGGTTTTTATCACAGTTCTTGTAGTAAATCATGTGTGCATTTGCAGCAATAGCTCTGCAGAGAGATTGGTTGCTTCCTCCTTCCCAGCTATTCCAATATTCAGGATTAGATTGCTCATAGTTAAGAGCACAGACATATGAAATGTGCATGTTTTTTTCCTACTGGTGCTGTCATTAAAAAGTCTTTATGTTTTCTCAAAGCTTACCTGTGAAAGGCATACTTTGAGTATATATGTACTTTCCTTAAAATAATACTTTTTACAGTCAAACATAAATATGGAAGTCTGAACAGATCACACTTAAAAGGCTCAAAAAGCTTTTTTTATCTCCCATAATTTGTGATTTCAGTCAACCTGTAAATGCTTCAATAGAAATTGAAGAATACAGTCCTAAGCCAGTTTTCCATGACTCTTAAACTCACTGACTCCCTTCATGGTAAATATTCATGCAGCAGTGGTGACTTGCATTCATGTTTTAAGGTGTAAGTTGGTTTCAGAAGTAGGATGTTGCCTTGTCTGCAAAGCTGTGCTGAGCTGCTCTCTGCCCCTTCCAAGGGAGGGAGGGAGCAGAGCTGAGGCTGCAGGAGCAGAGCTGATCCTCTGCTCTGGCATTTGGAAGCTCTTGCACTGAGTCTGGGTGGCAATTTCACACATGAATTAGCTGCAGGAACATGAGCTGGGTTGAAAATCAGTGTGTAATGCAAGTTAAATGCTATTGCCACTGAATTCCTGATGCTTTCTGGGATGTGCTGTGTCTCTGCTGCTGTTGGGTTTGCTGGGAGCCTTGGCTGCAGAGCATCCCTGGCTCACTGAGGTGATGATAGCAGGCCAGTGTGCTCAGGGACTCTCCACACAACCCTTTACTCTTCTGTGCCTTTGCCTGATGTCCCCAGGAGCTCAAAGGCTGAGATAAGCCCTGAACTTTGGCTTGTGGTCAGCTCTTAAACCTGACTTCATCTGAAGGAGTAAGCAAATACTGGAGTGTGATAGTATTGACCTGGCTGCAGGATCAGTGCCTGGGGTTTGTATTTGAACAGACCTGTGTGGCCCTGCACACAGTGTTTAATAAGCTGCTCATTCTTCTCATTGCAACTGTATAAACCCAATAAAATATCCTGTCTGCTCCAGAGTGGAGAAGTTCTGAGGCTGTTTCTCCACTTAGCTGACACTGCTTAATAGCAGCACTTCTGCTCTCTCTGTCATGATGAGGGTGTGAGTCCTTTTGCATCCTGTAACTTTCTGTTTCTTTTCAGTGTTTCCTTTCAGTGTTGCCTTTAATTTTTTTTGGGCTGTGTCTGCTCTGACACGGCCCGGTGCAGGCAGTGCCAATTTATCTCTGGTTTGCTGTCTGTCATTTTCTAGATCTCTCCTGCAACTCACAAATCCAAGCCAATGCCACTTTTCCACAGAGTCAATGCTCCCCAGGTTCTCTCACCACTTAATTGGAAGTACTCTTGACAGGAATGACAGATATGCCTGAGGAAGAACTGGTGTCTAGAGGAGAGTGTTCAGAGAACTTGGAAAGCTGAAATTAATAAGTAGATGAGTTTCTGATGGTGCTCTTGAACAAAGTGCCTAATCAATAAAGCACACTTTAACAAAAGCACTCGTTCATTATGAGTGCAGGGACTTGTCTGTGGCTAAAGAGAGAAAACGTGTGAGAAACTTGCTTTTGTGATGTTAACAGAGCTCTTATGGTTAAGGTTTTAAAGCAGTCATTGATATTTATTTTCCAGAAACACATTGCAAGACTTTTGTAGTTAGAACAAGAAAACTAGGTAGGGGTGGTTGTAGGATTTGCTGCTGGAGGAATGCTCCTTTCCCGACACTGGGGTGGGATATTTTCATGCTTTGTTTTCTTGTTTTATGCAAAACAGCCTAAAGGGCCACAGCTGCCACCCATTTACCAACTGGACAGGCTGGCATTATGAAGGGTGCACAGCTATAATGACTTTCCTCCTTTTTTATTATTATTTTTGTTTTATTTTTCTAATTCTCCATTCAGTACCATTTTTGGGACCCCCCAGCTGTGTCTTTCCATCTGTGGGTAACACAGGCTTTCCCACAATTTTCCTATCAATGACAAATGTGGCTTCTTAACTATTCCTTGAGTGCAATGGATGCAATTCCATGCAAGCTGTGCCATAACTCTTAAATGCCACCTTGTAGTCTTTTTCTCACTTAGTATTTATGTTCTAATGGCTTTATTCCTTGCAGCCAAGTAAGGCAGGCTCCTTGTTATTCCAAAGCCATCAATGAACTCATCCCTTTTGTCCATCTATCCTTCATTCTGCCTGTCCTGTGTTTCCAGATTCTGTTTCCTTTCCACACTGCTGGCTTTGGTTTTGTCTCTGAGATTCAAACCCTGCTCTCCAAAACTGCTGATGGCCACTCACTGTATAATAATATTCTTAAGTGGCTGCAAGCAAAGTGGTTTTGATTGCTTGCCTGTGGGACATGCTGCTCTCCCCAAGGGAGTTTTCCTGGTAATGAGGGAAAGACCTTGCACTGAATTATGGTGGTTTCCTTGCTAGTTAGAAGATGGTTAGGATTGGAAAAGAACTCTAAGATCATTGAATCCAACTGTTAATGCAATGCTGTCCAATCTGCCACTAAACCATGGCCCTAAGCCCGACATCTTCATGGGGTTTTTTAAATCCTTCCAGGGATAATGATTCCACCACTGCTCTGGGAGGCCTATTCCAAGGCTTTCAGTGAAGAAATTTTTCCTTATATCCAATCCAAATATCTCCTGGTGCTACTTGAGGCCACATCCTCTTGTCCTGCCAGTTGTCCAACCCCCAATTCTTAATAAACTACAAAGTAAATCGTGCAGAATCAATTGCATATATTATTCAGTCAGGATAACTTCTACCACAGAACACATTCCCCAGGTTTTCTGTATTTCCATGTACTTCCTGGAATGGGCTCCTCATCAAATGGGAAGATTCTGTGTCCATAGCTTCAAAATGGGAGTTTATGGCACCAAGGACAGCTTTATCAAACTACACATTGTGGTGTGCTCTTAGAAAGGCCATGGCAGGCAGGGATGTTTGGGCTTTGGAGAAGTAGGAATGTGGTTTTTCACATCCCTTTCACTTCTGATTTTCCTGTGTCATGAATATTATGCCCAGCAATTCTGAAATCAGCATTCCCAGGCAGGAGTTCTCCTCACTGAGGCATCTGGTGGTTTTTATCTGCAAGCAGGAGGCTGGCCAACCTCATAAAGCATCTGCCTTGTTATCCCTGTTCCTCTGCCTCCCTGGTTCGTTTTATAGCTGTGTGATGCCTTTCCAGATCAGTTTAAATTTAAATTATAACATGGAACACTTCTCAAAGCCAGATGAAAACAACAGTATGGTTTGGAGTCCATCCTAGAAATGCTTGTTTTTTGGTGTTTCTCAAGGACACGCTCTCTGCTCTGATTTGTGGGCTGCCCTGGGTTTGGGATCCAGTCTGGGCACGAGAAAACCTCATGTGGGCACAGTCAGCAACATGAGATCCCTTTAGGCTGAGATAGTGTGGCCTCAGAGTGACATTAGTCAGTGCAGAACTGAAGGTGGGATGCAGCTTCTCCTGTCATAATGTGTATTTTGCTGTACCTTTTGTTTAAGCCATAAACTGGCAGGAACAGCCAGATGGGGGAAGCAGCTGAGCCTTTTGGACTCATTTTTCTCCCCCCCTTTCCCAGTCACTGACAAATATTCTCCAAGGAGCTTTTATTCCTGTGGGCACTGTGTAACTGCTCATGTATGACTTGGAGACAAAATAAAAAAGGGGAATAAACATAAAAACTTGCCCAAAGTACACAGGTGTTCAGCTGTGCCTCAGAAGAACAATGCACATGTTTGAGTTACCTGGTTTTTTCTTAATACTGTTAAGGCAGTGGATCCCTGTGTTATCCCAGAAACCTTTCCTGTGGGAAAGAGCCATTAGGAAAATCAGCCCTGTGTAATCCTAGTAAGTTTTGAAGCAAAGGGGAAAAAGTGGCTGCAGCAGGGACAGATGGCAAAAACTCTCTTTGTTTCAGTAGGATCAATATTTCAGTAACTGGTCCTGCTTCTCCACAGACTGAGGGAAGAGGGAAGAGAGAAGCAGCATGGTCATCCTTAGATATATATATATACAGGGTATTAGTGGTATTTATCAAATTTATTTCAAGTTTCTGATGAGAATATTCCAATTTCCAAATATCTTAGTGAAAGCAGGAGGTTTTGCAGGAATTTTCTGATTTTTTTTTTTAATTGCATGTTTTAATTTGGCTTTATCAAAACATGTGACTCCTGGTATTTTTCAAGGTGTGTGTGTGGGAGCATAAGTTAGGCACATCTGTATGGCTTTAACACTTCATACACATCACTTTTATGGGCTGAAAATCGGAGATTTGGATTTATTACTCTTATTTCAGGGTTTGGATGCATTTCAAAAAAAAAAAAAAAAAAAAACCAAAAAAAACCCCAAACAAACAAAACAAAACAAAAAAAAAAATCAAAATCTGAGGCTTCCCTGAGTGATTTATTTAAACTAATTCCACTGGTTTTGCTCCTAGGAGTGAGACCTGTGGATGTGAGGCAGTCAAGCCTGTCTCTGTGCACTTGCACCCTGAGCCCCTGCTGGAAAAGGGAACAGATTTTTCCCCTTTGATGCAATGGTTGAAATGGCTTTTCTCAGCCTGTTGGAAAAGGAGAAGGCTTTTCTCACATCTCCTCTTGACCCTGCACGTTCCCCCAGGGATGCAGCTGCTTCTCAGGGATGTCTGATACGCAGAGCTCTGAAATCACACGTGGCCACGCTCTGCCAGCAGGGCAGCCTGTGTTTCCAGTGGGAGGCACTTAGGTGAGACTGGCAAAGTGGAATTTCTCCTAAATCCCCCCCTTTGCTTAAACCAAGCATGTTTCCAATTCCAGGAGTTAATGTGTGCTCACTGAGCTGAGAAATACAAGGGTCTGCAAAGTGTGTAGATGGATGTAAGGTGTTTGCAGAGCACCTGCTACAGCAGGTTAAAGTGAATATGTGTAGGAAATGTTCCCTTACAGCTCCTGCATGGGAATGAGGGCTCAGCCAATAAAGCAGGCAGGCTGCAATCCCCCTGGGATTGCCAGGAGCAACCTGTGGATGGGCTCTGTCTGGGATTTCTTAATTGCCTGAACGACACCAGTTTGGTGGTTATTGATTTTGCTGTTTACTTCATTAGTCATTTAAAGGAGTGTGGAAGGGAACTCGCAAGTGTTTCACTGCCAAGTGATCATTTCCATAAAGTAATTGTGGTCTGGGTCTTTACCAGGCATCCTGACTGCCTTTTTCCCCGTGGGAGTTGAGGCCAGGGAGAGGTTCAGAATCACTGTGCTGTTCAACCTTCTGGCTTTCCAGTCTATTGTTTTCTGAACACTGTTTTATAATGTTTGAGAACATTTATGCAATTAGTGCAAATCCTCTTACAATGGCAGCTCTCCTTGCAACCAGATAATCTGAGCCTGGAAGAAGCAATTTGTGTTTTGTTTTCCTGAGTCATTACTCCCAGGATGATGAAGGAGCTGCTGGATTTGGGTCCAGCTGAAGCTGATGGTAACTGGCAGCTGACAAACAGCCCTCAGGGTGAATCTGCAGGGGCTTCATCTCTCTTCCTCTTCTTTTCTTCATAAAAACTCTTTTACTTTGTCACCTGAGGTCTGAGGTACTCGACTACACCTGCCTTTTCTGCATCCTGTGTCAAGAGTCAGGTCTGCCACTGCAAAAAGCACAAATTTGCAGGATCTGTGCTAAGGCCAAATCTTTCACACTAGTAAAAAAAAAAACCCTCTCTACCTGCCTGGGGATGTGTAACAAAGAACACTGAAATAATGTAGATGAGACTTCAAAAAATAAATCTGCTGAGGCAGAATGGTGCTGAAAACATTGGCAGAAATCTACTCTCCATCGGGTCACAATGAACTCGTGGAGCTTTCATTGTGCAGAGAGGCAAACAGAGGCTGTTTTGTTCAAGATGCTGCTTAGATAATGCAGTTAATGTATATACATGTCTATATATGTCTACAAGTGTCCTTATATGTATATATATAGATCTATTTTTGCAAAGAAATGTCCCTTGAATAAACCACTTGAGAGTTTAAATGGATTCCTGAAAGTCTTTCAGTCCCGAGAACATTGAATTCCTATTCCAAAGATGGAATTGGATGTTCTGTCACACCCAGGAGTTATTTTCCCTTTAAGTTTAGCTATTTAATTTGCTTTAGGTGGTGGCTGCAGTTTGGAGGCTGCTGGGCAGGGCATGAGAGGGTAGGAATGAGACTCACAAGTGCTGCAGTGTCAGAAAACAGAGGCTGACCAAAAACCTTCCTGGCCTTATCCATTTAGGTTTTTTTAGACAATTTCCTCACCAAAAACAAACCAAAACAGAAACTCCCCAACAAACAATTATATTAAAAAACCCAAAACAAACAAAACCAAATAACAAAAAAACCCTCCAACCTTCCCACCCCTCAAGAAAAGCCTCATAACTCTCTTCTTCAACCAAAACTTTGTACAACTGGTGAGACATCTGTAGGTATTTTCAGTAGATGGGTGTTTTCTTTCTATCTGTAATATAAAAAGATAACCCCCCCCCCCCTTGGCTCAGGTTGGTCTGGTAACAGGTTTGTTTATTCATTAAAGCTGCTGGCAGGGATTTGAAGTCCAAAGATTCTGTCCTTTGTGCCTCCACCTTTTAAAGAATATTAAATTAAAAGTCTCAAAAATATGAAATTACAGTTTCTCGACTAGTTTTTAGGTCTCTTTAAGATCAGAAGGATGCAAAGAAGTACCTAAAATGTTAATTTTCCTATTGCTTGGGAAACTGCACCAAGGCCACCTTGGGAGGTGTGTTATTTAAGTGCATCAGAGGTTCTTTATGAAGAGTTTTCATGGATTTTTAGGTACATATTCAAATATATTAAAATTACTATCCTGGACTGACTTGCTGTATTTTACTGACTTAACTTTGCACAAAGTCTGAAACAAGGCATCTTCCTACCCCTACACCTTTTCCTCTGTAATCACAGGAGGTAGGATTGATGTTTTTCTTACTTTTTTATTTTTTAAAAAATACCAGGTGTAACCTGGCATTTATTTTGTGAATATATTTGAACGTTGGATGAAGGCAAACTCTTGTTTCTTTAATCATGTTGTATAAATGGATTTTAGAAAACTGAATGAATATCACAGTTAGCTTTATTACCCAAGTTTCATCCACCTCATGGGACTGACTTATCTATTCATCCAGGTTTTTGCCTGAGGAGGGAAGATTAGAAGAAAAGAAAATTTAGTAGGAGATGGTCTCCTTTGATCACACATTTTGTGATATATCATATATGATACAGCATTTTAATGCCAAAAGTTTGCTAAAAGCTCAAGAAACTGCTTCAACTAACAGGTGGCAAAGCAGAAAACCTTCATGTAGAAAAGACCAATGAACTGAGAGAATGGTCATATTATTAAATGTCATGGATGCACTAAAAATGAACACTTGATTAGGGCAGCTTTTCCATGAATTTGAGAGGGTGTCCAAAGGCTGCCTTCTTGTAATCACGTCAGGATCATTTGGCTGAGATTTTAATGTTGAGAGTGGAGGTGCCCTGACCTGCAAAGTAAAGACCAACAGGCAAATGACCCTGCAAATCACTCCAGGTTGTTAGATTGCCTTGTAAGAAATAGCCTTACAGCCTAACCCAAGCTCACCAAGTGACAAAAGCTTCTCCTTTCCTTTAAAACCTCTTCAAATGGTACAAGAAATTCTTGAAATGGAGCCAGTTGCATTTTTTTTTCTTCAATGATCAGCTGAATCATTGGATTAAAAAAAAAAAAAGGCACTAAACCAAACTTCAGGTGTGAAATAAAATATTAGGTCTGCCAGGAAAGCAAATTTCTTTAGGTTGGATGCCCAATGACTTATATGTTGTGCTGTTTTCTTTGCCTGGAAAAGAGATCTGTATTTCCACGCTCAGCTCCTGTTTTAACAATTAACGTAAAAACTTGTCTTTTACACACTGTTAAAATTACTCTTCACTGTAGCTCTTCTGAAGGCCAAACTCATCCATGTGCTGGGCTATAATTGGTGAAAATACCTGTAGGAGATGCAAACCTTGTTTCCCTCATAGGACAGCTGTTTCCCCACTGCACTTTTGTCCCCTTTCACTCTTCTCCCACCCTTTCAGACGTTCTCCATCCCACTGCTGTGCCTTCCTGCCAGTGCAGGGGTCTTCATCTCTTCTTTCACAGCTTGTTCTGACAAGGAGGAGTTGAGTATTCAACAGAGTCCCATGTGCTCTTTAAATGACCAGCCTGGCCCGTGGTTTTTGCGGGTGCTTTTTGCAGGGGATGAAGGGCAGGATGCCCAGAGGCCCTTTGCTCCGTTGGGACTTGCTCTGCTGACTGTGACCATTCCTGAGAAAGCTCTGCCCTTCAGGGGTGAGATTTGCTTTCATGGCTGTTGTTATTCTGCTGGGACTGAGAAGCAAGTGTCTCTTGGAGCATTAAGCAGTCTTTCTTTATGTGCTCTAGACCCAGGTCCAGAGGCACCTGCAAGATGAGGATTGAGATACTAAAATTAACTTAATAATTTATTGGGAAGCCAGCCATGAGGGAAAGAGAAGTCATTACAGTCTTTGGTGCTGAGGAGATCTTTGATTGCACCTTCACTTGCAGAAATACTGTATTTCCCCTCCTTCCCTGAGAAAATTATATAAGAGGAGTGATTTTCTCTTTGCTTCTGGCAAAATTTTAGTTATACTACTTAAAGCTACTTCCTTGCTGGTCTGATACTCGGGTTTTGGGAAACTACTTATCAGTAATATCCTCTAGCTCATTAAAATCTCCTTCCTGATGTCTAGATTAGTCTCCATATTTTTCATGGTGCATTCTGAGTGAGCTTTGAAGATTTGGGGTTCAGGGTCAGATAACCTGGTCTAGTGGAAGGTGTTCCTGCCCATGGCAGGGTGTTGGAATGAGGTGAGCTTTAAGATCCCTTGGGACCAAACCAGTCTGAGATTCCATGACATGGTTGCACTGAAATGTTCAATGAGCCTTGGCCTGTTCTGGGTTGGTGGCATTGAGCTGAACCCCTCCCTGTTGTGCTCTGCCAGTTCAGCCTCGGGGTGTGTGTTTGGAAGGAGTTCCCTGCCATGGCACATGTTGGGCTGCCTACACTGTGGTGGGTCCATCAGCATGACAAGAGGGTCAGACAGCAGAGTGCTCTGCAATCCACAAAACTCAAAAAAACCCCCAAAATCTAAGGGGGGAAATAAAACCACCTGGAGGCTGAAAAATCCCGACATCCCCATCCAAACTCCCCAGGTTCACACCGAAACTTTGGGCTTTGTCCATATATATACATATATAAATAGACAAGGAAAAAAATACATAATATGAGCATCTTCTGGAGTGCTGGCAGTGTCTGCTCTGGGTTAGCACAGCCCTGATGGCTTGGCCAGGTGCCTGGAGGAGCAGGAGCTGCCTGTCAATCCTCCTGCAGATTCCACACTGGCCTGGAGCAGAACCTCAGCTGCTCTGGCAGCACAGCACAGCAGCTGAAGCAGAAGTCATGTTTAAAAACAGAGTTTGCTGTTGAATTATAGTTAACTTCAGTAAAGTCTAGATGGTATTTTCTTGTCCCTGCTAGTCTGGGAGAGGCAGATGATCGTGTGCCTTTGGGTGCTGCTCTGCACAGCAGAGCTGGGCTCAGGATAAAGGTTGTGAAATCTGTCTCTTTTCCTGCAGTTTGGAACATCTTATTCCTTGTTGTACCCATATCACTTTAGAGATTTACTGCCCTATTAATGCAAGTTAGCTGTATAAAGGCAAAGCACATGCCTATTTAATTTTCATTATCTGAATTTCTAGCACTGCTACTCTGGAGACATTTTGGCCAGACAAAATAGTGATTTAAAACATAAAGCAGCATTTATGGCCTATTTTCCGCTATTTATGAAATTTAGCAAACATACATGCATGATGAATCATGGTGGTGTCTTCTGCAGTCAAAGCTCCCTGGAATAAATGTTTGATGCATAGCCAAGCAGAGCTGTGTTTATGCAAAGCAGAAAATACAGATACAAGGTTTTCTGTCTTCAATGGTAATCCTGAGCTGAGACATTTTGTTTGTTTTAAACAGCAGGAGGGAGAAAAGAGGATTTTTAAAGAACAGAAAGCAAACACAATTAAGGTTTGTGTTTACATTCAGTAACACCGGTTTTTAGATTCTGAGGTTGGGAAAAGGCTTGTCTTACAAAATCAACCTTAATAAATGTTGTGTATAAAGCTGTAACAACACCTGAAATAGCACTTGGTGTTACTTCAGCAGCCTGGCTTGGAGACTACATGGTTCATTGATTTTTTTTCAGAGCTTATTGCTTGTAATATTCCTGCAGCCCACTCACTACAACTCCTGGCTGTTGTCGGGCTCAGAGCAGCAGTTGGGAGCTGACAACAACATCTGACGCTGCAAACCCGGGCTGGAGAGAGATTTACCCTTTTCAAAGTGATTATGGAGATCAAACCAGCACCTTCTCCTTTTGGAGTTCTCTCACAGTGCTCTCATATAACATTCATGCAGTATCTCACTGCTCATCTGCAAGGCTGCTTGTTCAGGCACCAAGGTTCACATCTGCGCTGCCTTTGTAAGGAAGGGGTGGTGGGGAGGTTGATTAAATAATTAACACTCTCAAGAATATTTTAGAGTGTAGTCTGCAGCCTAAACCAGTTACCTGGATGTTTGTTTATCCTTCACCCAGCTAAATACTAGCAGGGTCTGGGATTTTAACTTCTGGACAGTGATTGACTTGTTGCTCTGCAGCAACAGGATCTGGACCGTGATCTGCTCAGCCATTATGAGCTGAACCTCCTCATTTCTGTGAAGAGAAAGTTTCCTTGAGAGTAGAGCTACTATTTCAGTTCAGTCAGCAAACTGGAGGAGTGAACTGAATCCCTATAACCTAATTAAAAAGAAAATTTAGATTAAGGTGGGGATAATCCCATAAAACAAAACAGGTTCAGCCTCAATAATCTGTGCTGCTCTGGTGCTGTGGGTTGTCTGGCCTTTGAAGGAAAACAGGCACATACTAAAACTCTCTATATATTTATATAACACATAATTATAATATATAAATATATAATATCAACATATACTACATATGTATAAATATATTACAAATATCTAAACTCTAACATTTTTGAAGCATGGCTGTAACTCCTGTTTGTACTGATCGAGGTTTAGCTGGTTTATTCAACTTGGACAACTAAGCCAGGCTGGTTTAGACTGCCTGGAATCAATATAATGGAGGGTTATGCATTCTAAGAGTGACAAGAGGGGAAAAAAACCTTATTTATAAATTTTTCTGATCCTTTTTTCCTACTATTGCAAGTATTGCACCCTCACAAATATCCACTTATATCTGTTTATCCATGTGCAAATTTAGAACATGCATGCTTCAAAAGTGTGGTGTTGAGAACACACTCACTTATGCTGGGGGCCTTTTCCTATTAAATTTCCTTTGATTTCTTTAAGGGAGGAGGAAATCAAAATATAATCATCATGGTTACTAAATATAACTAATGCTCAGGATGCACAGTTGGGCCTCTGGTTTGTAAGAGCAAGGAAAAGAACTATGTCAGCCTCCAGAGCTGCAAATTATTGCAGTAATTTAAGTAAATAAGCTGGGTTTTTTTCATTATAGAAAGTTTCCTTGCTGAGCTGGATGTACGATATATTTATTTTTTCCTGAATATAAATGTCTATTAGTGATGGAAACAGTCAGCTGTCACTACAGTACAAATGCAAATTGCAAACTGATGGTTGAACAATTAAGATCTGGTGCACAGAGCTCATTGCCACTGGAGGACTGTAATTGAATTCCTATTGCTGTCAGACAGGTTGAAAATTACTGTAATGAGGAGCATCAGTTTTCTACTTTACATCTCATTGTTCCCCAGCCAAGGAGCTTCCCTGTTACAGAGGTTCCCACAAATAGATCACTGAGAAAAGAGCAGCAGATGACAGAGGATTCTACCTGTCTTTAAAGGGGAAAGTAATTAATGCTCCTCAGCTTGAGTGCCCCATGAAATCCAGGGATTTAAAATCGTGGCAGTCCTGGTTGTGCTGTGTGTGCACAGAAATCAGTGGTCAGACAGACAGCAGCGTAGCCAAACACTGGGCAAGACTGTAAATAATTGGATGACTTGATATGGTTTTAATATCCCAAAGCCATTCACAGTATAACAATATAACAGACAGCCTGCTCTGATATATTTTTAAGCAATCTTTGGTTCTATGTGTGAAAGTAGGTATTTATTTTATTATTACCTCTTTTAAAATATTCAAGGTGTGCATATACACACGTGCATGGCATCTCAATGACAAGAACTCTGAATCATCTCCAGAATGTGCAAATTCAGAGATATATACTGAGGGATACAAACAAGGGAAGACTAAATCATTGCTTATAAAATACATTAGTTGGTGTCACCTCTTTCTTATATAGACATTTTTGCTTCTGATATTGGGAAAAGACATGAAACAGGGAGTTGTCTAATACTTCTTTCTTTGAGCTTCTTGTCTGGGGAGGTTATAGCCCCAAATAAGAGCAAACAATGATGAAGAAAAAGGACCTTTTAGCCAGTCCAACAGATGCTATTCCTGAGTTTGTTATTTTCAGTCTTGTGTAGTATCAGCATTAGACTGTAGCAGTGTTTTTTGTGCTGACTATTTGGAGATGATGCTTAAAATCTCTGATAACAGCAGGTTTCTCAGAAATGCCCAAAAAGTGCTGCACCCTGCAGGGAAAGAGGGAATTTGGCCTGACAGGGTCAATCACACCACATCTTCTTGAGGTGTACCAGCCTTGTTCCATCCTGACCCAGTGCCTAAACAGATGCATCCATAAAGGGCTTGTCTGCTGCTGTGCTGTCATTTCAGAGCACAGTTTGCCTTGGAGAGGTCAGCTTTTCCATAAAAAGGGAGATAAAATTTTTTCAGCATCTGGGATGCATTGGAGTGTCTACAGAGGGGATGAGGTTACTGCTGATGTGAAATCTGTCTGGCCAGGCCTGTCCCTGATGTGGCAGCAGGCTGGAGATGTTGCCTCACACAATACAGGTGTGGATCCAGCAGCACAGAAAGAAAGCACCTGCTTCATTTCAGCAGCTGCAAAACCTTTTGTTAGATTAGGTCAGAGATGCCATATGTTATGAAATTTGTTTGAATTTAAAATATTGCTGTTGTGAGCAGTTCTGCCTGTTTTAATTTTCAATTGCCCTGCTCAGCGTGATTGTGCATATGTTCCAGTATATTAAAAGTGAAAAGAGAAGGAATATTTTGGAATATGAATAAGCAACCTGCTGTAGTTGTTGAAATGGTCATTTTACAATTTAAAAGAGCAGAATAAAAAAATAAAATTGAGGGTTCTGCACAGCTTTTGTGCCTATTTTCTCTTTCTCAGAGGTCCTGCATGTATTCCATCCATGTTTATACCCCACCATAAAAATGAAGATGAAATAGCAGTTTTCCTGCTTGCTCTGGAAGCCACCTATCTCAGATGCTGGCAAAGGAAAAGCACTCTTTAGACAGCCCAAGAGATGTTATTCCTGAGTTTCAGTTACTTTCAGTCTTGTGTAGTATGGATTTCTTACTTTTGTGATCATCAGAGCTCATTAGTAACCTGGCTGTGAATTAATCCATTAGCTTTGTACCAGCAGTGAACCCTCAACAGAAAGTTTCCTGATTGACTGTTGTTAATTTTGATTTCCTTGATGGAAGTGTAAATCCATCTGGATGCTGCACCATAATTCCATTGTCACATGGAATATTTAGCACTCCTCCACAGAATTTAATGCAGTATTTATTATTTCTGTAGATACCAGCAGCTGATGGGACTATCCAAGCTCTTACTGCTTCAAGAGCCATTAGATCAAAGCAGAAGAGCAGCACTTCAAAACAGATGTAGTTTTCTTTAAGGCACTCCAGTGCTCCAAACTTTGTGCTGATGCAGAGGTGGTGACAAACAGCTTCCTTTTGGCAAAAGCAAACCAATTACAATCTAATCAGTGCTGCACCCCAGCAGCTAAATAATTCATGGTATTGGCAGGAGGTTTCTGTTCCATAAGTCTTTTCAGTCCAATATAGTGAGATGTAAATAGATCAGAGGAGTGAGATCCATCTCCTCCCTTATTAAGAGGTTATTGGATATTAATGGGAAAATGCTCCCAGATATAGGGTTTCCAGTGCATCATATGATGTGCTTCAAAAGCCACATAATCAAGTGTCTCAAATTAAAATGCTCTTACTTGCAGGGGATGGTTTCATCCTTGATGAATACTGGAATTCTAAGCTTTGCTCCAAGTAACAAAGACCATTTTCTGTGGGATGATGAACGATGTACTCAGAGTGGGTCATTTAACAGCAAGCTACACACAGACTGTACTCTTTTCCAGGCTAATAGTTTTGCAACCAGTAATTGCTTGATTTTGGCACCTGACACCTCTCATTGAAAAGATTTTTTGCTCATGATGAAAGAATATCAGGATATCTGGAAAGCTCAGCTCTTTCTGAGATCCTCCCAGCTGTGCAATGTATTCCAGGTTGGCAAAGGTTGGGGAATTCAAAGCCTGTACCTCCCCTGGGAGGAGGACTCAGACCATTTGATAAAGGCAGGTGATCTTGTTGTCCTGAACTTGAAAAGTGGTATTCCATACATAGTAGGAAAGAGCTATCATGTCAGAAGCCCACCTATCCCAAAAATACTTTTTCTTGCTTACAGTGGTTATTTTTCAGTAAAAATCAGAGCAGACAACATCTGGTTGCTTTCTCCCTGCACATCTCTGCTCACCTATAGCCTTCTGCTTCCCTGGACATTTCATGTGATTTGCTGTCTTCATCTTCCCCTGCTGCCTGAGCTCTCAAATGATGCACACAGTGAACACACAGGTGAAATTATCTGATGGCACCAGAGGGAAGGTTTGGTAGGGGAGGTATTTAAAGTGGCTAAATATCATATTCTTCATTCTACTTGTAGCACGAAAAGCTGTTCTAGTGCTGGGCCAAACCTTCAGGTTTTATACTCCTGTGTTGTTTATTTGCTGGAGAACACCAGAAAAGCAAAGTGGTAACAACTGGGGGCTAACTGGAGTAACCTGAAGGGTATCCAGTTCCCACTGTGTGGCCCAATTTCTGTGAATAAGATTAGGAAACAATCCCTATTACGAAAGGATTTCTTACACCTTCCAGCTCATTGGATTTGTTCCACGTTGAAATGACATTTCATGTGGCCAATTTCCATGAGCTTTCTGCCTTCCCAGGAAAGCTCTTCCATGGGGTATGAGGTGTGTTTGTCAAATGCAGTGCTGGCTGCTATCTGAGGAAAAAACCTGGCACCAGAAGCAATAAGAAGGCTTGTTCCTCTAAATGATATTTTGAATGCCAAAATTGTGTTTAAATTCAGGTTTTTTTGTTCTAGGCCTAATGACAGATAATCAGCTGCTTTATTTTCTTATAATAATTCATAAAAACTCTTCAGTTTTGATCATCTCAGGGGTTGTTTTCCCTTGAAGGTACATATACCTCTAAAAGGAGAAAACAAAGTCTGGGTTTGGAACATCTTTTTGCATAGAGGAGGACAAAGTCTTATGGATTATCCTTAATTCAGCTAAGAAAAAAAAGCCATTCATACTTCAAATTCCCTTTTTTTCCACCAGATCTTTTTTCTGTAAAGGGAACTCCATCACTGTTTAAAATAGGAACAACAGTAGTTTTCAACTGCCATGGGTGCAATTCTTTTTATAAACTTAAAAAAAAAAATAGAATAAAGAATTGCTGTCATGGTTTGAGTCTGCAGCAAGAGCTGCATCTACAAGATAAAAGTGGCAGATCAAACAAACAGATTCAACTATCAGTTCTGGGTGAACTCAAATGTTTATTGACATACCTTGATATTGACCCCAAGAGAACAGTTAATTAAATGGTTTCAGCAGTGAGTGTTGAAAACATTCTCTGCCATGGACATGTCCTTGTTCTGTGCTGGTTCTGAGCAACACAGAGAGCAGCACAGTAAATATTGTTGCCTTCACCACCTTTGTCCCAGTTTAAAAACATGGGAAAAGCTCTGCTGTGGTTTTCCCCAATGCTGATTTTTCCTGAGGAGGTTTTTACATTTCAGATTTAGAGCCAAATTCACTTCTGCCATATGTGCAGAACCACTTACATCATTGCCAGTTTTGATATGAGGGAACGAGTGAGATCCCTGCTTTTGGTGCATTTGTCCATTGATTCTGTGATTAGGAAAACAAACATTGAGCTTGTTTATTTTTATATCTTTCTCTTTAATATTTATTATATAAAAAAGTGTCTGTGTTGCCCACTTACAGGGCAAAAAAATGTGCTCATTCTTAAGCCACTGAAGAGCTTTAACAAAAAAATCACACCATTTTTAAACCACTTCTGCAAAAAACCCTTTGCAAAGCGAGTTGCATGAGGAAGGTGTGGAAGTTGATGTCTGGAAGTATTAGGTTTCCTTGTCTGCTCACAGGGGATAAGTAATAATTTCAAGCCTGTTAATATCTTCTTCAGAAAAAAAGGAAGAATGCTAGATGCTGGGGAGGCTTCTCATTTCTCAGAGACCTGACGTCTCTCAGCAGAGTTTCTGGTCATCTATCTGCTCACTACCTTCTTCTGCAGTTTCCTGGATGTTTTGGAGCCTTTCCCAGCAGTGACAATGATGGGAAGAGAGCAGTGACCTCAGGTGGGTTCAGAAGTGGAAGGACACAGGTTTCTGAAGTTTACTGAGGGGAAAAAAAAAGCCACACCAGAAACCCAACCCTCTGTCCGTTATCTGTGAGTGAAAGGAAAATGTGGTTTATTGTTAGATAGCCTGGCTCCTCATATCCCACCTCCCTGAGTGCCTGTGCTGCACCTGCCTGGGTCTGCAGGAGCATTTCTATTCCCTGCTCTTGCCAGGAGTGGGGCAGGTCCTGCTGCCCCAGAGTCAGGGTGTCTTGGACATCCACCCCAGGGAGCAACTTGGGGTGCTGGAGGGGACAAGGACACTCTGTCAGTCCTGCCTGGGAGCATTAAGAGATTTGGTGCTGCTTCTGTCACTGGCAATTATCTCTGAGGCTGTGCTTAAAGGCAGCAACTTGGCCTGGCACGAGCTGCCCAAGTGTTGCAGAGGCAAAAAGTCCTTGTGTATAAAATCCTTACAGTGATCCTGCATCCCCACCCTTCCCTAAAAGGCACTGTGTGCCATGTGTAGGCTCCTCTGCCCCAGGGTAGCACTAACATGTTGTGTGCCAAAAGCACTGCCATCCTTTTGGGGGGTGGATAATGGAGTGGGATGTGTTTTTCCCAACTGCTGATCTGCCTGTGCCCTGCCAGTCTGTGTTAGCTGCTGCCTCTGCCAGCGGGCACTCCTATTTCTTTGCCCCAGCCATAACTTGTAAAATTAACTTTCAGATATTCAAAACAGCTTGCAGGGATTTAGCCACGTAATTTCTTCTGACATTAGTGGAAGATGCATGATTAAAACCCAGCTCAGTGGCCTGAAATTGTCCCTGCTGGTGCTGTGCTTTCACCTCATCCTGGCACCAGCAGTGCCTCGGTGCAGCCAGGGCTCTGGGAGGCAGATGGGCTGGAGGGCAGGGAAGTGACCTGGTGCTTCTGCCCACTGCAGAGATTTCTCATCCTGCTCTCTCTGGTCACACTGAACAGGAGAATCTCCTCTGCAAAATGATAATTAACAAAGCAGGAGGTGGTGTGGGAAGGAACGTGGATGAAAGGGAAGGGGGAGGAGGAAGGCCTGGCAGAGCTTGAGTTGTGGTTCCTTGGTTTTATTCTCTCCCAGCTTAGTCCTGTCTTCTCTAGTGCAAATTTCCAATGAATTGCCACACATCCTGAGTGGCCACCTCCCCAAATAACTGGTTAGCCAGAGAAAAGCTGTGTAATTTCTAAGGCTTTAACCTTTTGTCTGTGTTCTTCATAAAAATAAGTACAGACCGAGCAGCGAACAGGGAATTCAGAAGCATCAGGACAACTCTTAGGAAAGATTACCAAAAAAGTGTCCCAAAAGAACTCTGCTCCTGTTTCCACTCACATGAAAAAGTGCTTGGATACTTCTTTGGGGGGAAATAAGACTATTTCAGCTCCTCTCTGTTCCTGGGAAATATGTGCTGCTGCTGCTGCCTCAGGGGTTGTTCACAGCAGTTTCCTGTCATTACAAATAACAGACAACACAGCTCTGAGGAAAACTTGGAGAGGATGGATAATCTCTGCTTTCTGGACAGAAAAAAATCCAAGATTTGAAATGCCTCTTTCCGAGAAGAATCTTGATTTAAAATTTGGCCTTTTGATGTAATTTAGGTTTCAGCAAGAAACTTTCAAAAAGAACATAGGACAAAACCCCCCCAAGTAATTTTTGTCTCTTCACTCAGTAATAAAAATGAAAGTCATCATTGTTTCTCATTTTGAAGCAGAATTAGAAATCCATAGTTACATGAGTGTTGCAGGCACTGTGTACATTAACTGTCTGTAACAGTCTATATTATATTTTTAAAATGCAATCCCTTTGCTCCCATCACATTCTCATAGCAAAAGTAATTTCAGAGTCATTTGTAGTTCTAGGAGAATGAAGAATGGGAGGGCTTCCCTCATGGCTTCTAATCCTGCACTGCATCTTCCTGAGGAGCACACTGGGGGCCTGGGGCAGCTCAGGAGGGCTCAGCTAAGATGAATTCGAGGACTGGTTTTGGTTTTCTCCCATCCTGGGGGACATTCAGCTGCCCCCTGGCTCAAAGGGTCTCTGTGTTACCTGCCTGCTGATGTATGTGGCACATTTCCATATGACCTGAGGACAGAAAAGTGCCCTTGTCCTCCCCATCTGTCCTGCAGGGGAGGTGTCACCCCCAGCTCTCCCCTGCCACCATCCAGGACCATCCTGTTCCTGTCTGTCTGAGCTGGTTCCTTGGATATTTTGGCTAAAATTGAAGGGGGAGAGTGGAGTGCAGTTTGTCTCACTCTACATTACATTCAATTTTAGAATAAAGCTTCAGAATATTTTCAGTCAATTAATTGTTCTGTTCTTCCTCTGCAAAGTCATTCAATATAACCATGTTGAGTTATCAGGGAGCCAATGGAAAGTGGTAAAAATGCCTGAAAAGAAAAAGAGAGAAAATACAAAGAACTGAATCATAATAACAATCTAAGGATACAATAGATTTCATCAATTAGAGACAAACTTTTTGTCAGAATATCTTGCTGGCATTTTTCCCATAATAGAATATTTGTGTTTAATTATCTGTGGTGATAAGTGAGATCTGTGAGAGCTATTAGAGAGACATTATTAAATTCTGCATCTACCCAGTAAGGAGATAATGATACCAATTTCATGTTTGAGTTCCAGTTTTGTAACTGTTTCTCACTAGAACAATAATCCAGCAGGGCTTCAGAATCTTCCTTTGGCTTTACACCTTCTGCTGTAACGTGTTAATGAGCAATCATTTATGGTGATAACAAATTATCCAGCATAAAGCACTGGAGCAGAACAAAGCATTGGCAGTGCTGTTCTGCCTGGTTAAACAAAGGACAGGTTAAGATGTTGGAGTGGAAGAATATATTCAAAATGTGTTCACAGTATCATAACTCTCATGGAATGATAACTGTTTGTGATGGCTTCACTTCCAGAAGTCACTGTTTGCTTCTTTGTCACAGCATGCAGCTTGATTTTTCTCATTGTGTGGTAGATCCCCTGGCAGCATTCTGGCAGTTTTGGGCCATAGTTAGTTGGTTCCTTCACTCATTTGAAAGTAAGAAAAAGAAATAGAAAAAAATCAATTATTCCCTGGGTGTCCCCAGGGTGGAATTGGTGCTTTAAAGAATTTTAAAGCCCCCCTGCTCTGAGGTGGAAGATGAGGTGTGCTGTTTTGTTTTAGAACAGGTAATAATGTGTTTGAGCTGTGTCCTCAGAGTGGGTTATTTCACTAGCTGAGATCCATCCCCTTCTACAGCAGCCACTCCACAGAATACAACAGAGCTCATTTTCTAAGCTGTGAAGGAAACTGTCACAGTTTGGGTTCCTCCTCCCCTCACAATCACAACACATATTGTATTAGCTCAGTTGTGATTCACAGGCTCAATGTTTATGAGCTCCTTGCGAGTGTGTTTTCCTGAAACAAGCTTTGGCAGCTGCTGAAGGTTTTCAGTGGTAAAAATAATACATTCTTGGTGATTCAGACTGTGCCTGAGTTTATCAGAACAGGAGAGCAAAGTTCGTGTCTTGAGATAACCCGGGCAAGTGGTGCTTTCTTCTGAAGAAACAAGTCAGTCTGCTACAACTGATTTCAGAGAAACACCCAGACAATCAATAGAATGTTTATTTATTGCTGTAATTCCCACAGGAGAGAACCCCAAGAGGCTTTATTTGACTGAGTTACTGCTATATTCCACCTGGCAAAACTCACACTCAAACCTGAAGGCTGGGATAAAACATTTCTGAACCCTGGGAGCTCAGGACAGGGTTTGGGAAACTGTCCAGGCAGAAGGGGTTTAGCCCGTTTTCATGTGCCTGTTTTCTTTTTCAGTCAGGTCCTTCTGTATTTTCTCCCACTGCTTTGTGTCTGACCACAGGAGGAGCAGCCCAGGCCATCCTGAAAGCAGCCTCAGTTCCACATTTCATTTCTATAACAAATGTAGCTCACGTAATTCTTGTGCTTAAGTCTGTTTGTGTTTATCTGTACACATAAAACCCATAGCAGTGCCCAAACCACTTCTGCTGTTACTTATGGTCCCAACAAACTTTCTGGGTCTATCTCCCTCTTATTTTAAAGTAGGAGATCTTTAGGGCAGTGATTTTTCTCACTGTGGCATTGTATGTTCCTATGTGTAACACAGAAATCAGAGCTCTATTTTCTGGTAGAACATAAAAGTAGTGATGATAACAGCATTGGAGGGATAGTCTGACTATCAACACTGTGGAGTCTTTTACATATTGATCCATGTCAAATGAAGTGAGCTCCTTGTCTCAGGGGGGTGAATTCAAGTTTGAAATTTAGTGGTGCCCTCTCAGCACCTTGAATATCTTACACACTGTGGATGAGAAATTCATTTAGCACAAATTGAAATCAACTGCACTTGTGGTGTTCTGCTGTGAATCTCCCCCTGTGCAGTTCTGGACCTTGCAGTTGGTTTAGGAGAAAGAGTTTGCTCTAGCAATCAGTTTGGCTCCCATGGACACCACTGGGGGTTTTGCTCTGTAAAGGCTACAAGAAATTCAGTAATATCCCATTAAACTGGTGTCAAGGCATCCCTTCAGAACAAGACTGGAATGCTGTATCACTCATTCTGATCCAAATTAATTGGTGGCTGTTTTGCTTCATCTTAATCAAAGGTCTGCAGTGAGCCCCACACATCAATTATATCTAAATATGCACCAAAGAGCATTTGGTAACTTCTTGTCTACAGGAGGTAGAAGGTTGGAGATGCAAGGAGGTTTCATTTCAGTGCTGTGGTTTCACAGCCAGTGCTGTTTGAACTGGGGTTAGCAGCTCACCCCTTGGCTTCCCCAGGTGCTATTTCCACATGGTTGGATAAACTCTTTGTGTTTGACACCCAAAAACTGCTCAGGTTCGTTGCCAGCTTGGTGGGAACAGTGGTCCTGCTTCACAGGGACTTAAATCCCTGTTTGGGGTGCAGACAGAAAAGCTCACCTTTCCTCCTCTTTCTGTTATAAAATTCAGAGAAGAAGGGAAATCAGATGGGGGAAGGAGTTACCACAAAGTTTGCTGGCACTTTATGGTGTAGGTTTGACATCTGCTTTGGTCAGAAATCACTTATGAAACAATTGGCTGCACAAACATTGCGTGAGCTGCTCTGCTCAGGGCCTTTCCCAAAATGCTCAGCAATGCCCCTCTGGCTTTGTCCTTCCCTTTCAGAGCCCAGTGACCCTGTTAGTCCCCTGAAGCAAAGTGTTCACAGCTCAGGAAAACAGAGACACTGGTGGAGGAATGAGGCAGTTCTTCATCTCAGCAAGGGACACCTTTGCACCCTGCAGCGTCAGTGCTGTGTTTGGAGGCTGCAGGAGCTGCTCTTCCTCAGGGAGGGCTGTAACACCAGTGCCTGTGTTGCCCTGAAGGGGTGGGTGTTATGAAGCAGAGAGCTTTACATTTGCACCTCTTTTTGGGGTGTGATAGAGAGTAAGGAAGTATCTCCTGTTATTTCATTGCAGTGTATCTTCTTCTTCCTTGTGTGAGCTTACAGAATATTCTACACTGATTTATAAACCTCCTCTTTGCTTGGCTTTCTCCTGCTGACAGTGCCTTAGTCGTAAAAGATAAAAGCTTCTCTGAAACATATTAAACTATTCAAACCTCATTACATATTTTCTTCCCTCTAGCAGGAGATTTTCAACACTGAATATACAAAGCATCACCAAATGCAAATCTGTAAACTCTTGCTGATGGTGAGAATGAATTGAATTGAATTGTCTTTCCTTGGTGTAATGAGATAAAAACAGGACAAGTAAAGGCCCAGCCCAGAGTGAGGATGCTGTGTTGGTAGACTACTGAGTACTAAGTGATTTCTGTGGGACCCTGTGTGTAACAAAACCTGAACAATGTGAAGGAAGGTTCTGTACTTTGCAGGGATAATGTCTGCACTGAGAAGTCTCTGTCTTTTCTGGATGGTTCCTTGGGTGACTACCAGCCTTGAGACAAGCACACCCTGATGAGAATCCCATGTCTTCCAGGTCCAGGACTTCCTGAATCACGTTATCACGACCTTCCTGCCAGAACACAGGGGGGCCCATCTCCCACACAGGCAGGATGTGCACAAGGACCAGGGCACACAGCAAAGAACCCCACTGGGGATCTGTCTAATGAGTCCTTCTGCTCCTCTGCTGGCCTTAAAAAAAAATGGTGCCAAAAGAGTGGTAGAGCCAGGAGAATTTGCCTGGTTGGAAGAACATGTTGTCCAATACAAATGTTCCTGCATCAGAAAGCAGAGGAAAGAAATGAGCCCAATGTTTTCAGAGTAGTTGGAAGGAACATCCTGCTAAAGAACAGTGCAGTAGAGACAGGGAGAGCAATTCCTTTCTGCCTGGATGATAGAAGGACAAGTGCACCTCTTGAGCAGCTCAAAAGCAAATAAAAACCCCAAACCATAAGCCCAAACAAAAACCCCTAATGATTATTCAGCTTTAAGCCTTCCCCACACTGCTCAGCAAAGAGAGAAAACAACCTGGCAGACCAGAGGCTGGTTTGAGCCCCTGCCATCCCATATTAACCTGCCCTCCTGGAGGGCTCACATGCATCCTCAGTAACTTTTCTTACCAAGTAAAATGGAGTTTTTGCTGAGCTTCTTCTTTATGCTTTAGTTTGCACCTAGGGATACCAGCCATTCTGGGAGAGCCTCTGTGTTTTCCCCCATTTAAGGTGGCATCGTTATACTCAGCTATTTTGTGCTCTTTGACTTTTCTAATGAGTAATTCTTGAAAAGGCTGCTGGCTCTGCCTGTTGTGTGAAGCAGTACCTGGGGCTGACATTAGTGAAAAAGCTCTTAGTCCACCCCAGGAGTGATATTGCTGATGTGCCTTTCATATAAGGTGTTTTATCCCTTCCTACATTCAGATTGATGGATTTACTAGGATTATTCCCTCTGGGCTAATAGCTACAATTTCTTTGTGCATAGGAAATTTAAAAGGAGCAGCACATTTGATTGATTTGTTCAGGAACTAGATGTGATTTCTGTGAATACATTTGAAGTGTTAGATGTTTAAAGCTAATTGTGTATTTAACTGCTGAGCTGCACTGAGGTTTAACTTTAGGACTGAGTGCTGGATGAACCAGCAGGTTAAATGCTAACAAAGCAATACAGCCCTGTCTACTCAGCTTCCACCTGATTCTGCTCATGGCTGCATTTTTACCATCTTTCTGCCACTAAACTTTCCACCCTGCAAACGACCTTGCTAACAGCTAAAAACGAACCAAGTTGCCCAGAGATTCCCCATCCCTGGAAGTGTTCAGGGCCAGGTTGGATGGGGCTTTGAGCAGCCTGGTCTAGTGGAAGGTGTCCCTGCCCATGGTGAGGAAGGTTGGACCAGATGATCCTTGAAGGTCCTTTTCCAACCCAACCATTCTTTGATTCTGTGCAACTTAAGATTTCAAGGAGAAGTTGTTACACTCCAAAACTTGGCCTCCCTTTTTACCATGATACCAGTGATAGGCACTCTCCTGCCTGGAATATTGCTCCTACTGCAAACATCTTGGGAAAAACAGCTTAGTTTTGGTAGACTAAGTATTAATGTTACATAAAGCATCAGCCTGGAGGGGACTGCATGGCTTCTGCCCCACAGGGACAATGGGCTCAGGGTTGATTTGCTGCTGGTGAGACCTGGCCTTGGATTATTTACTCACCTGTGTGTGTTCCCAGCTCTCCTTGGCAGCCTGTTTGTTCACTGCTCAGTCTTCTCTCTAATTTTTCCTTGGGTGATTTTTCACTGTTCTTTTTCTGACTTAACCTGATTGTTAAAGCAAAGACTTTTCAGGGAGGATACAGTGTGCTGGCTGTGTCTTGGGACAGAGGAATAGACCAGGTGTCCTTTCAGAAGTCCTTTCTCACCCCATCTGTCTTGATTCCATGAGTTTAAGACAAAACTGCATTTTCAGTGAGGCTCTTTATGGGTCAGTGACAAAAGGATTGAATTCACCACTTTCCCTTGCAAGAATAAGCTGTGAAATGTCACATCCTTATTAGAATGCAAAGACCACTACTGTCTGTTTAGATATTTTCAATGAAAGACAGACATGGAGTAATTATTTTTCAGAGTGGATACTTGTTACAAAAAAAACCCCCAACCTTAAAACCAAGAAAGCCTCCAGCCAGTCACTCATTTACCAGTGGCTTTATGTTAAAAAATTCTCAATTATATTCCAGTAACACTTACCAATTGTGACATAGTCTTTGATATGTGAAGGAAGTGAGGGAAGCATTGCAAGAAAACAAGCTGGACCAAAATGTTTTCCAGTTTATGTTGCAAATCTGCAGCTGAGGACACAATGTGGGTATGTGCCCACAGATGCTTTATGTCATGCCATTAAAAGATTGCATCATTTAGCATATCAGGTACTGCCATCTAAATCTTCAATTATCCACTGTTTCATGCAGTTACTTGACTGTCATTTGTTACAGGCACACAGCCCATATTTTAGTTTTTGTGCAGTCCATTTAATGAATGTAATACTAGAATAAATTACCACCTGCAGAGCTGTGCAGAAGGGCCAAGTGCAGAACTAACACCAGGGCAGTTTTCTGTCACTGCCATATTTCTGTTCTGACACTTCTCTTTCAGGGTTGTACCAGGTCAACATCTCTTGAAGAGTCTGTTTTCTTTTTAATCCTGCCTGTAATTGTTGTAACTTGGGCTGAATGTGATCAGTGCTTTCAAGTAATTGTCCTACAATAGCTTTTTTCACTACTCTTTTTAGCTTTTTCTCTTTGATTTGCTTTCTGAATTAAAGCCACTTCAAATACCTGCACTTCAGCTGGTTGTGATTTAGCAGTAAGATTCACTCTGGCTTTTGCAAATCTTTTTCCTTCTCCTTTGAAGCACTTACCTTCATTTCCAGGCTCCCACACTATCAATCTTTCACACGAGGCAGTGACTCTCTCCCTGAAAAAAATGCCTACTTTTCAATCACAGAATCCATGTAGGGAGATCAAAAATGGATCTGGCAGTTTTTGGCAAGAGGTCTCCAGAGCATCCAGCACCCCTGTGCCACTGCAAGTGCAGAGACAGGTTCGTCTGACAGGGTTGTGGGGAGCTGGGCAGAGGAGGGGAGGGCAGGAATCTCCTCCAGGCTGACTTGCTGCTCCAGCTGCTCAGATGTGGAGGTGTCTGAGTTGCAGAGAATCAACCACATTCACATTCACACCACTGCTTGAGAGGAGGAAAAGGATGTGTCAAAAATCAGTCCTGTCTGCCACCTACATTTGCTCTCTCCAAATTCCAGGAAATAGATTAATTCAAACTTTGCTATTAGACAGCAAGAGCCAAAGTCTGTGTTATGACACCATCCCATGGCACAGGGGGAGCAGATGCCATCCACCCTTTCATAACAAGGACAAGAATTAGAGAAGCATCTCCACAAATTAAAAAATGTGGAAGAAAGGCCATACCAAAGTGATCCTGGGCCAGCCCATTGCACAAGAGCTGTGGGTAGAGAGGTTTGTCCTCTTGCTGAGGATCCCCACAACCAAAGGGATGGAGGAGGAGCACAGATGAAGCTGCAGGTGACATTCCACAGGGATGAAGAGGTGCCACATGTGACAGTGCCAGAGCACTTCCCTGGCAAGCTGCATCCCCACTGTGAAAGGAGTAACAACAATTCAGTTGTGGGTTGAGGAATTTTTCCCTCTTTCTGTGTGAGAAGAACAGGGCCCTGAAATGTTTCTAATCAGGCAGACACTTTTCTCAGTCCCTGTTCCTTCAGGGACATCCTGGCCACGGAAAACTGAGTCAACACTCAGCTCATACAAATGAACTGGGACTGTTGCTGCTCCTTCTCTTGCCTTGTGCTGGCACTTCGACTCACTGTGTGTCTTGGCTGTCATTCACGAGCTGAGCTCCTGTTTTCATGGCAATCATCTTGCTAATTATTCATCCTTTTCATGCATATTATGCACATTGCTAAACTCCCAAAATAAGACACCTCAGTGATGTGAATAGGAGGCATGTAGGTAGGTCCTATCACCATGCTCTTGAATATTTAGATGGTAATCTGAGGATAAAAAAAAAAATATGTGCAGCTCACTAATGAGTTACAGCTCAATGGGTGCTTATGGATATATATTCTGCCTGTTGATCACTAAGGAAACATGTCATGTGCAGGGAGGATCAGAAGAGTTCTGGATTTAAAGGCTCGCTGCCCCTTAATAATCTTTATTTATTTATAAACAAATTGAGGCAAAATTTCTCATTAGGGAAAAAAAAAAAAAAACAAAACACAAAAACCAAACCACTCCACCCCACACATTCTTTTCCCTACTGCTGAGATTTCAGTTTCAAGCTTTTCAGATAGAAAAAAAAATAAAATAAGAGGGAAGTTTTTTGTAGCCCTTACTCTCCCCAGGGGAGAGCGCTTCAGAGCAGTTTTAGCAGAACGAGCTGCTAATGAGGCTTTCTCCTCAAATTCCCTTTCTGCTTTTCCTGAAGAGCCTTTATTTTCTCATCCTGAGCCCTCTGAAACCGGCAAAGCTCCCACAGGGTCACCTGGGTGTCCTCCTGAGCCTCGGGTGTGTTGAAGGTGTGCCCGAGGTTGTTCCTTCACTATGGAGCAGAGCAGAAAGGTGGTTTGAAACCATCTGTCTGCTCCAAGAGTGGGGAATATCAGCTGTCTGGGGTTCTCTCTTCCCTTTTAGGTTTCTTAAGGGTGCTGGGTGCAGCGTTCTGGAAAACCTCTAGGCAGCCTTCACTCTGCATTACGTTTCTTGTCACTGAGTTTTCGTGGCTTCTTTGCGGCCCCAAAATGATTTTGTGAGACAACCTCGGGACTCTGCCAGCTGCCCACTGACACCCTCCTGCCAAGGAGCAGCTGAGGTGGCACCTTGGGGCACAGGCTTGTCCCCTGTGACCTCGGCATTGTCACGGAGCAACAGCAGGGACTGGCTGGAGCGGGAAGGGGAAAACGTCATCTCCCCAACTTTGGGCCAAAAAGTGCTTTCAAGGGGTGTAGAGGGGGGTGTTTTTGGTAGAGAAGCAGAGAGGCAGGGTCTAAAGCTGCAGGTGAGCTCAAGGTCACCTCATGCTGTCCCCACAGCAGCAGAGCACTGAGCATTTGGTGCTGCAGCCTGTGAGTCCTGCGGGTTCTGCTCCAGCTTCCCCTGCCCAGACAGCACCAGCCTTCCTGGGTGGGCATCTTCTGCCTTGTGCCACTGCAAAAGGAATCCTCTGCTGCCTGTGGGAGGGTTTCTGGGGTTAAATTAGTCATGTGAAGCAGCATCCATTCTGCTGAGGGCAGGGTGGCAATCCTGTGCTTCTGGGGAGGGAGCCATATGTGCTGTGCAGGATCAAGTGGCTTCAAACACACCAGGGGTTTGGCCTGGCTGGTGATTCAGCCTCTCCCTTCCTCTCAGGCACATTTTTTCATGGCTCTCTTCTTCTTCCCATCTAATAGAGAAGTGGACCTCCTCCCCGAGATAATAAATAAATAAATAAATTTCTTATGCACTCTACCTGTGTTGCAGCACTGTGGGAGATGTTATTTACATGAACTTCATTAATATTTATAGTCACATTTATAGCTTTGTTCAGCAGGAGGCTTGATCAAGTCAGTAGTATGTCTGGGGATCAGTCTTGGGTATACTACTTTTAATGAGAATAATTTGCATTTGATAAAGTGCCTGAGGTAGAAAGTTTCAATCCAGATTTGGGTTTTTTTTGTGATATTTGGGGAAATATTTGGATTAGTGGATTGATTCCATGTGTGTTTTCACTTGCAGTGATGGAATGAAAACAGACATCTGAATCCAGAGAAACAGGCTGACAGGAACAACTTGAGAATATGCCAGAAAATCAAGGGGAAATTTTTTCTTGTAGTCCCTGTATCATGGGTGGTGCACAATTAGGTTGGATTCTGATTGCTTTTGGTGACTGCCTTTGTCATAATCCCTGCAGATAACCAGGAGGGGCAGTTGGAGAAGCCCAGGATCCTCACATAATGCCTTTCAAGTGGAGTTTAACTCTTAAATCCACCTTTTACTTCCCCACAAGTGCTCAGACTGCTCTGGTTTCTAAGTTTTAATTTCACCTGTCTCTCTTTGTGTGATTTCAAGGAGTCACTGTTTAGAACCAGGCAGTTTTCAGGACCAGCTCTTCCTTCTGCCACTGCAAAAAAGCACCACGTTAACTTGGCTGTAACTATTTATAGGCACAAACCTCTCCACAAAAAGTCAAAAGGCCAAGGAGTTAAAAGATGCAAGAAACAGAAATAGATCCAGGATAAAGCACATCAGAAACCTCCCTCGTTCATCCTGACCTCTGAGTAATTTGGGAGAAAGGGTCTATAATATTTCTGGTTCTCTTCTATTGGCAAAGACATAGAAATATGCTGTATCTACTCATATGCCCCACTGTTTCTCACGATTTTGTAGCTTTGTGATTTATTTTAACCCCAAAATATTATTTTTTTTTGTTCTGCAAAGCATCAGTGTTGTACTGGCAACAGTTTTTTAGCTGGGTAGGTGCTTTGGCCAGGCTGTGGCTGCAATGGGATCACCCTGATGGTTGTTATTCCTCAGGAGCACCAAAGTGTGACCTCTGCAAATGGCATTACTGAGGAATTAACAATCCAGGAGTTACAAGAAAATCACCAAATCAAACTGGGAATCTGGGCATTTTCTGTGCCCCTGGTTGCTCTGTGAAACATGCCCCACCTGGATCTCAAAGGGTTCAGGGCATGTTTCACAGAGCAACCAGGGGCACAGAAAATGCCCAGATTCCCAGTTTTTTATTTTACCTTTGGCTACAAAATCTTTTGAGTTTTGTTGTTACAGCAGCTGCTTGGCCATAAAGTAGGATATGACAAGGGCTTGCATGGTTTATTATACTTAGTGTGAGCCATAAACATTTGGATCTACATCACCTCTGGCCATTCACAGATGGTTGCTGTTGCCATCTCCAAGCATAAATGTTGCAGTAACTTTGCTAAACAAAATTATAGATAAACTCAGTGTTATTCTTGTTGTTTTAATGTTCTCGATCAGAAAATCAGGAAAATAAGGATTATATTTGTGTTTATATGACCTGGTCTCTTGGAAGGTGTCTCTGCCCATGGCAGGGGGTTTGGAACTAAATGGTCTTTAATTTCTTTCCTACCCAAACAACTCTAGGACTCAGGGATATTTTGGAGATTAACATCAAGTTTTAAGCAGCTGTTACAATGATTTCTTCTGGTTGGGCATTTTATGTCCAGATTATTTGTATATTTTACAATCATTTCAGGAATTGTTCAGCAAACAATTAAATGAAGGGCTCAACAAGGTCTGACCTCGCTGAGATGAAAGGAAGAGGGATCTGTAGGTGCTTGCAAACTAAAACCTTGACCAAGGATGATTTAGAGCTGAGCAGGGTTTATGTAAATGCTACAATTCTTTGGCATTCACACTTCAGAGCTTCTTCACTTCCTCAGGAGGATATTGTTGTGTCCCAGATCATTAATCTCACCACACAGTGTATTATTGCACACAAGGTTTCTTAATACATTTGGCAGCTTTGCTTGTTGTTCTTAAACATATATATTGAATATTTACACAGCAGCTATTTGTACAATTTCTGTAATGTGGCAGAACAGCTTCCAGGTAGTGTCAGGAATTTTCTGGCTCTCTGGAAGGACTTTTTAAAAAGAAGGAAAGATTTAAAAGATCTTATCAAAACAGCATCTACGATTTCTTCCTTTCTTCCATTGAAATTTATCCTCTGGCTATTATGTGCACTTAACAATGTACTTGTTGAGGATTCATCTCCATGATTTGGAGAGTTTGTTTTGAAGTTTGGGGTCTAATTGTTAGATATATTGTAAAAGCTAGAGAATAATTTTAATGACACTCTGGAGGATAATTGTAAGGGCTCTCTGACCTTCCACAGAGCTTGTCCCATTGCATTTGGTTGTGTTCACTCCTCTCCCTGCCCCTGGCACTGAAAGGTTGGCTCCAAAACACACTGGTTATGGAGAATCCCAACAAAAATTTATCCTTAGTGTGTATTAGAACATTTCATCATAAAAATAATTTTTATTTTTAAAAAAATCACAGAGCTATACTTCTTGGCAGAAGATCTAGAGGAGAAATATTTCAGGAAGATTCTTTTAGTCCCTACCTTTTCAGTTCTTCCCAAGACCATCATATGACAATAGGTAAATATTTTGGGAGATAGACATCTGTTATGCCACATACTGGGACCAAAGGGAAGGAAAGTGAGAACCTCCACTAAGCAGTTTTAAAGGAGGCAAAGTATGTTGTGAAGGGGATGTAAAGTCTATCAAACTGGGAGATACCAATTAATTGCTCATCCCACTATTTTGAAGTGTGTAATTATCATCAGCACTTTGGCCATAGTTAAAGGAGCAAAAATTAACATATCAGCCCATAAACCTGCAAATCAGAAACAACATCAGTGCCATTTGGAAGTGGCTCCAGTGGAGTCAGCAGTGCTGAGCTAGTTTGCATAAATGCTGAGGAAATGTGGCCCTTGGGGTGAGAAGGGCTCAGGGTTTTCACCAACAGTGGGTGTTTTGTGTCTGCCTTGAGTGGAGAGGTCACAGCACAAATGCATCCTGATACAGCACCAGAAGTTAAGGAGCATTAAGAGGTATCTGAAAATAAAGCAGCAAAGCTGCAGAGAGGTTTGGGTGAGGGTTTCAGTTCTCATCACACACCACTAGTTAACAAAAGGAGTATTTTTATAATCAGGGTTCAGAGGTGACAAAGAAGAAGCAAAGTGCAGTCAAACTGGAGTCATTGCACTGGTGGCACAGGCACAGGAGACCTTGAAATGCTGCTTGACTTTTATAGGAAGTTGTAAATCAGGCCTGGATTACTTGAAAAGTTCAAGAGCCTTGGAAAATGTTTGAGCTAAATGCAGCTGAGTTTTATGATTGTGCTTTTATGCATTGAGCTCTGAAAATGAGCAGTGCAATGAAGTTATTTAAGTATCTCCCCAAAGCAGAACATTGCACCTGCCAAAGAGAAAAGTAGAAACTAGTGTTGTTCCATTTGTCCTCTTTGTAGATGTGGCTGTAAGGTTCACCAGGGTGAATGCAGGGTATTCCTTATAAGATTTTAAAAAAATAATAACAGAAAGGATATTTGTCATGGTTTTAATCACAGTCATAGAGCTTTTATATGCACTGTGTACTTGGCAGTACACAGGAAAGCAGAAAAGGTCCAACACCCCTGAAATATTGATATCATTACCTTATTATTACATTCAAGAATGTAATATTAACCATTCTGATGTCAAAAGGGGGACAGGTTTAGGATCTTACCCTCTAACATAAATGTGCTGCAACGGTTCCTGGACACTTTTTCTACTTTCTATGTCACAGGGAAAAAATGGACTGTTATAGCATTTATTTACTTTACCAATAAAAGGGTCTACCACAAGAAAGTGAAGGTTACATTTTACAGAGCAACAGACATTGCTACATAACCACAGCTAAAATCCCTATAGCAATGGCCTGATTAACCTTTAATACTTTTTCATGCAAATCATCCTGGTTTGGTGTAAAGGACAATTTGCTTTGCTGCTCTCCTGTTTATCTCCTCTCAGCTAGAGCTGGACATCTGAAATGTTCCCATTACAACCTGGCAATGTACTTTCTTGGGTTTTAGGAAGCTTGAACAGGAATGAATGTTAAGTGCTGAAACATTTAGTGAATTGATACCCAGCAGTGGTGCTGCCTGGTAAAGAATGCAGAGGAACAGAGAAGAGGTTTCCATGCCAGCAAATGTGTCTTTCACTGTAGCAGAGAACAAAGTGTACAGACCTTGACTATAATTTATATTTGCCACGAGACCTAGAGATGTCAGAAGACTGAAGGTGGGACAATTCAAACTGAAGGATTCGTGCTGTGCTTCTTTAGCCAGGATGTCTCAACTGGGAAAAGACATGTTGAGCACTTCAGAAAGGAGTAAAATCGGGGTTTATGTCACTGACAGCTGTATGGATTGTTTGCAGGAAAATCACCTGCAATGTCTTTGTTAGTTTTACGCATCATTTGAAAATCCTTCATCTTTGCTAGATCATCATTTATGTCAGCAAGTTTCCCCCCCCTTGGCTTGAGCACATGCTGGAGCCCAGCCAGGACTGGGGACCAGCACGTGGGTGCAGCTTTGAATTCAGGGCCAGGCTGGGTGACACTTATTGTGGGAGAGCCAAGAACACCCCTGAGAGAACAAAAACACTGCCAGAGCACCTCAGCTCTGTGCAGGGTGTGCTCAGCACCCACAGCCTGGTGCCTGAGGATCTGGTTTTGAGGAGAAATGCACAGAGTTTACCATTTACAGCGGCTCAGAAAGCAGCTGGGGCAGCCTTTGTGACAAGAAAGACACTGAGGGGCTGGAAGGGAACGGAGCTGGGGAAGGGTCTGGAGCACAAGTCTGATGAAGAGTAGCTGGGTGGGCTCAGCCTGGAGAAAAGGAGGCTCAGAGGGGACCTTCTCACTCTCCAAAACTACCCAAAATCCAGGTGGGAGTTGATCTCTTCTCCTAAGCCATATGACAAGAGCAAACAGCCTCAAGCTGTGCAGGAAAAGTTCAGATTGGATATTAGGAACAACTTCTTCAGTGAAAGGCTCGTCAAGCACTGGCACAGCTGCCCAGGGCAGTGCTGGAATCCCCATCCCTGGAGGGGTTTAACAGATGTGTAGATATGGCACTTGGGGACATGGGTTAGTGGTGGCCTTGGCAGTGCTGGGGGAATGGCTGGAGCTGAGCTGCAAGGATGGGTTGGAAGGCAGGACAAAGCTGTGCAGCCTTTAGCACAGGGGCTCTTAAAGTCAAGCTTTGGTTTAACAGGTTACAGCAGCAATTACCTTTGTGGTGGGGAATGACAGGGCTTCTCCAGGGAGCCAATCCAACAAACAGCACGTGCATTTCACAGCAATAGCTGCTCTGATTTACAGCTGTGATTCAGGAAACCGAACTGAAGGGTTGGAATGACAATGACACTCATTATTGACTTTGGCATTAACTTGCTGGGATACAAAAAATCACTCTGTAGGAAGTAAATTAAAATCTAGGAGTGAAATTAATTCAATTTGTACTACCTGACCAGTGGGCTTTATATTCCATTCTAATGTGATATGCAATGGAGTGTGCTCAGAGGTCACTGTTCCCACAGTCACGTGGAGAAGTGAGGGCAGCAAGGAGAGACCACAGAGTGGAGGTGTAGGAATTAATTAGAGTCCCAACTCAGCTTGGTG
>JAWWLV010000030.1:9325712-9351978 GCA_035041135.1 Platyrinchus mystaceus
CCCCCCTGAGCCTCCTTTTCTCCAGGCTGAGCCCCCCCAGCTCCCTCAGCTGCTCCTGCTGCTCCAGCCCCTTCCCCCAGCTCCATTCCCTTCCCTGGACACTCTCAACACCTCAATGTGTCCATGTGTGACCCCCTCAAGACACTCCCCATTGCAGAGAGTTAAAACCACCTCTGAGGAGTCTGTTGGAAGAAGCGATCCTTTATTGTCTGAGTGAGGGAATTCTGTGCTGCTGGAGAAAGACACCAGTGTCTCACCGTGTTTTTTGGCTGTTCCATCAGCTCTGTAACTTTTGCTGGGTATATTTTTATCCCATAGCTGTATATTTTTAGCCCCACTTCCCTTTGCTAGTGACACATAGTACGATGGCTGTCACTGCAGGAACGCTCGTGTCTGGCTTTGAGCTCATCGTGCACTGTCCCCTCTATGAGCAGCATTTAATGGCTTCATATAATACCTGGAGCTAAAAATAACCCCCCTCCTCCCACTTGCAGTGTGAAAGCTGCCCAGTGCAGAAGCATCAGCACGTTTAACTTTTATAGTCACTGGATAAAACGTTATTTGTCAGGTCTGTCACCAGTGCTCCACCCCACAGGTGACAATCAGGAGACTGGATGCATTGACCCCCACACACACCACTGACTCTGATGGATGGTTTAGTCCCACAGCATTTTACAACAGTTCAAAACAAGACATATGAAAACACACCTATGTTTCAGTGATGCTGAGTACAGTGGGCAGTGAAAAGGCTCTCTGTTGCTGTTGTGATTAATTAAGCTTTGAAAACTGATTTACAAACATGAGTATTTGTAGTTGTTTTAACATAGCTGGAGTTTATACCTGAAGGTGAACCTCAAATGAATTTTGCAGAGTTGCTCAGAAAGGCCCAAGGAAACTCTCTCAGGACTTGCCATTGTGAAGGGGAATTGGGATGGCACAGACTCAAGTGGCAAAGAGCCAGACTAGGGCATTTTAGCTGTAGTTCAAGGGATGTAAATTAAAGTAGGGCTTCAGGGCTCCTGAGATACTTTCCTAGGTCGTGGTGGAGTGGGACCTTCTCTGAGTTAGAGAGGGGATGAAGGCAGAGCCAGTCCTGGCTCACAAGGCCCTTGTGTCAGTGATGCTGCTGGGCACAGAAAAACATTTTCAAGCTTTTAACTAAGTCTGGAGAATTTATGGTTTATCACATTGAACCTGGGCCCAAGCCCTGAGTATTTTAGCACCCAAACCAGCACCTGGTGTGGTGAGTTCACTGTGTAATTTATCTTCAGTTGGGAAGTTTTCTTTAGCTTAATGCAGGCTATAAATAAGCATAAACCTGCTAGAGATCCAGGTAAGTCTGTGTGATACCTGTTAGTGCCTAATATTGAAAGTAACAATTAGAAAAACTGTTTTAGAGTGGGTTTGTTTCCCACTGGTGCTTAGTGTTGCACACATCCTGCTGTGTAAGCATGTGGAGAGACATAAAGGCAAAATACACATTTTATAGCAGTTTGTAAACACCTGGCTCACTGAAGGAATTCAGCAAGGACCCCGAAGAGGGCACTGTTGGCTGCCTTAAAGGCTTCTTCAAGTTGCAAACAGCTCCTTCTATTCATGTCTTTGCCCAAGTCTGCCCCTGCAAGGAGACCCTCGATGCATTTGGCAAAGTGGGAGTGCTGGGAGCCTTTTCTCAGTAGCATTTGCACGTTGCTGTAATGATTAATAATAGCATTGTTGGTCAGTCAGTTCTATTCAATGACAAATAAATCTGTGCCCTGAATTCTGAGCGATTCTGTTCCCAAATAGTGCTGAGCAAGTAGGAATCCAGATAATGCTCTGGCTGTTTGAAATGATTAAAAGTGTGTGAGGGGGGTCCATCAGTGTAAACCCTTAATCCCAGTTTCATGTGCCTTTTTACAGCACATTTTGTGCTACAAAGCTCAGCCAGGGGTGGATGTTGATGGTCTTGTGTTTACTGAGGTCTCATCCAGGATTTCCCTCTTCTTTATCCAGGATTTCCCTCTTCTTTAACCATGGAGTCCTGCCCACAGCTGTCCCAGTTTGGACACGGTTTCCACACTTAATACTCTTAAATAAATATTTTCCTGCGTGTAAAGGAATCAACAGTCAGATAGCAAACACAAAACCGAACTCTGCTTCTCACGCCAAGTTTGTAAGAAAAGATGAATTTTGCTCTCTTGAATTTATCGTTCAAATAGAGGATGAACACACAAGAAAATCTAAGAATATGAACTGAATTCAAAGCCTTGGCTGGATCCGTGTCCCAAGGGATGACTGTGTGGGGGAGGAAAGTCAGGAGAAGCCTTTACAAAGTGAGCCAGATCAAAGAGCTCTCCCTTGCTGACAAATCTGGTTGCATAAAGGACAGCCCCTCTCTCCAAAGTTCAGGCTTCTGAAGTTGTCTTTAGATCTGTGAAATCAAAGTGAGTTCATTGATCATATGCCTTTAGATCCCGGTGATTTCCGAGTCATCACCATAACTTTGGAGCTGTGAACGGGAGTGTTTCCTCAGGTTTGCAGGAGGAAGGGACCTGAACCCCTCCTTGTAGGGCAATGTCAGAACCAGAGCCCCGTGTAAATGTTCCTTTGATGAGCTGGCCGAGCCTCGCACCTTCCTTATGCAAATGTTACCTTAAAAGGGTGATTAACTGGAGGCTGTACCTTGATCTGCAGATAAAACCCCCAACCCCTGTGCCGGAGATTGTGAGGAGTGTTTAACCACGCCGGAATCCTCCTGCAAACCTCATCCATTCTGAAAGCACCGACTTCCCTGGTGCTGGTGTTTCCTTTGCCCTGTCTGTCCTTTGTCTTTGCCCTCGGTGTGATGGGTGCCTCTTCTATGAGATCCATGATTTTGACCTGTACATACAATTTTCAGCTTTGCAGGGCAATTCATGTTTCCCATGTGCTGTAAATTCTTGTCCTTCCGCTGTATCTTTGCTCCTGGGAGATCGGCTGCTTTTGATCCCCTTCCTTCCACAGGTGGGTAATTTCTGCTCCTGCATTTGAAGAGCAGGGAAAAGAAACTTGGCATCTTTGCCTAAGACATGAGTAATATGTTTTCAGCTTAATTTAGACAGGAAATCAGTGAAGTGTGTGAGGAAAGCACTTGTGAGAGAAAGGTTGGGGATACAGGGAGTTTTGAAAGCTAGAGAGCAGCAGTGTTCCAGTAAAAAAAAACAGCTGGAAAATGTTCTAGAGGGAAGTGTTAAATGGGAACCTGGTGGGGTCACAGAACCAAGTGAGCATCTGAGATTAACAACAGGGCTGAGAAAAATGAGCCAGAAGAGTCCTCAGTGAGCAGAATTGATGCCTCCTGCCTCTGAATTGCCTCCTGTGCCCTCCTGCTCACCACACCTCATCTCCCACCCATGCAGAATCATTTTGCAAATCTATATTGAATCCACAGAGAGAGAACTTCATGGGCAATGGGTTGGGTCATTCCTCCAGTGAAGCTACAAAAGCCAAATTTCACAGTCCTGAAGTCTGATGCTTCCCAGATGTGAACTTGAGTGAGTCAGCCCAAGCAAAAACCTAAAAAAATGGGTGGTATGATGGCAAGATGAGTATTTGAAATATTTGAATCCTCCTGTCCTGTGGCTCTTTGTTTGCTGAGGACAAAGAAAGGCCTGAAGCCATTTGAGTCTATCCTGACATTGTGTTTTCTGCAGGGGATCAGGTCTAGAAACCACAGAGATGCTGGATTGAAAAACAGAATTACAGCAATACTCATCACCTAGGGTGTCTTAGATTTGAACTTTTTAATATCACCAAAAAGTTAAATCAATTTTAATTTTAATAATTCTTTTTTAAAAATTGAGTGTGGCATGCAATAAGCACTAACTCTTAAATGTAGTCAGCTTAAAAGAGAAAAAAAAGCCCAAACCCAAACCTAAAAATGATTCTCCAATAGACTGTAGGCTTTTTTACATGGGTGTAGCTGATATTCAGTTTGCTATGATGCCTTGCTTACTTATAAATGTGTACAGACTGATTATGTGTGAGCTTCAGGGAGAGGATTTATCCCTGCTGATTTAATACAGTCCCTCCCTTGCATTTCTCCCTCCCAGTGTTTCCTTGTGTGCTGCTTTCCCTTTGCATTAGAATTTTTCAAAAAAAAAGAGAAAAGTTTTCCAAGCTTTTTTGAATCATTTTGCTCCATCTTCTTCCTGTCTTCCAGCTCTTAAAAAAACCCTGACAATTCTGGTTTGTAAAGAATTTAATTCGAAGTTGGTGCAGCAGGGCTTCAAACCAGGCACCATAGGGAGGATCCACATGAGATGCCAAGGTAAAGATGGATCTGAAACAGAGAGATCCAGACACATTTATTCCTGGAGCTTTCTCAGCAGGTACAGACTGTGGCAGTTCTCCATATCTATAATCAAGGGCTTGCTCGTGTTGCTTTTTAAGCCTGCCATACATTTCTAGGGACTTGAGTAGGATAAGTATCAGAAGCTTATTGCATAATTGTGATATGAAAAAAAAATAATAAAAGAAATATAGAAGACAAATCTGTTGTCAGTTGTAGCCAAGAACACACCAGAAAACAGCTCATGCTGCTGGAAATGGCACCCCCAATTCAATGTCTGGAAGTTCATAGTTTGAGTGACCTGAGTTTTCCACAGCTCAGCAGCTCCTTCTGCCTCTGAAAAGCAGCCCAGAACAAAGAAACACCCCCCAAACCATCCCCTCTGCTCCCAGTCCTTTCCCTCCTGCCTTTCCCCCTCAGCCCACATTATGATGTTCTGTAACACACACTCTGAAGTGATGGAAACTTTTAACCAAGTGAGACAGGCAATTCCAGGCTGCTGCCAACAACAGAACTATTTACTGAGAAAGAGAAGTATCAAAGCTCTCCCCAAAGCCTGCTTGATCAAAGCCTCTCCTGAGAGGTGCCCTTTGGTGGGAATGAAAACAGGGTCAGAACTGGGTTTCAAAGCAGTTATTTGCATATTATTTGCTCTGCTGTTACACAAGTTCAATGGCTCTTGTGCTCTCACCCTCTGGGGAGTGTGAGATGAGGAGATTCCTCTGTTCATGGGTTATATCTAAAACCAGAAGAACCATGGTGATAATCTGCTCTGATCTGCTGCAGAACTCAGGACAGGAGCCTTGCCTTTTCTCTGTTTGGAGCTCTCTCCTATCTGAGACGTATCATACAACTATAAATTTAATTTCTGTGTGTGGGTTCAGCCTGTTGGGTGATACTGTAACTCCAGGCTGCTTACTGGGGGAACACAAAAAGGAGATTGCTTTGCAATCTCAATAGGAGATGAAATATAGACTTAAAGGAGCTGGGATTTCGTCTCCAACCTCAGAAAACCTCACAAATTAATTGCCCTTCACATTTGCTCTTGTTAAAGGTTAGAGTAATCCATTCCCTTCCGTTGCTGCAACCCAGCATACTGTTATCACTCCTAAAACCTTATTAGATTTCAAAATATGATTAAGTGGATTCTTGAGGGAAGCTGGGGGCGGGGGGAAGAAGGGGTGGGTTTTTCCTTCTGAAAGGTTAAAATTTTCATTTGAACACAGCTTATAGGAATTCTCCTCTTTCATGGTGGTATGTGATAGCTGGAGGCATTACATATTAAGAAACCCTATTGATCTCTAGATTTTAATAAACACTAAACTATTGAGCTTGTGGAAAGAATGGTTTTTAATCAGGAATGATCCCAATATGGTGAGAGAAGTATGCCAGTGTTTCAACCTGCCTTTTTTCCCAAATGCTGCCATCACACACACTGACCAGTTGAGTGCTGCAAGGAGCCAGGAAGGGGCCAACAGTTCTGTCTCATTAGGGATGGCAATCATTCCAAGGGGGAATTTAATCTGGATCTGAAGAGCAGCAGAAAAGGTCAACATTTCTGAAGGAATACTCATGGATTTACATATTTTGCCCCAACAGAAAGGGAGTGTTGTACTTCTTGGCTTTGTTTTGTACTTGTGGGTTTTATTTCCAGAGGAAAGCCAGGCTAAATGTCCCAGCTGTGGCGAGAGGGACGAGTGCAGTGGGTGGGAGAAGGTGTTGGCATCTGGCACTTCATGCTCTGGGAATGCTCACTTTGCTTCATGTGCTTGATGTGACAGCACAGAGCTGCTGAAGTTCTCCTGCTTCCTAATCACCTCAAGGCTTTCTGCCTTTTTATTTGGTACTATTATTGTTTAGGCCATTTGTGCACTCTGAAAATGTGGTATTTTCACAGACCTAAGCTAAAGCTTTTGCTTGAGGTTGATGTTATTGGGTGGCTTTTTGAACTGCTTTAAAATCAGAATGAAGGCTATTGAGCTGGAGGAAAGAGGAGAAGCTGTTCAACCAGCACCTCTAATGCATTCACAAGCTGCAAGACAGCTTCCAGAAAGAGATAATTCTGTGTCATGGGACACTAGATGAAAGGACAAGATCAGGAACATTGCTCAGGATATCCAATGCCTTCCTTAATAGTCAGTTGGCCTCACTCCAAGGGAGCTCAGACAGCTGCTTCATCTCAAGGCCAATTTCATGCTCAGAACAATCTTGGGTTTGAAGCATTCTCAGAACAAGGATGATGTGAGAGGACTGAGAGCATTGCCAGCACCACTGCCAGGCTCTGAGAGCCACCTGCACCCTGCCCATCAGGCAGGTTTGAGGGCTCAGGGGCTCCTCCAAGAGTCCCTCAGTGACAAGATGCTTGTGCAGAAAATAAGTGCACTGCGGTGCAAGGGAAGCAGAAGGGAAAAGAGGGAAAGCAGCTCATGGTATCTCTGCTGTTTGGGTCCTGCTGTGGTATTTTTTAACTAAATTTCTGGTTTGGAAAAAACTTGACTTCAAAGTGCCATTTAAGGCAAAATTCCATCAATTACATATTAAGTGTGTAACTTCTGTTTGCAGAGCCCTGTATCTGTTCTCGTGTCCCTCTGCTGCTTTTCCTCCAAGCCAGATATTTCATTTCTTAAAATCTTCTGAGTTTGGGGCTATTCTGTTGTTTACTGAGTTTATTTTGGTATAGATTATGCACTTTCAGAGGGTGTATTTCATCACTGCTTCACAACTCGTTTGACACCATTCTTCTGGCACATCTGTCACCTGAATAAGACATCTGTGACATAGGCTGCTATAAATCACAGAGGGAAAAACAGCATCAGGGACAGTTTCTCCCAGGGTAATAACCCTGAAGCCCTCTATATGCAGGTTTTGGAATGAAACATATTTTTAAATGAAGGTAAAATTGTATTACTTCTAAAATGCCATGAGATCACTTGATGGGAATTCAGTCAACATTTATTCCATGACTCCAGCCCTTTCCATTAACATTAGCCCTCAGGCATTTTATAAGTGCACAATGTTTTAGGACGTTCATGTGGTCATGAGCCAAAGGCTGTGCTGAATTAGGAATCTAAAGAGCTCCAACTGGTCTAGCATTATTAATCTCTAATTCCCCATCTGCAAGGTGTAACAGGTGAAGAATCCTGTGACCAGAAATTGCATTTGAAAAGCAGAAGAAAAACACGTGTCAGCAGTGGTAGTGAGAGAGGGAGGCTGAAGAGGGAGGGGATCTTGCACATGAAAAAAAGCATGTAAATATATTTTAGCAGAATAAATATGCATGAAAACTCCTGATGCACCACTACTGGAGGCATAAATCTCTGCATTTCAGCTTTGTGAAGTGATTTGGATGCCAAAACAAAGTGGCATTTAACATGCACTTTGCATACGTTTTAATGGCTGTACGAGGTCCAAAAAATGGGAAGTATGGTCTGTTTAGTTCATCTGGGATAGTATATTATAGGGCAGTAATCTGCACAGTGAGCTGTGCTTCAAGAATGTCAAACTGATCATTTTGTCACCAGAATGTTGCTGTCTACCAATCTGAAACCTAAAAGGCATAATCAGAGCTGTATCCAAGGAGAAAAGATTCAAAAATTTTAAAGTCAATACCTGTCAAGTGAATAGGGTTTGAGAAGTGGGACCCTCTCATTTAATCCACTCTTCAGAGTGTACATCCAGCTGACAGGACAGAAAATACATTGCAGGAAGCTCCACAGGGCTCCTCTTCCTTTTTTTGAACAGCTCTGGGAGTTGCTGAAGGGTGCTGGTTGTCCTGCTACTTGGTGCAGCCCACATGGAAGAGCACAAGCCTGAAGTTAAAGCTGGACTGGGGAAAATAAAGACAAATAAACATACAAAGCAATGCTTGGCCAGCTCTGGAAAGGAGCCTTCCAGAGAAGCCAGATATTCTTGCCCTCCTCCTTTGCCCTTTACTCGTGTGACTGTGCTGACAACTCCATCCTGCATCAAGCACAGGACCCTCCTCACACCTTCCTCTTTGGGAATTGTGAGGATCTCACCTTGAATCCAACCTTGGAGCCCCTCTCAGTTACAAATGTGACAGTCACTATAACTGCAGACTTCCCACAGAGTTATTTCCTGCTCAGTCCTGAGCTGCCCTTCCTTCTTCCTTTTCTTTTTCTTTCATCTCTGTAATTAATCTTGGGTTTAGCTGCTGTAGCTCAAACAGCAATTGTCCTTTACAAGATTACACTGAAAAAATGATTTAACACTGTATTACACTGAGCAAAGGGTGATACTAAAAACAGGCAAGTATGCAAACATTTCAGGAGGCAGGTAATCACTGTAGCCAGAAGAGTATATTTGCTAGGAGTTCTGCAAATATTTAGTATTTAAAGGTTGCTGCTGTTATTTTACAGACTTATAATGTCTTGCCAAATTATACTCTCCTAGCCTGAAAACTGATTTTTTCTTTAGCAGAAGGCATGGATGCAAAAAAAATCAGTCAGCTTGGGTGGGTTGGTCCTCTGCAGTTATGTGTGGTCTTTTCTGTGAGCAAGCACCTCAAAGCTCTTTGTGAGTGAGTGATGCAGGATATTTGAGTCCAAGTCAGAAAGGGACTTCAAAAGTTGTAGAACACTCTGTCAACACAAATCCTCCGTACTGCAGGATTTATATAATGACTTTTTCTAAAGAACCTAATTTGAACCATTGAAACACCAGCTCTTATAATGCATAATCTTATAATTTTGTGTGACAGGAAAAGAAATAGATTATTTCCCTCGCTGTTTCAGCTTCTCATTGCCCATAATGACCAATTCCTACTTACATCTGCAGTAATGTCAATGTGCCTCCTCATATAAATCAGACACACAGCATTCTTCTGCATGCTAGTAACAAAAATGATTATTTATTTCAAATTTATAAGCAAGCCTTGGCATTCCTAGCCCTACATCCCCAAGTCCTTTTTCAAGGCAGGGAGATAGATCTGTTGAGACAGATGCCCTCTGTGGAAAGCTGTCCTGCAGCCACATCTTCCTGGAAAGGTGAACAATTTCAAACCCATTTGCCTCAAATGGAGTTCAGATCTCATAGAAAGTCACCCTGATACTTAAAATGAAAGTAGATCCATTGATCTTTATTGATTTCTGACAGTGCAGACTCCTCAGCTGCCTTCAGTAAACACCTTCTGGAGGTCTGGCAGGGGCTGGAGGCACCTCTAGGATTCCTCAAGGCCTCTCAGAGGCTCTTTCCACCCAGAGCTTCTGCAGCCAAGATCCCAAAGATGGTCTTGCAGGTCTCAGAAAAAACAAAGAGGCAGTTCCTGCTCAGCTGCAGTGGAGCAAACCAGGAGCAGCTCCATTAGTGTTAATAGACTTGCATCAGTTGGGTACTGATGTGAGGAGAAAACAAGTATGTGAGGAGAAAATAAGCATGTGGGTTATCTCTCTGCCACTGCCCTTTCATTTGTAATGGCAGAGTTATCATCAGGTTCTTTTAATCACTTGTTTTGCACTGAAGATTAACACTGAGGAACAGGGTTAGAGAGAAGACATTTTTATCCTCTCAGGCCTTGAGTGCTGCTGGAATGTTTTTCTGTGTGGAGAACTCTGGAGGAAGCAAATGTGGATGATGAGAAAGGGCACCAGAATTAGGAACTCTCTTAATGAGGTTGACATCAGTCTCTTGTATAATAGAAAGGTCTTTTCAGTTCACTGCCCCTGCTTCTTCACCCAGACTGTCTGTCATGAGGATCCTCCTTGGCTTCTTTCAGTGCAGCATCTGCTGCTCTTATTCTGAATATCTCTCTTTTTCCTTTGTCCTTATTATGATTTCAGCCATACAAAGAATAATTTCTAAAGTAATTTGAGACTCAAGCTTCCCAGAACTGCAAGATATTTGGGGATTTTAAAAGCTATTTAAAATTAGATCCAATTGGGTTGCCTTTTGGTTTTTGGAGCTATTAGAAGTAACTGGCATGGGGTACAGGGAATCTAAGCAGTGTGGAGGATAGGAATTTGCATTTAAAAATAATGACAGCTAAGGTTCTCAGGGGAGCTGAGAATCTTTAAAGGAAAGTACTTTGAGGCCTGAGAAATGCTGCAAGAACTGAGAACTTGAAAAGTACACTGTGCTTTTCTGAGAGATTGTGCAAGCTTTCTTTTTCTTTTCTGAATATATTTCTGTGTCTTACTGTCGGAGGCCAAACTGTGCTTTGGGTTAACACCTGAGTGTTCCTGAACAGCTGGTTGCACATGGGAGTCCTCTTCCATCTCCTCCACATTTCACATCCACCAGCACTTCTTGTGAGGCTGCAGGGGAGTCCCTTGGCTTGGGACCACCCTGTCGAGTAGGAGACACATTAAATGAGGGCAGGCTGGGAGAGCTGGGGCTGTTCAACCTGGAGAAGAGAAGAGAAGAGAAGGCTTTGGGAAACATTACAGCACCTGAAAGAGCTCCAAGAGAGAAAGAAAAGGACTTTGAAACAGGGCTTTGAAAAGGACTTTGAAACAAGGCTTTGAAAACGACTTTGAGTGACAGGACCATGGAAAATGGCTTCACTCTGCCAGAGGGCAGATTTAGATTAGATATTAGGGAGAAACTCTTCCCTGTGAGGGTGGGGAGGCCCTGGCACTGGTTTCCCAGAGAAGCTGTGGCTGCCCCATCCCTGGAAGTGTCCAAGGCCAGGTTGGACGGGGCTTGGAGCAACCTGGGCTGGTGGAAGGTGTCCCTGCCCATGGCAGGGGGTTGGATCTAAATGATCTTCAAGGCCTCTTCCCACCCAGATCATTCTACAGTTCTAAGGAATCAGCCTAACGCCAAACTGGAGCTTTAGCAAGCAGTTGCTGCTCACACTGAGAGTTTCCAGTAGAGGTTTCTCATATTCCCAAAGCTCTCTTCCCACAGAGAAGTCTGCCAGGCTTTTATTCTGCCTTGTTTTCCAGGTGGCCTTTCTAGGACTCTGAAGTCTTTAGCCAAAAGTTTTAGAAGGGGAGAGCTGATTACTGGGCAGAAGATTGGACTTCAGCAGCATCAGATAAATTTAAGGCTAAAATACATCTTTGCAAATTAAGTCACTGTGTAGGTAAACAGCAAATGCATAAAAGTTTATGTAGTTTCACATCCACCAGTGGCAGATGGAATACAAGGTTTTGATGAGGCATCAAAATTCCAGCTGTGCCAAGAGTGGTTAATGATGGTGTTAATTTTTTTTTCCTTTTCTTGAAAACTGAGGAAATTTGAAGGCTGAAAGGCCACGCTGTTCTTTAGGATGTAAGGAAACCAAGACTTGCAGAGCAGTAGTTGCAGACATTAATTTGGGTCTGTGGAGTTCTTGCAAATTCAAGCAGATCCCTCAGTCTCCCCCTGAGTGCAGAGGGATCTGTGTGTGTGCATAATCCCTCACTTTAATAGGATGGGCTTTTAGCAAAACAGTGTGATGACCTGGAGAGAGAAAAACTCCTGGGAAGCAGCAAAGTGCTGAGCAGCCTCTCTCAGTTTTCTGTTTGGCCATTCCACAGGAAGCTCTCAGCACTTTTTGTTTGATTCTGTGTTGTGAATCCCTGTAGACTTCATCAGAAGGGAGGGGGGGGGAAAAGTTCCACTGCTTGTCACGCTCATTTTTTTTCCTGAGAGTCTCTGAGGGATAGAGTGTCTCTGCAAAGACAAAAGCAGAACTCCTCCTTTGTCAAAAAAAAAAGTGGTCCAGAAAGTTAATACCTTTATCTCCACACACAGAGTACTCGATATCTCTAAGAGCTTTTTCTTTAATTTATTTTTAAATGGAACTGTACATTGCCAAGGACTGGCTCTTTTTGTGTGTGCAGAAGGCTCTTTCTCTGCTGGTTGAATTTACCATGGATAACCTTTCTTTCACATAATAAAGTCCCCCAGGAGAGCAGGTCTGTGCTTTTGGAACCTTCAGCTCCAGCAGCCAATTGAAGGGTCACCCTGTTCTTAAGGGAGAGGCTCCTTGGTCTGTTCAGCTGTCCCTGTGTGACAAAAGAAGCAAGGGCTGAGCAGCAGGTTCAATAGGTTGTATTGTAATGCCAGAGAACACTCACCTTGTCCACAGGAAATCCTCAGCAGCATGAACTGTGCAGCTTTAAAAAAAAAAAAAAACCACAAAAATAAGTCTTGCTCTAAATTACTCAGAGTGAAATAACGATAAATTAGTCTGATAAATTATCATTTTCTGCAGTCAGCTGTGCTGTGTCAGTGGCTTGGTCAGAGGAAAGGTCTTCACCCACCCAGGTTGGGTGACACTGTATGTGAGAACCACGTCTGGGTGTGGATTTTGATTTTACAAAATGCATCTCCCCCTTTTTAATAGATCACTAAAACCTGACATTAAACGTCTGTGGTACATTAAGGTCTTGCTACTACTTAAAAGAGCCAAGAGTCAAGTTATTCTCCACATGTTGCAGTCTCCAGAGATCTCTCTCTGGGCTTTCAGCAGGGACAGCTTCACTTGCTGAGCTCACTGGAAGAGGGGGACAAGGATTTAGGGAGCATCTCCCCAGAGGGTTCAGACAGACCCAAATACACACGATGCTCCAAGATACCATAATGAGCTGTCTGGCAGAGCCAGGCTGAGCCTGAGCAGATATATCAGCTCTCAGCAGGGACACAGTGCTGTGCTGAGAGCACTGCTGACCTCCAGCAGCCTCACATCTTGCTGGCCTGAGGGAAGGAAGGGCTCAGATTCCTCCCTGCAGAGATGTCCCCAGAGTAATGGATTTAAAGTCCACTTGGAATTAAAAAACTTTCTTAAGCACTTGTGAAAATCCCTATTAGGCTTCTCTGTTTGCAAATGCAAACACTTAATAGTCTGATTCCTGGTGTTTGGCTCTCTCTCAGTCTCAGTTTGCCTTTAAAGTGGGGAAGTCCTGTCCTCCACAAAACATATTAAAAAATAAGGAGCTCAGCCAGTGTAATAAACCAGGGATTGCAGAGGGCTTTGTAAGGGAGAACATGCCAATACAAATATTATAGCCTGATTAAGCTCTGATTCAAATAGAATTCTGAAATACAATATAATATTCGAGAGCAGTAGAACGAAGACACAAAGTTTTCACGGGGAGTAGATCTGACAATGATGCACAAGGCTCCAACACTGTTACTCTGCAAAAAACCTGTCGTATGTAGTACTCATTATTTACTCCCACAAAGAGTGAGATTTAAGTTCATTCCTGTTTCTAGGAAGGCAGATCAAAGGATGTGAGTGAACTCAAGGCAAATCAGCCGTGCTATTCTTCACCACTCCTGTACAAGAGATGAAACAGAAACACAAATTCTATTTTCCTGCCATCAAGGTTTACCCTGGTTGGTCCAGAAACACTGAAGCCATTGCAAAATATTTTATATCAATATTTTAACTGTTATAGCAAGTTAGTTTGTAAATCTCCTGATAAAATGACTGGACCACTAGAGATTTGCAGGAGGGAAGTGTTCTCTACCTCCCTTTGCCAGCACTGGAGTAGCTGTGGTGCTCTGAGGCTGTTGTGCAGAGGGGAGTCACTGGAAGGGAGTGTTCAGGTCACAAGTCATTTTTCATGGAACTGAACAAGCTGCCCTCTCAGGCTGTTGATGTATAGCTGGGATCTGAACCGATATTTCCAGTTGTCTAATGAGGACAGAGCTTGGGCAGCACATAACACTAGGCAGAATTACTTGCTCCAGAAAATATTAGGTCATGGTGATTCTTTCATCCTGCCCAGAGGACATGTCTTAGCTGAGATTTTCCAAGTCAGAAAGTTTATGAATTTATTTCTGTGACTTACAAGTTCTTTACTGCAAATTTGAACAACTTGAAAGGTATTTAGTATGTTGTGGTTTCTTCTTTGTGGACTAAACTTTAGCAAATATATTTTATATAACATGGGCTTTTCCTGCTTCCCAGTATATAATTTATGCTTTTTTTTTCTCTGCATTCTTACTTTAGTAAGAATTTCTTTACTTTAATCAATGTAGATGTTTGGAGGAGATTCTCTATGCATTATATAACCTGTCTAGTAATCAGGAGACACCAAGGAGTTATAATTTAACCAATAACAGAGAATGCTCAGGGCAGACAATTCCTGCCAGGATGTGTGCTGGAATACACAGAGCCTGCACAGCCACAGCTCAGGAACAAAGGTCTAATTACACCTTTCACTTGTGTTCAAGGAGACAATTAGGAACAGTGTCTGAAATAGCTGCCCTGGAAGAAATGGGAAAGCTGGGAGCCAGGCAGTTATTTGTTGGGAGAATTTGAAGATGTGGGTGCTGGAAAGCAGGGAAAGGAGCCTTTTGTGTCCCCAGCCTGGATCCCATTGGAAAATGTCACCATTCCCTGTCTCTGGTACAAAGGGTAACAGGCCCTGGAAATAAAGGACTAAAGAGGGTTAAATTTGGGACTGTCCAGCTCTGCAGACTTTAGTGCATGACCATGACTCTGATCAGGACAAGGCCTTAAATGTCTGAGACAAGTATTTGTGAAGGACCAAAAGTTTTCTTTGCCCCTGGGATTGCTCCAGACAGTCCTACAGTATCCCTTGGCTGAGGCAGCTCCGAGGAATCCCTGCAGGGCAGGTTGGACAAACAGCCAGAGAGGGAAAGGACCTGCTGTGGTTTCCACTTCAGGCAAGTGCTGGTTGAGCAAATATGCACTTTCTAAAGATTCCTGGTCCAAGTTTGGTCAAACAAATAGCTGTATCTATTTTATCTCCCTCTGGCTGCCCAACAGGATGCCTTTTTTAATGGAAAGCAGAGATGTGCATGTCTAAAATGCAGCAGGCTCAGCCCTGGAATGAGGTCTGTGTGATGACCTTTCTCCAACTGGATCATTTTTTTGTGGTATTTTCTGCAGATTGCAGCAGGTAGCAAAGAGTTTTAGTCAAAGCTTTCAAATACTGTAATTTGATGTTCCAGATGGTGCTGTATATGATGTTATTTTGACTTTGCTGTTACATTATTTTATGCTCTTTTTGAAAACTAATCACATCATGTGACCAAAAAACCTGATTACATTATTTAAATATTTTCTTATTAGGCTATAATATAGGTAAAATTTGGAATGAAAAGAATTGCTGGAGATGTCCTTTTTTTCCCTGAGAACTATGATCTTCTAATAAACATAATATTCCTCGCTGAAAAAGACATCTATTTATTAAAAAGAGCCATTGTTTGCTTTTCAAGGTAATGTTTTGGACTTTTGTTTGCTCCTTAAGACTGAATGAATAATGTGTATTTGCAGTCAGTGTGCATAAAGCTGCATTATCTTTCATTACTCTTGCAGCCTTTCTGGGGTGTTAGGTTGTGAAATGTATTGTAATTAAAAACGAGGAGGTAGCTTTAAAAAAAAATACTTCTCCGTGGCTGTGCCTGGGAAAAGAAACATTATTTCCTCTGTGACAAAAGAATAATAACCCTGGCAGATGGGTTGCTGCAGAGCTGGAAGAAAAGCTCTGTTAGAGGGGGACTGACAAAGCCATCTGTGCCGAGCAGGAAGTCCTGTCGTGGAGGTAATAAAAAGACACTATTTCGGTTCAACTGGGTTCCAAATAATCCCCACTTTAGGCTTTCTTTCTGACTTGGTAGGTAAATATCCTGGTGCTAAGATATTAATGGTTTACTGAGGTGACCTTGTTGTTGTTACCTCAGCCAGGAGTGTTTGAGAAGTGGGTGCCTTGCCTGGTTCTCTCTGCTGGGTTGTTGCCAACACCTGAGTTGGCATCAGCCCAGAGCAGGTCCAGAGCTGTTCTGCTGCAGTCCTGGCTGTGACAGCCACAGATTCATCCCACCCATGCAGGAGGAGGGGAAACCTTCCTGTATTTACAGGGTAAGGTGAGTCTTTGAGGAGGATTGTCTGGAGAAAACCTCTCAATAGAACCTCAAGGGAATCGTTGGAATTTGACTTTTGTTTTGTTGGCTGTTCGAAATTACCCAACCTTTTCCCCTCTTAAAATAGATTAATGGATTTCCCACTAATCATTCCTTCTTTTTTCTTTCCTTTCCAGTGGTTTTCAGCTACTTTTGCAAGGGAGGATGGGGTAAAGATTTGAATATTATTGTCTTCTCTGGCCTGTTATACAAACAAGACACATTGCTGTCAATAGGAGCCAGATTGGATCCCCACTATTTGCTCTCTTTATTTTTGCATTCTTTTTTTGCTAAAAAAAAAATAAAAAGTCCTGTTAAAAGAGGTGAAGCAGAAAAGCTTCTTTCAAAAATAATTACTCAGAGGCTTTCAAGCCATATGAAAAGGAACAAAATCTAAAACCCTAAATCTCCAACAAGGAAACACAAACCCAAGAGTAATAAGCCTTACCTTGAAAAGACAGAAAAGTGCAAACCAGAACATTCAGATCCAAATCCCATGGTTTCTTCTTCAAGATGGGTGACATCAAATTCCAGACCTGATCAGGCTGCTGCTCTTTCAGGATTGCTGAAGTCAGACCCAAACAAACTGGTGCTTGCTTTGTGATTTGGTCTGAGCTGCAGCTCCAGAATCATATTGAAAGGCAAGATATCAGAAGGGCTACTGATGTTGGGATCAATGCTGTGTTTGAGAGGAGTGAGAGTCTTACAATAAACAGCAGGGATTGTTTGTTTTTGTAGGGCCTGAAATACTCTAACAGCTTGCAGATATTTTCACTGTGAAACCTGACTTCTGGTATTCCAGTCTCAGACTTGCTGCAGATGCAAAGCTGGACACCCCTCTGAGCTTGGACCCAAGGATGCCCTTTGGAAAACTGGCTTAAAGCATGTGGACTTGAGCATTACTTTTGTCTGAGGATGTAGATTTAAAGGGAAAACAACTGTAAGTGTTTGATTCCTTCTTGGGAGGTTTCTGGCACTTAACAAATCACTTCTGGGGGAGCAATTATTCCTAAAAATAATAATAATGGGTTCTGTGTAAAAAGGCTGGTACTTGATTAATTATGCCCTTTTTTTTCTGGGTTTGTAAGAAGAAGCTGGAAAGGGAGAGAAGAGCAATATTTCACAACTCCAGTGCTTGATGTATTGCTGAGAAAGAGCTCACCCCAAGCTGGGTTCAAACTTTTTGCCTGTACAAAGGGAACAAATGCCTCAAGTGCAAGAGCAGGTTTAGTTCTTTGCTTTCCTAATCTGTTTTCTGACTCCAAACTCGTGTTTCTTTGCTTTGCTTTATTGACCTCGAAATTAGCAACAGTAAACAGACCAATATAAATCACCTTGCCAAGATGAAGCTCTTTCATGGTCCCTCTCATAAACCATCTCTGGGGAGTCATTACATGATCCTCTGTAATCAAACAGCCTTGGTGCCATGGATGAACAGAAACCACAGTGTTATTTAATGGTACAAAGCAGGGTTAATTAACAAAGTGAGGTGATTAATTCAGTGAGACACCTCAAGTAAATGTGAGAGTTTGAGTTTAATCTCTGGATGTTCCTCCACTGCTGAAGCTATTGTATTTTCACTGGAACAGGGAAGAGAACATAGAGTAGATGTTTCTGTCAAGAACATGCTTGACACAGCCAAAGGCATCACAGTTACAAGCTGTTCAGGTGTTTAAGATGTGCTGTCCATGCTGTAGCATTCAGAACTACTCTGTTTTCAGAGCTCAAATTTACAAAGACTGTGAAAAAGAAGCCAGAGAAAATTAGCTCTATAGCCCTCTCTTTCTCATCATTGCAATAAGACTAATGAATTTGGGTGTAAATTCAAATCAGTGCAAATGACTCCTCCTCAAGCAGGTAACTGGGGAGCTCCAGCTGCCTGATTCCAGTTGACTCTGATTCCAGGTGACTCTGATTCCAGTTGACTCTGATTCCAGTTGACTCTGATTCCAGGTGACTCCCTCCTACCTCCACTGGCAGTCCAGAGATCCCACCATGAGCCCCTCTGTGACTGTAAATGCAGAGACCCGGGCTGGGGTTCAGATGAGACATGGCAGAGGTTGCACTATGCCAAGGAACAGGTAGTTCTATGGAAAATGTTGAAAGAGGCTGAAAATTAGCCAGAATAAGCCCTCAGTTGTTTAACTGCTCTCCCTCAGTAAGATGGGTTACTGAAGAAGAAGGTGGGATCCTTTTCTCTGCACACTTAACTATAATTCCCCCACGGATACTAGGGATGATGTGTTGAAGCAGGTATTACTGTTTCAGTTGCTTAATTGTTTGCCACTTTAGGGCCTAGACCTTTCAGATCTTTCATTGCATTAATGGCACAGGAACTGCCCTCTGATGACATTTAAATCCCAGCCCAAGGTGCTGACCTAAAGCCCACTGAGTTTGCCCACAGCCCTCAGACCCTCATCACCCAGAGACCAAACTCTCCCTCTCTGAACATACTCCTCCTGCTGCAGTAACCACAGAGTTTTCTGAGAATAGCAAGCAATATTTCAGGAAGATTTGCAAAATCACATCATTTGGGAGCAGAATAAGAGCTGATTAGCCATATATTAGTACTGATGGGAAAGTTTTCTTTTGTATGGAGAACGTTGGACAGAACACACTGTTAACAATGGCCTCTAACTGAGGGTTTATTACTCACTATTGGAGCCTTAAGACTAAATTGGACTCTTTAAATACAAATGTCTTTATATTTTAGCTCAGTCACAATTAATTCTTTTACTCTCCTGGAAGGGCAGCTTAGTAACAATTAAGTGTCTTCCACTCCTGGAAGATAAACCAGCTTATGGAATGCTGTGTCAGGGAGTCACAAACATGAGGTTGTTGGAGGAATGAAAAGCAGACTTTATGTTCAGGGTTAATAGTCCCTCTTTGGCTGTTTAAGAGACCTTCTATAGTAAAACTCATTAAACAGGTGATAACAGCTTTTCAAACCAGACTGAATTAAATGTTAAAATTTCAAACTGAGTTGAGCTTCTGTTTCTGACAGAAGGAAACTAAGTGGAAGATGAACAGAAATGTTAAGAAACTTCTCATACCTGTGAAATTGCTAGGATGGGAAAATTGCCTTCCCCTGTTAGCAACCAGTCTGTGGTTCAGCTCCTCAGAAAGGGGCTATTTCATCCCCAGTAGAGAGAGTGGGCAGAAATATCTGAGCATTGGAAGAGCTAATCTTGAGGGAAGGTTTTTAATTGTCTTTGGCTGAACGCTCCTCACTGTCTTTTGGACCAGGGAAATTATTTTCTTAGTGCCTTCACCTTTGCTGACAGAGAATATAACACCTTCCTGTTGTTCCCCCAAGCACTTTGCATTATTGCAATGGGAACGAAATTTATAACATTGTGAGCATCATAAAGTTGGGCAGGCTGCATCCCAGCCAGTCCCCATCATTCTTTCAGAAATAATACAATTTTAAATAAATGCAATCCCAAGTGTTCCCTTTAGTTATCACCACGAAACAATGCCTGGGAATGTTGCTGGCTGCAGCTGCCAGGAAGACTGATGGGGGCCCGTTGAAAAGCCTGCTCACTTTCTTAAAATGCAAATACCTGCAGCCCATACCTGGAAACAGCTAATGAGCAATTGCCCTTGGAAACATAGAAGACAGAAGACATTCCATCCTGTTCCTTTATATATTCACAGGCAGGACTTCTGGGTAATTCACCAGAGCCATAACTCACTATATGATTCATTAGATGTTAAAAAAAATGCTTGGAGTTGTCATAAAGAAGATGACAAATGTGCAAACTAGATGTGCAGCTGGGATGAATCTGCAGAAGATGAACAAAGACTTTTGTGCTATTTAGAAAGTTCAGAAAATGCTTTCAAAATTCCCCAACCACAAAACTCCAACCCAGGGATGGCCCAGTTTAGCAAATGCTTTCATATACTGTTTGTCACAACAAATGTGTCTGTTTAATTTTCAAGTAAATGTTCTATAGGAAATTGTCAGATCTTGTGACTAAAGACCAAAATAAAAGCAAAACTTCTGAATAATCATACCATACATCTTAGCTATTCTATCTAAAATGTTTTGCTTGACCAAGCAGGAAGAGTTTTTCTCACAAGCTTCTAAGATTCAGAAAAACTTCAATGTATTATTAAACTACGTTAAAAAAGATAGTAATATTAAATATTAAAAAATACATCCAAATTGATCCAAAGTCCGACAAATTTGGGTCACATCTTAGTTCTGTTCCTGATCACATTAGTTCATTGAAAACCAAATGCTCCAGGTTGATGTTTTTTACTCTTTGTTTCATTTTTATGAGAGATTTGGACTGAGATCAAATGATGATCAAAACAATGCTGTTATAATGAGGGCCATCAACCTTCAGCTGTCCATCTACTCTGTGCTATACTTTTGGGAAGTACACCAAATAATTGTAAACTTACTTTTTTATTTCAGCTAACAAATGTTCAGGTTATATTTCTGTACTGTCTAGAAATGGAGACAAAATAGTTGTGAAACAAAGGAAATGGTCAAAGGAGTGAAGAGTTCTAACCCAGTACATCTCTTTCCTCTTACATTCACGTCATCACAGATAGATACTTTTTTCCAGGCAATGTTTCTGCAGAGCTAAAAGGCTTGTGGATTCAACTGAGGTCCACATCATGCCATGAGATTAAAGGAGATGGGCTATAAAGATAAAATACAGGAATGACTTATACGCTCCCTGAAAGCATTTTGTTTCATATCATTGTGAAAAGTCTTTTGATTATGGAGAAAGGATCTAATTTCACAAGCCTTTCATGTAAATAATTCAGCTCTAAGAAACCATGCCAGGCCACTTTCCTTTTGATGCCTTGCAGTGTGTGAGCAACAGCAACCTCAACAAAGCAAAACTTCTCCTGCTTCTGAAAGATGCTGATGACTCTCCAGGAATATTTATAACTTGCCAAATAGCCTGAGCCTGTTAACTCTGGGGGCATTGCTGAAGCTTTTATTTTCCTAATCAAGATTTGCACATTTCTGAGGAATGAGCTCTGTCACTCTCACTCCTGAGACTTTGTCATTCCTTCCTTTGCTCCAAAGGGGACACAAAAATGTTTCAGGTTTTCCAGCAGGTAGGAGGTCAATGGTCCCCATGACCCTGTGGGTGTGACTCCTGTTTCAGAGCACCTTTGCTAGCCCATGGATAGGAATATTCTGCCTCCTACACCCACTGCCAGAGGCACTGGGAGAGTGGATAAGTAAATTCACTGACTCTCATGGCTGTGCACACACTGCTGAGCTGAACAGCAGTACTGTGAATAAAGATGCCAGGGATTTAGTCCTCAGTCTCCTACAGGAAATGCACAAGCCCCATGGGAATTTTTGACTGCATTTTTACATTTGTCCAGAGCTGAAATGTTCAGAGTTTGATCAGCAAGTGAATGCTTTGACACTGCTTTTTTTTCATGACAGATCTCACAGGTCACTCTCCTGCTCACTGTGAAATAAAACTGTCAAACCTTGAAAGCTGCCATGGAGCAGGATGTGCATCCTCCCAGCAGCTTGGCCTGCCCTTGACATGATTATTTCCATGCTGCACACAGGTGAAACAAAGCTGAGAGATGAAAGGATACACCTTCCCACTACATTCCAGTTCAGGTTGTTATCCTCACTTATCCTCACCTTTATCCCCTTTCACCCTTTGGTTGTCATATAATACAGAATCATATCATGTCATATTGTATCATATCATTTCAATGTGTGGTTTCTAGAGCAAGAGTGGACCAGAGGCTTTGGGTGATCTGCAGGCTGGGTGTCTGTGTAGTTGCAAACTTTCTCCTTGCACTACCCCTCACTCAGACTCTACAGGTGGCTCCCAGTAACCCTAAATCAGAAAGGGCTGCTTAAGTGACGTGTGGTTTAAGCTTCCTGGATTGACTTTGAGCTCAAAGAGAAGAAATAGAACAGTTCTACGATGTGACACCAATCATGGCTGGCAGGGAAGTCCAAAATCTGCTGCTGGCATGTCCAGTTGGCTCTGAAGTGCTGGACTCAGGAAAGGTGAGCCAGACAAGCCATGAAAGACAAGCCAGGGGCTCAGGTCACAGCTACAGATGCTGCTGGAAACAAATAAAAGCTAACCTAAACACTGTCAACTTCTTCCCTGGTGTTCATTCCTATAATCACATCAGCTCTTCCTTTAAACCATCTTGCTTATGTGTGCACTGAGCTGTGTGAAAAGCAAATGATTCTTTTGATTTCCCTGCATGGCCCTTGGAAGGTTTATTTCTTGTCTTGGATGTTCTCCCTCTTGCTGGGAGGGTCCAAGCCAGCCTTCCCCATTCCTCCCACTCTGCTGCTGCACTTTGCTTGTAATTAATTCCAGTCTCCTGCCTGTTTTTTTAGGGATTTGACTTGCCCACCTTCCCTGCATTATCTCATGCCCTTGTGTTTCTACTTGATGTGGACATTTGTGTGTTGGCATCCAGGCTGTTCCTTAATATATGCAGTGAACCCTTGTGGTTCTGGTAACAGTCTGCACTTGGGTGACAGAATTATCTTACTGAATATTCCTATTTGTGCCACTTGTTTGCTCAGGAAGGACTTCATTCTGTTCTCACAACTGATTTTTTTTCCCAGTGGAATCCTAATACAGGGATCTTTTAATTTGAAATTCTCAGAATTTGTATTTTTTTTTCTCCCTGGTGCTGTGTAGTTTTGATTTCCATAACTTTAACTTTAGTGCATGCAGTGCTTAAAATTCCAGCGACTGTGTTAGGTCTCTTTGTTATATGTATATGAGGGAGAAGCTCAGTACAATTTCATGCATAAAGAGACACAAGTACCAAATTTAAGAGTCTTTTTATTGATCTAAACATTGAGATGTACCTGCCTTAGAGAAATTATCTTCAGGCACGTTAACTCTGAGATGGGTGTGTGCTCAGAAGTGTAACAGATTATCACAACATAATATGGCCATTACACAGGACTGTTTTAATGATCACGAATGTGACTACCTTGTAATAACATGATATTCTCCACACAGCTAACAAAAATACTTATGAGCTGGTGTGTGACTTATGCACACAATTTGCCTTACACACTGCAGTGAATCTGGACTGTGTTTTATAGGGCTTGGCACAGAAAAGCTATTAAAGGAGCAAGTAGAGGGCCCACAGGGGGAAGGAAATGAAAAGAGCCTTGCCATGGTTTATGCAGCACAGTCAGGTCTTTGTGGGGCTGATCCCTGTTGACTCAGGACAGTGTGTTAAGTTGTGCTCTTCAGGGCTCATCCCCACTGTGTGGAACTGGACAGGAACATTTGCTCAAGGGAAAGGCAGGAGAAAACAAAGTGAGAGCCTGGAGTGAGAGCCCAGCTCAGGAGTGGCTCTGGAGCAGCACTGAGCAGCTCCCCTGTGCTCCTGGTTTCCCACCTGCTCCCTCTTGCCCTCTGGGGTAGTTCTGGCTTTCTGGCACAGTCAGGAGGCAAAATCCCAGCTCAGTAACAGCTTGGCTGCTGGAGCAATCTGCCTGGGAGTGCTCATGCAGGAGCTCTGATTATACAGACACTGATTTAAAAGCAATGAATCTGGGGGGGAACTGCCTCAAGCCACTTATTAGACCATGAGGAGAGTTGATTAGAACATGTGCCTGAGGTGAACAAGAGGCTGTAATGGTAATAATCCCAGATCCTACTGAAGTAAGTAAATAATAACCTGTGAGATGAGCTAAAATTCAGTTTTCTGTTGCCTTGTGAGGTGAACTGTGTCCACCTTTCCCCTCACACTTTGTGGCGAAGGAGAAGCATAGTATGTGTTCTGAGAGTTCCTGAATGGGGGCAGAGGGGCAAAACACTGTCAAAAATGCCTGGAAATACAAATAATAAATCTGAAGGACAAAAATATTTAAGCAACATAATTTTTACTTTTATTTCTTTTGGGGGTTGGGTTTTTGGGTTTTTTTTTTGTTTGTTTGTTTGTTTTTTAACAGGGGTTTCTAGATAATGCCAAAGCTGGTCTTTGCTTTGCTAATGACATGCTGCACAAAGAGAAGAACATGTTTTAAAACCCAGAGTGCTCGTTGTGTGGTATCTTGTGCACTGGGCCCAAAGGAAAGGTCCTGCTCTCTCTGCTGTAGTGATGTCTTGGTTGAAATGGTGCCAGTTATGAGGAGTTTCAAATCTTGTGGGGTAGAAGTTTAAACAGCAGCAAGAATATCATTATATACTGTTAGATTATGGTGACCACACTGCAGCACTTCAGTAAACACCTTCTTTAGTCCTCTAGTTCTTGGATCATCTGCACATGAGTCAATAGAACAGGTTTATCTCCAGACAGAGAATTTTGTAAAAATGTTGTAGAGCACAAATACTTGGGGAGGGCAGGTGAGAGGACTCTTAGCAAACTGTCCTGTTCATGATCCTGGGTTGTGCCATGTATCCCGATAATGATGAGATCAAGTTTTCCTTTTTCCTCTTTAGAGAAATGAAATTTATTTCTGTGAATCCTGACAATGAAATCTGCATTACAATGCATGGCCTTCCTAACCTTCTGCCTTTAGTATTCCAACTTTCCTTGTTCATAACAATGATTTTAAAATCTCCTGAGCATACAGTATGTTTGGATGGTAAAAGATTTTCGTAAGAGAAAAATCTTAAATTAAAATCTGAAGTTAAGCAGCATATAAGGACAATTAAACACACAGGTCTCACTTTGCTACATCCTCCTGCTTGTTGTGTTGCTGCAGGTTTTGTTGCTCGTGATCAAAAGATGAATACACAGTTCAGACAGACACAAATAGGTCACCCTCTCCTGCCTGGCAGTATCAGGATTGTGCAGCTGTAGTTGAGGTTTGCAAGATCTTTAACAGAAGTTCATTTCTCATTCAGAACACAGACAGATTTGTGTTGCTGAATCCTTTTCACATCCACTCACCACACAGAAAAGCATGTGCTAAATTGAGTTCAGCCCACAGCAACAGTTCTTCTGATAACCTTGGATTGCAGACTGCATGGACAGAGGACACTTAAAGTCTTTAGCAGGAATGCTTATTAAATAAGCCCCTGCTTTTATAATAAAAGCCCAATTTTAATAAAACACTCTCAGGCATTCTGTTTCAAGTAACTGCATTTATACAGCCAGGTGCTCCTCTTGCTTTTATCTCACCACTTCTAGCACGATCTCAATTTATGGTTTTAAATTTTTTGACTTTTGCCCATTTCTCTTTATAATTGGGCTTTTCTGTTTAACTCCCTCTTTGCCACCATCAAATCACCAAAATGCTGTTGCCACTGCTGCTCAGATGTTGCCATTTCAACTGTTTAATTACAGTGCTCCTGGGACTTTATATCCTGTTCTTTATCACTCTAATGCAGGTTTGTTTCTGAGGAGAAGTAGCAGCAGGGAACCACAGACTTGAGGGGAGGTTTCACACTTTCCCTCTCTCTTTTCTGGCTCTGAAATGTAGGGAGCTCTTGGGGGCACACAGACAAATCTTTTTACTTTCCCTTCCCTTTCCTCAGCACTTGCACCACGCAGCAAAAATCCGACTGTTGGTGTTTTGCTCCAGCTCTCTAACAAATGCAGTGCAGCATTTTTGGATGTCTGCTGGGGGAATCCTGGAGTGGGCTTACACTCTTGGCTTTTGTGCAAGAACAAGTGCCCTGCTCACCTTCTATGAATTTTTCTTTGTCTAACCAAGGGGATGAAGCAGCTCTACAACAGGAGATTAATGGGCAATAGGTGATATTTGTCTGTGAGTCCTCTCTGGGGCCACACTGCTTTACCCTCAGGGTTGGCCTGCAAAAGAATCCAAGAGAAAAACAGACAAATGCCCTTTCAACAGATTATCATCTACTCTCACTGGATAGAATAATACAATATAAGTAAAATAATGTATCAAACAAGACTTCCATATGATAAAAGAAAGGATGAAAAATCCCATTAAAGTTGAGTGAACGTGGAATATTTTTATCTGCATATAGTTTCATGGCATCATAGCTTCATATCTTTATCATTATCCTTAACAAAACACTTCCATGTCTAATTACCAAAGCCACTTTACTCTTCCTCCTTTTAATTTTACCCTATGAATTTTGCCTATCATTAAGTTTCATCCTTTCCTTCGCTCTGGATGCAATTCCTTTCTAACAAAACACATTCTTACAAGCAATGGAGCTTTCC
>JAWWLV010000030.1:9352078-9364465 GCA_035041135.1 Platyrinchus mystaceus
TCATTAACTACTCTGGAACTGTGTTCTCCAAAAAGGAGTCAAAAGCTTCCTCAATTTCTGTGCAAAATACACCTGATGTTGCACATAGAAAGTGACTCTCAAAAGCACACAAAGTACAGGCAAGCAAGTTAAAACTACTGACTAACAAAAAATGTGTGTGATTCTTCATCTGAGAATCCCCCAAGAAAAGGGAAAATACAGCAAAATAACATTAAGTATGGCCACCACAACCTGCTTTTCATATTCATGTTTAGTGAGCCATATTGACTGAAAAAGAGTACAGAAAATGACTTCAGGGAGGCTGTTTTCATGAGTAAGATTGCACCCTGTAAGTATGAATTCTAGAATTAGGCCTGACTGACAATTTTTGTAAAGCACAGTCCTGCCCATAATGATGCTCAGCACTTGCTCTGACCCATGTTTATTAAATATATCACAGGTAGCTGCATCCCAGCAATTACTGTTGGGGCTGAAGACAGGAACTGGTGAATTCTGTGCAGCACAGCTGAATTTGGAAGTTAGGAACTGTGTTCAGGCAGATTTTGATTTGCCAGGACAGCTTTGCCATTCAAGGACTCAGCATGGGGAATGATGGAGGTCCCTGCTGAGCACTGGGTGAACACAGCTGTGTGCTGAGTGTGATGAGTGTAGTGATGCTGAGGTAAAGAAACCCCCAGGATGCTTTGAGGTGAAAACTCCTGTTCCTTGCACGTGGTATCAAGAGCTCAAAACCATAAAACTGGGCTCCTGTTGCAAAAAGCAGTGGTTATGTGGATCCTGCTTCTTCAGCCAGAACTTTCCATGAAAGAATTTGTACTCTAAGCAAGGACTCCAGTGGAGGACAAACATCAGTAACAGGGAATGAATGCAGCCTGCTGAAAAAAAAAAAGCCAAGACAAACCAAAAAAGCCCTGTGTATAAGCTCATGAAAGTGGAAGAGAAAAATAAATGCTGCCTAGGGTTTGCCAATCAAGAAAAAAACAGGCTGGCAGGTTTTCTGCTGCTTATCTGAGCCCTGAGCAGTCAGAGCATCCAATCTTCAGGAAGAAGGTTTCTCTGAAGGTCTTTATTGAATTTCTGAGCCTGAATTACCTAAGATTTTAGCTGTGCAGCAGAACTTGGGAGAAGGAAGTCAGTAATGGTTGGGCTGAGATACTGCATCGTGCTTCTCTGATATCCAACCTTAGCAAAATGCTTCCAAAATAAAAAGGCAAATCATTCTCCCTCCTGCTAAGGAACAAAAAGTTGCTACAAAGATGGAAGATGGTTATTTCTCCTGAGCTTCTTTTACTGCTGTGCTTCTCTTAAATACCCTGCCATGGCTGGGGAGCAAAACCTATAAAGAAAAAAAAAAAAAGACCAAACAGGGAAAGAAAAAATATGCAAGAGAAAAATACCAAAGTAGCCTCTAAGTTTACCCACAAGGTCATAACTATGTTTAAGTGCTTTGCTGAAATAACTTGTGCCATTCGGGCTCTGGCAAGGGCTGTCTCATATTTTATGTATGAATTCTGAAACCCCTGGTTGATGTTATAATATAAACACTAGTAATTATTTTTAATATTATGGCTGAAGATAGCAGTCAGCTACTGGATCCCACTGCTCTAAAAGACCCAGGCTATGAGGCTGCCCTTGTCCTGAAAAGTTTACAGTCTAATTACTAGTTGGAAGCAGTCTGAGGATCAACAGTCACACGTCTACAGACACATATATTTTTCTCCTCAGTTCCCCAAAGAAATGCACAAAAACAAATCTGTACTTCATTTAAAGCTACATTTAAAGAAAATTAGATGTCATAAATAAAGCTGAGTCTGAGGGGAGAAAAACAGACAAGGAAGATTTCCCAAGTTGGAAATGTAGAGTGTTAGGAAGAAATACACTCAAAAAGCTGTTCTTTTATTAGGTAGGACCTGTTCACACAAATCAGACAATAATCAATGAGTCAAATAAGTACTTTCTTATAAATTTACATCTTTAGCAAAGATAGAGTTAGTAAATTAACATCAAAGTCCCAAAAGAGGCATGTGGACAGATGCTGGGAAATTTGGTATCTTCCAGAACAATTATCTTATAATCAAGTCTGTGAAATGACAGAAAAATGTTAGTTAATACAATCAGCTTAGAATAAACATGAAAGAGTATTTAACAATAGTGTAAGATAAAAATCTGTGTGTTACAATTTCATAAAACAAAATTAAGACCTTTTAATTATGAAGTGCTGTAAAAACAATGCAGAATCCTCCAGAAAACCATGACCAAGCCTTGATCTTGTTGCTCTGACTGAACCCTGTGCCACTGCAATGTTTGTCTCCGTCTCGGGATTTGGGAGCAGACTGTCAGTATTTTGGGTGCACACCTGGAAAACAGCAAAGATGATCTAAAAGTTCCTGCTGTGTGTCTTGGTGACCAATAAATGATGCAAGAGGGGAGGGAGATGTGTCCTCCTTTTGTTTATGGAACTCTACAGGTATTTATTTGTTTGTGGTTCACCAGGAAAATCCTTTTCTTTCTGAAGTGGACTATCACAGGAATTGCTGCCATATCCACCCTGCATTAATATTCAGGATCTGCACTCATAATCCATTGCTAAGCAACACTTAACAAAATTGATCGTGCATTAAGCAAGCTCTGGAGCTTGAATAATACATTATTTCCTCTTTCTGCTTAAAATCAGAGAAAACCTTTGGTCGCTTTTTGAACGTCACAATATTAAAACTTTATATTCAAAACACAGATTTTAATTGTTGGGAAAGTCCATTTGGATTAAGGATTGGATGCAAATTGGTGCTCTTTAATGCTCAGAGTAAATAAACTGCAAAAAATTGTTCAACCTTTGAAGAATGTGGAAAAACTTGAAAATGGAAAAGAATGTAATCCAGAGCAGCCATATCCCATATTTTGCATTCAGATACTTTGAGGGCAATACCTTGTCAGTAAGTGTGTGTATATCTTAAGCATCTCTGTCACAGTTTATTTATATTCTGTATTAAGATCACACAACTGTGTGCATTTATATGCTGAATAGAGGACTTTCTGATTCCCAGACACAAATTTTATGTACATAGGAGATAACTTTGCCTCTCTGGAGTTTTCTGCAGGGGTGCTGGGGATAGAATTCCATGCCTTGAAGTTGCTAAAAACTACCTGTTTTGCCTACCAACCTGTTCCTCTGGCACTGCAGGATGGCTCCCTGGAGTAAATTCCCCAATGCCTTAATCATCCTCATCTTAAGAGTCTCCAGCAATGTCTCCTTTGGGAGTTCCCTGCACAGCCTGTTAGTGCCAGACAGTTCTTATTTGTATCCATCCTACCTTTATTAAGCCAGAGTCCTTCCTGTCTCTATCATTCCCAAGCCCCTGCTGCACCAGTGCAAGAGAGAGTGCAAGAAGTGATTTTCTCATGATTACAGAAGGTTGTAGGTGTTGGGATAAATATGGATGCTTCCACCTCCATGGAATTATTGGATATCTCAAAACTCTGAAAATTTGGCCCTAGAGAATATGAATTGGTTCATTTTAATTATCTGATGTTTCATTCAATAAGACACTTTTTTGCTAAATCTGAAATATAATTTTAATTCAGAATTCCTAACAGGATCCAGACAAGGTGTTAATTTGTTGACACCTCTTATGGTTTATGTTTGCTTATGCTGCATTAGTCTCCCTCAAAGTACCCATGTTGTAACCCCTGTGATTGATCTGGGAAACTTTAATCAAAGGTTCTTCCAAGAATCTGTACTTTGCATTTAGGAAGTGTATGAGTTGTTTAAATGAGTAGAGAATATAAATTATGCATCATTTTCCCAAGGGGCTTTTTTGGTAAAATTAACCAAACCACTCCACATTCTTATCTTGAGGTTAGATTTTTTTTTCCTATTTGTCTTCATCAGTGTAAACTTTATGCTGTGACTTAAAGAGGGTGAGGGGAGCTGTAGTTTTTCTATCCAGTTGAGGGAAATTCATTACTCAATGCTTTCCCATATGATGTTAAATAACATTTCACTCTTGCTGATTTGAACTTCATGTGCTTCCCTGTCACTACACAGGCATAAACCAGGATGGAAACATCTGCTCTTAATTACACACTCCTTGGTTTTTGCAGGGAGCACAACAGTTTGCATTTACCCCCAGTAAGGAGAAGGGAATTTATCACAGTAAGCCAGCAAGAGTCAGGTGTGGGTGCCCTTATATCCTTCTTTCTGGGATTCTGGGACTGAGAAGCCTTGAGTGAGAGCTGGGGGATAAATCTGGGATCCAAGCCATACTGCTGTTTTTCCACCTTTTTCATGTCTCTGTTGAGAGCAGCTTTAGTTTTTGAACATCCAACAGGTTTTCCATCTTCTGTTGAATAAAATGTCAGCAAGTGATTCAACTAGTTTAATTTATTTTTATTTTGTTTTACTTTAACATGAAGTCTGGAAACAAGTCTAGTCTGTCTGGGCAGTTTCTTTTTTCTTTTGACACGTTCTCCCAACAACCCTTTGGAGTGTGAATGATGAGAAATATTGGTCAGGAGTCTGAAGCCACAATTCAAATTAATGGCTTAAAACCACACATTCTAAGCAGCCTATTGAGCTTGTCAGTATTTACATATCTAGAAAAATAAGTTGAGGCATAGAATCACCTATTTAATTGTAGTATCTTGCATAAAAGCTGCTGAGGGAGGATAGAGAATAATGCAATTATTATATAGTTGTTTCTAGATCATGTTGTTAAATCCTCCTGAGCAGAGGACAGGCAATATTTTTTCTGTGGCATCAGTGTGCTGGTGATTGTCTCCCAATGTGCTCTTCCAGTGTGGTCTCTCTGGCTGGCCTAGGTGACAATATTTAATAGCACATGCTTCATTTGAGGCCAGACTTCAGACCCTTTCTTAGACTTTTTAATGTCTAAAGTCACCTTTGTGTATCTCTTCACACATTTTTCTATGAAGCCTTGGGGAGTCACTATCTTTGCCTCTTTAACAATTTAATAACCCCATTTTTAAAAGTATATGGGCCAGGAACATGCAGAGCTGACTTGTGGTAATAGTATTAATTTCTTTCTTTAGGGGGATTTCAGCTGCACATTTGGAACTTGCAGTTTTGACTTCATCTGAGGTCTGGATTTAGAAAAACATGTCTCAATTATTTTCTCAGGTCTGCAAATACTGAAAAGCTCAATAGGTTTGTAGCAGAGCTGAACCAATGGCCAAATTTTTGTCAGTCGTTTTCAGTGTCCCAAATAATAAACGGAATAACAGTTGTTCCGAACCACGATGCCAAACCTGGGACATGAGGTCCTCAATCCTCAAATTGAGCTTCCCTGGGTCCAAGCAGACACTGATGCCAATCCTACCTGCACCTTTTTACCTCTTCCAGCTCTTGCCACACCTAAATGCCCCTCTTCCCTCCCTTCCCAAACTCTTCATCTTAAGCAAACTGGTGATTCGGTGATTGTGTAAAACAGCATCTGGTTTTCCGTAAGGGGCTGAGTTATTGGCAAAGGGAATTGTCAGCTTCCCTAGAGAGCTTAAGCTTCATGCCTAAAATGTAGCAGCAGGCAGAAAGAAAATTGTTTCTCTCCATTATCCAAGAGCATTGCATTCCAGCACATGCTTAACATTATCCCCCACAGGGAAGCACTGAAGCCACAAAGCCTGAGGAGGGTTTATGAGTGTGCAAACCATTATGGCTCAGCTGTGGCTCATCTTTATTGTCCTCATCTACAGGCATCAATACTCCTATTTCATTTGCTTTAATGAAAAGAGGGTTCAGTGAGAGCCAGAAGATTGTTTGGTGCAGTGAATCTGTTTGGTGCCCAGTTCTCGTTGTTTTCAGATGACTCAGCAGACTCAAATCTGATGTTAACCACACACAACTGGGCTCATGCCAAGCCTGGCCTTGAGCTGCTGGATGATCTGTGACTCTTTGTCCACCAGGCAGCACTTCCAGATTGCTCTGGAATCTCCAGGAAATCTGGAGACTGTAAGGAATTTAGTATGTGTTTGTATGAGCAAGAGAAAAAGGGGAAGGGAAGATTGATGTAAATGTAAGGAGAAAAGGAAGGATGAAAGAAATGGTCATAGAGAGCTCAAAATATGGAGACTGCAAGATGTTGTGTTAAAGAGAAAAGAAAAGCAGTAGCAAAAATGGGGAAATTTGGGAAAGTTCAAAAAGAAGAAAGGTATGTGGGGAAAGTGGAGAAAGTACAAGCACACTTGGGTCTTCTTTAACATTTACATGAATGCAAATATAAGGTATGTAGTTCAGCCATTAATGATGCTCCATCTTCCATTTTTTGAAATCTGTTAATGTAAGCAGTGTTATTTATTACCTTTCCATGCTGAGGTGTCTTGCAGGTGTTCAAAACAGGATCTCACTGTGGTAAATACTGAACAAACCCATTTTATATTCCATGTGTTAATCTCCACATCTCTGTTTCTGTTCAGATATTATAGAGGGGGCTTAGAGCAACCCTCTAAGGCAGCTTGACAGAGGCAGATTTTGGGATGATATTAGAGAGCTCCAAAACTTCATCCCAGTTGTTTCATCCCAGTCTGAGGACAAATTTAATTCTAATGACCTTTTCCACGTGCAAAGAAAGGCTGCATTGGCAGAGTTAACTCTGGCATTAAATGGTGAAAGCTCTTCACTGCAATATTTATGTTAACTGGTTTTTGTGATGCAATTCCTAGTAAAAGTTCCAGCAGTAATAAAAGCCACTATAAAATATGGTTGCCATTTTACAAGATACTTTGTGAAATACTATAAAATTACTCCTGTCATGATCACCATACCCACTAGAAAGATAAAAAAACCTGAAACCATTTGTCAAATATGCAGGGATTATCTTCCCATTAAATACTTAGTCTTTAAATTGATGGATGTTGGGATGTGACCCGACCAGACTGATTCAGGGGAGCAAAGTGATATTTTTTCTGTGGATATGCAGGTCCTGAGGACAGGAATCACAAAGCCTGGCTTTGTAGGGTTTTGTAGGCTCTTCCTGGAGTCAATAAAATCTTTCTCAAAACAACCCATGGTGGTTGGGACAGGCTTCTCCTCTAAGACATTATTCAGAAGGACTTGTTTCTTTTTCTTTACGACAGAGGAAATTGAGGATTAGCCTCAGAAGGCAAAAGTTAATCATTGTGGATACCTGACTCAATCTCATCTTTCAGTTTAAATGTAACATTTTATTTGATTATACATTTTATGTGAACAAAAGTATTTTCAATTTTAAATGTATTTTTCTCTTTTCCCTTCTAGTCACGTGTGGGCAAGACAGCTTAGCAAGGTAGGGAAGACTCCACCTCCAACTTCTCCATGTGATAAATAATTTTGTTTTGGTTTTTTTTGACTCCTCTTTTGCTTGAATTTTTCTGTTTCTTGTACTTTCTACCACAAACTGTGTTCAGATTTTACTTTGCCCAGGACTTGCCAATATTTCACCTCACTTTAATCTGGGATATTAGAAACAATACACACCAGCAAATAGATTGAGGAATGTGATGCAGGATCTTTCCAGGTCAAGGGATGTTTTCTCTTTCACTGAAATCTCTGACATGGGGGTTAAGAGATTCAGAAGGACAAGAATATGGGGGCACCAACTGCAGGGTCTCCAAAGTAGTTGGGGACACTTTGCCTGCTAGAAATCCCTGATTTTCCAGCACATAATTACAGCACTTCTGGTGGAAAACCTTTAGCAGATTTTTCCAAAAATCCAGTCACTGTTGCTGTAAAATATGACTGTCTAATAGAGCAGAGGTCAGGAGCAGAGGCAAATAAAGAGGTCAAATCAGAACCTGCATTTGCAGTATTTTTAAGGAAGAAGAATTATAGTCTGCTGTAAAATGAACAAATGTCTCAGGAACTTTGTATAAGCTCCCAATCACTTATTTCACAGGTTAAACAAGTTTTTTTTTTTTCCTGCACAATTGCCCAGCAGACCTAACAAAGCTGAATCTGCAGTTCTGAGACTCACAGGAGGAAATAAAACCCCTGTCTATTAAAAGGATATGACAGTATATGGAAGATACAAAGGGTTGTTAAATAAAGGTCTGTCCCACTGCATGCACCTTTTTAGTGATATATTTTTAAATTACAAGGACTGAATTTTCCTGATCCAGTAGTGAAGGACTCTGGGACACAGTAAAGGACAGAAATGCACTTTAAACATTTGTTACTGTAAAGATTTCCTTTCCTCCGTGAATGTTTTAAAAAAAATGAAGTCAGTGGAATTGTGGCTCACAAGAGGAGGGGGAAAACCATCAATAACAGTCCACAGAAGATTTTCAAGGCTCTACTACAAAGGCTGCAGCACTGCCTCAAGAACTATGGAAACAATCAGGACGGTGAGAAAGTGAATCTTGCTGCCAGGTATAAATGGGGGAAGCAAAATCCTCCACCCAATAAGGTTTATATAGTGTTGCTGTGGACTTGACTGCTGGGGTGGGACCAGCCGAGTGTGGCTTTAGGGAAAGCAGGAATGCCTGACTTGTTTTTTCCAGCCATCCTTGGGTTGATCTAGGGAGAAGTTAATGTGCTTTTGTTGCCTGCAACACTAGTGCTGAAGGCTTTCTCTGTCAACTGAAAGTCCCAAAGTGCCCTATTAAGACAACTGCAACATTCCTCTGCAGGGGGAATTTAGGCAGAGATAAGATCTGCCCCTCGATTCCTGTGGGTGTGAAACGCTTTCAGCACCACGAGGCTCTGCTTCCAGAACGAACCTGGCCAGGCTGGCCAGAAGCAGGGAGGGCATGGTTGTTAACACAGCTTCTGATCAAAAAGATTTGTACAGTTGAGTTATCAAATAACATCCAAAATCAATGCTGTGGCACAGCTGCAATAACAAAACAAAACAAAACAGGTTTTTAACTTCTCGGTTGTTCTTCTAACTTGGAACAAAGGAGCTTTTTACATCCAAAATATCAAATGCTTGAGTCGTTCACAGCAGAGAGATCTGTAATATTGCATTTTTGGATCAGAATTAGAGCAATTATAACAGTGTCCAGAGACAAAAACCAGCAGACAAGGGTGTTTCAATTCTAGTCATGGATGATAAACAATGAGGAGGTGAAATGCTGCAGCTGCTGAGTGATAGAGATTGCTATCAGGATTAAACAGGAAGGCTGTGCTTTACTGGATCAAGAAAGATTAGCCATGTGTTGAATATGGGATTATGAAGTAATTAAATAAATGAAGACACATTTCTGACACAAATTCTACAAGTAGGAATGTAATTACTCACTTTATATACAATGTTGCTGTAATTCATCTTTCAGGTCTTTGACTGGCAAGCAGAGCAGCCTATTTTATAGTCAGTGAAGGCAACCATGCTGAAGGCACCAAAGGACCGAGTTTACTGTGCTAACAAGTGTGTTTTACAGAGGTGAATAACTGCTCCTATCAGTATATCATGGGTAGAACTCCTTCAAGTTTTGGTGGAAACTTCTGCTGCTTTTTACCAGCCAAGCCAGGGAATTCATGAGTCGAAGGATTGATTGATCAAGGGAGGATTAAGTCGGCCTGACCTCCAGTGGGATGAAGAAAGTATGATTAGTGCACCTATGCAAAACTGTCACGGGGCATAAATGTCCTCCAACATTTAGCAGGGAATGTGGTTTGTGTGTGATGGTGCTGAAAATGCAGAAATATCTGGGGTGAAACACAAATCAAATGGAACTGTGTGTAGCTGAATGGCCACAGATTTCTTTAAGCTCACTGGGGAACCTCTCAACCACGAGATTTAAAATGGTGCGAGATCTTTAATGTCTGTGCAAAAGAGACAAATTCTCTATTGTTAAAAGCCTTGCAGAAAAGGCCAGTGCAGAATAAACTGCACAGTGCTCTGTTAATCTAAGGAAGAAAGGAGAAAGCTTGTGTTGACCCTGCCAGTTGGAAGTCATATAAACCTTATCTCCCACTGAAACTATCAGTTTATAGGATGGTCTGAGCAAAACAGAGAGAGATTGGAGAGGAATATGTTCCCTGGACCACCATCAGCACAATGGTACAGTCCAGCACAGGAGGGAGGGTGGAACAAGTCCTTTAAATCAGGATTTGCATCCAAATCTGCAGGGTTTTGGTTTGGTTTTCTTCTATTTGTTGCTTTTATTGGGTTATATTTTGCCCTCCTGCAGGCACGCAGTTTTCATTAGATTCTATGAGCACCAAGGGGAGGATGCAGTGTAGGGTACTTACATGCATGTGTTTGTTCTCTGCTGCTAAAATTAATAAAACCTCCCTGGTTTGGTTTTTTTTTGTTGTTTTTTTTGGTTTTTTTTTTCAATCCCAGAGGCTTTTATTGTGGTTACATGACATTTGGGAATGGTATTTAAAAGCAGATCTAGGAATAGATCTGTGTACTGAGTTCAGTGCTCAGATGTAGCAGTCAAAAATGAATAAACGTGACCCCTTTCTGTGTTACTAAAGAAATGCCTAATGTGTCTGTCTGGAAATGTGGAATTAACCTTGTTGACAGTTTTCTTGGAGGGAAAAGACAGTATTTACATGACAGTTTAATGAACCATATTTGAAAAATGTCATATGGAACAGTAGTCACAGCTGTATTTAAAATGACCAGCACAAGTTCACATCCTCATTTTTGGGCATTGTATGAAATAGGAGGGGATGACTTTTCTCTTCCATCAGGAGCAGAGAATGAGACCCTCAATGAGAGCCCTCCCTCCACATTTTACCAATTAACTGTGGATGTGAAATTACCCTCTTTCCTAACCCTTGAAATGCTTAGAAGTAAAAGGAAGAAGAATGCCTTCCTCCCAATATTTGGGGATGGGCAGAGCAGCCACCCCCAAACCCAGCCCTTCCCTCCCACCTCCTCAGTTGGCAATGGAGAACTCTCTTTTTTCTTGCTGGGGAAGGTCTCCTCCTTTCCCCCCAGTTCCTACACCAGAATGTAGCTCCCCACATGTGTTTCCTTCCCATTTTTGACAATGGCAGCTGGTTTTCCCCTATGCAGTGCCCAATGTCATTCTCTGGTGTGGGCCCAGAACCTCTTCATGCTGTGGGATGTGCTGACCTAGGGAGGGGATTTTCTTCCCTCAAGAAATCTGGGATGACCTCCAGGCCTTGGAAATATCATTGCTTCTGTAAACTGTAAAATGATTGACTCAAGACAGTTGTACCCTACTGGCTTGTAAAAGCTGGGGTTTGACAGGGGTTTTATGTCTTTAAGGCCACTTTTATGTCTCTTCAGACTGCAGTGGTAGTGAAGACTTCACTGATGATCTCTCCCAAGAGGCTGTCCTGAGGTATCCTCACAGACACCATCCCAAGGTAAACTCACAGATGTCCTCCCCAGGATTCCTCACAGAATCACAGAAGGGCTGTGGTTGGAAGGGATCTCTGGAGATCATCCAGTCCAAGCCCACTGCCAAGGCAGGGTCACATGGAGCAGGTGACACAAGATCACAGGTGAGTTTGTGAAGTCTCCAGAGAAGGAAACTCCACGCCCTCCATGGGCAGATCTTCCAGTGCTCTTCCACTCCCAGTGTAAAAAAGCTTTTCCTCATGTTGTGGTGGGACTTCTTGTGTTTTATTTTATCGCCATTGCTCCACGTCCTGTTGCTGGGCACCACTGAAAAGAGTCTGGCACCATCCTCTGACGCCCTTCTTTGAGATACTTATATTATTCCGGCATTGGTGATGGGCCCTGATTTGAAGCCGTGTGAGGAGCGGCTGAGGGCACTGGGTGTGTTCATGTGGAGAAGAGAAGATGGAGGGGAGATCTCACTGCAGTTACAGCTCCCTCAGGAGGGGCAGAGGAGGGGCAGGACTGAGCTCTGCTCTGGGGGGACCAGGGACAGCACCCAGGGAATGGCTGGAGCTGTGTCAGGGCAGGGTCAGGTTGGGTCTCAGGAAAAGGTTCCTCCCCCAGAGGGTGGTTGGGTGCTGAAACGGGGAAGTGGTCACAGCACCAAGGCTGACAAAGCTCAAGGAGACTTTGGACAATGCTCTCAGGTGCAGGGTGTGATTCTGTGGGATGGTCCTGTGCAAGGGGTGAGGGTTGGACTCGATGATCCTTGCGCGTCTCTTCCAACTCAGCGTATTCCGTGGCTCTGTGACATATGCACGTGTTTCCTCAGAGCCCCCTCCTCAGGATCTCTCACACCCCTCATCCCTTCATCCCCTCACTCCTCTCATCCCCTCACTCCATCCCCTCATCCCCTCATCCTCTCACTCCCCTCAACCCCTCATCCTCTCACTCCACTCACTCCTCTCATCCCCTTACTCCATCCCCTCATCCCCTCATCCTCTCACTCCCCTCAACCCCTCATCCTCTCACTCCACTCACTCCCCTCATCCCCTCACCCCCTCATTCCCTCATCCCTTCATCCCCTCACTCCATCCCCTCATCCCCTCACTCCCCTCATCCCCTCACTCCA
>JAWWLV010000030.1:9364565-9395920 GCA_035041135.1 Platyrinchus mystaceus
CCCTCATCCCCTCATCCCTTCATCCCCTCATCCCCTCACTCCATCCCCTCACTCCATCCCCTCATCCCCTCATCCCCTTCACTCCATTCCCTCATCCCCTCACTCCATCCCCTCATCCTCTCATCCCCTTTCATCCCCTTTCATCCCCTCATCCCCTCACTCCATCCCCTCATCCCCTTTCATCCCCTCACTCCCCTCACTCCCCCCCGCTCCCCCCCGGCCCCTCCCCGGGCTGCCGGGCCCCGCTCGGCCGGCAGGGGGCGCCAGAGCCCGGCCGCGCCCGCCCCGCGCGCACCCGCAGGCGCGGACACGGCGGGAGGCGGCGGAGAGAGAGCGGGGAGAGCGAGGGGACAGGAGAGAGCGGGGACAGGGAGCGGGGACAGCGGGGACAGGGAGCGGGGACAGCGGGGACAGGGAGCGGGGACAGCGGGGACAGCGGGGACAGCGGCTCCGGGACCGCCGCCGAGCAGCGGCACCGCGCACCGGAGCGGCGGCAGCGGGAGGAAGAGGAGGAGGAGCAGCAGCAGCACTCGGTGCTGGGAGCCCCGGCCGGCCGAGGTAGGAGCTTCCTCCCCGCCCTGGCAGCCAAACTTCTCGGGGCCAGCGCTGGCTTGGCTTGGCCGGGGTTGCGTATCGCCGTGCCGGTCCCCGCCCGCCCGCAGTGACCCGGTCTATTTCTATTTTTGTTATTGTTATCATTATCAATGTTATCGTTATTACTGATGCTGCTCCCCGCCCCTCCGCGCTGGGCGGGCGCGGCGGGGTCTCGGCGGACGCGGCAGCTCCGCAGCCAGAAGTTGGCGAGCAGCGCTGGGGGCGACTGGCCCCAACTTGGGTCCCCTCTAAACTTCCCTGCCCGGGGGAGCCGCCGCCCCTCTCCGCTCCCCTCCGCTCATCCCCGCTCCTCTCCTCTCCTTGCAGATGTCGGGGGTGCTGCTGATCGCTGCCTGGTGCTTCCTGCAAGTGGAGAGCCGGCATCCTGAAATCATCACGAGTAACAGCAATCATGGCAATTTCCTGGACAACGACAAATGGCTGAGCACCGTCTCGCAGTACGATAAGGACAAGTACTGGAACAAATTCAGGGATGTAAGTACTTCTCCCTTTGCCGCATGCTTCTTGCTCGTTCATTGCATCCTTCCTGCTGGCTTTGGGAAGCTGTGGGTAGAAGAGAGATGCAGCTTTGGGCAACCGGTTGCTGCTTGTGTGAAAGATGTTCAGAGCTGTTTTGGGAAGCTGGACAAGCAGTCCTGGCATCCTTGATCACCCCATCGGTTGGGGCAGCTTGGGCTCTGTGTCAGTCTCACCGTGAGCTTATGGTCTTCAATTTTCCTCTGGGGAGGAACTTTGAGTGAAGTTTCTGTGCTTGATGCTTAAAGACCAGTTAATTAAAAATAGATGGAATTGTGTGTGTGCGTGTAAGAAGGGAATACTTACCAGTTCAAGCCACAAGGTGGTAAACAGTGAAGCTTTTTTTGCCTGCAGTTTTTATTATCAGTTCTGCTTGTGGAGATCTTTGAGGCTGGTATAGGGTTGGAGGAAGCAATGCTTTGCCTTGTTTGTTTGTTTGTTTGTTTCAGTCTGGAAAACAGCGGTAACTTCAAGATGTGTTATGACATTAAAATTAAATCTTGACAGCCTCTTGTTTGAATACAGTCATGTGTATTATGTCAATGATGGCAGAAAGGGAAATGCATTGTTTATGGTAAAGGTAATGTTTGGGAGCTCAGTGTGAGTTTAGGAAAGTGAATAGAGCTGGCTGGCAGTTCTGATGGTACTACTCTGTTAGGATTTGTTTGTTTAGGAATACCTGGCCTTTTATAATATACTAACAAGTCAAACTTTGATGCTCTGCTTCTGCCTCTGTGATCATAACACTGCGTCTGACTTTTGGAGGAGGAAGTAAAAGTATTAGAGTTAAATGAGATGGGTCTCTGCATTGCTTATGCTCTCTGTGTTCTGCTGTGGTTGTGGTCACTTCTGTGCCTTAGAAATGCTGCTCTGAATCTCAATATAACAAGGTATGGCCTTAGCAATGGTATCAACAGCTCTCTCAGGGTGTGCATTCGTGTGAAGTCCCTGTGATGACACATCCACCTACTGGGACTGTGGAGTTCTCCTGTAATAGGTGTCTGGAAAAGGGGATTCTACAGTTAGTATGTGTTCCTAGATTTTTACCATACTCCAAGGGAGTCTCTGCTAATATCTGGTTTAGTCTCCTGGGGAGCACAGGTTAAGGATTTCACTTGGTAATTTCTGAATCCAACTTGATGTGAGAATTCGGCAGCATTTGAAAGTGGTAAATGGAATGAAGGACTGAAAAACTGGTATGGAAACACTTTTAACTAGAGACAGATTTATAGCAAGGGACATCTTTCAACAGTCTCCTTCCAAATGGAGGCCTTGTATTAATCCCACTGATTAAAGTTTTAATTATTTTTATGTAATTTTTACATATTCTGCTTCCCTCTTTATGTTACTTTAACATTTTCCACTTCCCTCTTCCTTTTTTTTTTAAAACCTGGAGTCCTTGCAACTTCTCATCCCTTTTCCCCAATCCACAAGTGCATTTATCAGAGAAATTATTCCTCTTTCTCTGGAAGATGTTCACGAAGATTATCTCATGTTTTAAGGTGTCACAAGTGAGAATGCTTTTTTAGACTTTCTGAAAATGTTAAAAACCCCCATAAAGCCTCAAAACTCTCTTTTATAGGAAGACTCATTTTATGAAAAAGAAAAACCAAGCTTAAGCAGTGGCCTACAAAGAAAAGGAAACACTATAAAGTTCATGCAAAGTTTAGCTGTCTTTCTATCCAGCTGTCTTAATGGTTTTATTTAATTACTTCAAAACTAGAACGTCACAAATGCATATGGTTATTCATGAAACCTTTTATGGGGCAAATTAACAGAGAGCACTAATCATCTCCTACTAAGCTGTTATATAAATATATTCACACAAATATTTACATAACTGTGCCCTTCTGCACAGTGGGAGAAACACTGAAGGTGTGGGGCTAAGATTTGATGGGTTTGGCTGTGGCCCCTTTAAAATCTGCATCAGCACAAACATCTGCACACACAAATCTGTCATAATGTTGCAGTACTGGGTAGGGGGGTTTTTTTACAGGTGATATATAACGGAATATAAAATTTTAAATTGAATTTCTCTCAACTTTTTCAGTTATTCTTTTTAAAATCAATTGGTAGGTCAGCCTTATTGAGCTGTGGGCCAATATGGCCTGATTTGAGAGGACAGCTATTGATTGTTTTTTTTTGCTATGACCCATATTTCTTTTGGGCAAAGACAACATGGTAGTTGCACTTATTGGCCCAGAAGTCATTACTGCTCTGTGAAAAGAGAGCACAGAAGTCTCCCCTCAGACTGCATTACACAGAATCAGGCTAAACTTCTGTATCTGACTGAATTTAATAGTGTGAAATGGTGACCTGTCATCATTTTCCAAAGGCCACAAGGGATCTGTTTAAAACAATACTTTACAATCTTTTCACATGATTTGAACACAAGTTGCTGATTTTTTTCAAGTCCCCCATTTTTAAAACCAAACAGAGCTTATAAGAAATAGTAAGACCCACATGACTGAACACTTGCTGTTGAAAATCTTGTATATTGTACATCTGCCCAGCATCACTAACAGTGTAATGTCTGTTGTATTAATAAGCTTTCAGTGCAATCTGAACCTGATATTCCAGTCTGTCTTCCACCCCTTTTTCCTTGTCTGCCATGGACTTTCTATGTGGCAAATGACAAAAATCTTAGCTCTGTCTTAAGTTCCATTTTATGGTTGGGGATAATAGTATTTGTCTTCCTCACAACTGTGTGTTGAAGGTGTAAATAAGAAAGGACAGAGCTCAGAATCTGTGGCAATATGAAATTTCTTGTACACCTAATCCATACATTGAATGTGACTTGATACATATTTAAGTAACTGACTACTAAGTTTCTACAAGTAAAAACTAAATCCATGGAATTATTACCAGAAAAAGAAGAAAAATAAGCTAAGTACAATCTCTAGGGAGGACCTGCAGTTATTTCCCCTGTGCAGATTTGAGGCTTGGAAAAACAGACATGAGAGGTATGAGAGTCAAATTAGACCTTTTGATATTAGGAACCTACATATGAAGGCCTCAATCTTTGGATCAAATCTGTTGAGAGGGATCCTTTGGCTTGAGAGGAGCCAAAGGAGTAAAACCTCCAGAGCAGATTTGACAGCTGAATGTGGAGTGAATTTTTATAAGTCTTAGAAACATTTATTGTTATGTAAATAGCCACACATGTTATTGTAACACTGCAGCATCTCGTGCTCATAAAGCCTTGGCACAGAAGGCATAGAATAAATGTCCTTTTAGTGTTAGATCTGTCTTTAATCAAAATTATATGAACAGACTAATTCTATTACTTCTGCTTGGACTTATGTCTATTACATTATTAATGCTTATATATAAAAAGGTAATAAGTTCAACTGGCCACGGATTAAACTGCAAAAAGGAAGAAAAAAGTTAAATGAATTGAGAGGATCCAGTATAAACCACACAAGGAATTTCCATGAAGTTGAAAGCTTGGCATGAACTGTGGTTTCAGTGCCTGTTTATGCATGGCAGGCTGCCAGCCCACGTTCTGAGCATTAACTAAGCTGTTTCTCAACATTTTATTGCTTACAGAGTTTCAGTTCAGGCTATCATGTTAAAACCCCCTGCTTTTTATGCCTGGAGATGCTTTGAGGCTGTGCATGCCTAAGAAGCAAGGCATGAAATGTCAGCATCTGTGTGCAAACGTTGCTCAGACTTGCTGGATAAATAGTTATATGTATATATATTTATATATATGTAAAACTGTTCATGCTGCTGATGGTTATAAGTAGATTATTAGATTTCCCAGATTGGTCAGAGACTACCAGCCCCTACAATTTTGTAAGTTATTAATATTCATCACCTTTCTGAGCCTGCAAATTCCTCCTCACACCTGATCAGAGGTGACAAAGCAAATACAGGATTAGGAACTGAGGGATTTGTTTTGCTCCAGCTTTGCCACTGATGAATTTTTGTCCTTTGGGTTGGCTCTTCACACTTCTTCACTGCCTTCCCCCTGGTTGGCCCTTACCTTTCTCTGATTTGTTTAGCCCCAAATTAGAAGTGTGGGAGTGAAACTTGATAGCAGGGAGTTGGAAAACATGGCCAGTGCTGAGGAAGGTTGGAATACCAAGCAGGAGGAATTGGAAGACCTTGGGAACTCAAGTAATAGAAATGAAATGAAATTTAAAAGTACAAAGTGGAAGGTCATGGAATTGAGAGCTAACACAAATTTATTCTGGGTCCTGGCAGCTCAGCTTGAAATAGATGAGAGGAAAAACCTGTGTACTTTCATTGATTTGCAGAGTTATTCTAAGTTACAAAAGTAATGCTACTCTGAGGAGAGCAAATATGTCCTAGGAATGCAGGAAATGAAAGATTTCTGGTTCTGTTGAAGAAGTAAAAATGTACAATGTGTAGGAGTGAATACTTAATTATGAATATTGTGAGCATTTCTGATCAGTTAAATTCAAGAAAGACAAATTTTTGTGGAGTTGGTGATCCAAAAGCCTTACAGCATCATGGGAAAAAAGAGCCTGTTTTAAAACAATATTGTCTATTAGTTTACCCCACACAAAGGTAATTGTGTAAGAGTAGATCTGCTTCAGAATATTTATGGAAAAAAAGGACAACAAAAACTGCACTGAGTGGAGTTGAGATAAAAAAACAAGTATATAATTGGTGACAAAAATAATCTTATTGCTGAATTTAGGGATAAGGTTATTACTCCACCCACAGGTATGTTTTAAAAGTTTTAAAAGCATCTTAATGCTCATCTTAATGAGCACTTCATTTTCAATATGTAGCTTGTATGTTAAGAAAAAATATTATGATGTTGTAAACTGTAGTAAAATAACCTGGATTGGGGGGTTCTAAAGGCCTTGGATTTTTATGTCACACATGTCATGAGGTTTAAAGCCCCTCCCTGGAGTTTTTCCTGCTCCCTGTCCATCCACCTTCTGCTGGGGTGGAGCCTGGCCTGTGACACCCAAGTACCCCCTGGTCCTTTGGGGTCATTTCTGCAGCCTGGGTTCTTCCTGCTGCCCCTTCCCTGCCAGATCCATCCTTCACTGGCATCTCACTGCCAAGGACTTCCCAATTTCCACTTACCCCCAATCCACCAGAAGGGGAAGCTCCTTATTTTAAAACTGCATTTTCTTTTTTCTCCATGGTATTTAGATCCATATTCAGGTATTTATTAGCAGACCATCACTTTTTCTACTTTCTTCCCCTCAAATGCAAGCACAGGTTTTTCTTGTGATGCAGTTGTTGGTACATCCAACACATTCAGGCCCTGCTAATTATCTGTAGTCCTAAGGAAGGTGACTTGGAGAAAACCTGCTGGCTGAGTCCTGGCTGTGCCAGGGAGGGAAGTGTCTGGGTTCTGTGACAGGACACAGGCACCAGGAGATCATCATTCCAAGCCCACCTTGAGCTTTAACTGAAGGTGAACACTGTGTGGATGTTATTCCTGTGGATCTGAAGTACAACAGAGCTGAAATGTGATTTATAAGTCTACCTCAGACATAGGTTCTCTTCCAGCAGTTCTTACTCAACAGAGGGACAGGCCTGGAATATAAATGTGATCAAAAGGTACAGCTGAGAGGTACTTGCAGGAAATTTAAAAGAATAGCAACACATGAGATTGAATCTGTGCAAATGTAGTGCATAATCAGCTTCTTACAAACAGGAGAGAGATGTTCACTAAAAAAACCCTTCTCAGATTTGACACTTTCTTTTATGCAGTGGACAAGGGGGAAAATAATGGCATGTATGTCAGAATAATTAACTTGGAAGGTACAGAGAACCAGCTTTTTCTAATTAACTGACACTTATCCAGCTTCCCTAGGAATTACCTAAGACTCTAAAGTTAAGTAGGTCAGTACAAAAGGAGGGTGTTAGTTTCTGTATTATATGTTTCAAATGATAACTTTAATAGTTTCCTCACTTACAGAAGTGTTCTGTAGACTGCAGTCACAACTCATATCCCTGCCATGAAATTCTGGAGATCCAAAGTTTTCACTAACATGTTTTAATGCATTTTTAAAGTAGCCATTCTTGTATTCTACTGTTTGTCCCTGTCCTCTTCTCCTCCCCCCTCCACCCCCCCCATAGGATTTTTTTCCATAGGGGCTTGTTTTAATCCACATTTAAATTGTAATTTTGTCAGATTCCTGGGAAATTCACTGTCATAAAAGAAAAAAAAAAAAAAAACCACAAATGAGCCATACATCACATCTAACCATGTCAATGTAATATAAATGAGATTGAAAGTCATCCTAGGAGGCTGAGTTCTGATGTCTGGTGGTGTAACAGCTGTTCTCAGGTATCCATGGGCAAAGGATACCAGTTTTATTTCAGGCAAATTGTCCAGGATTAAGGTGGAGGAAAACACGTTCATTATTCTCAAGGGCCAAAACTTGAAGTTAAAGCCTAGTCATGATACCTTGTTTTGATCATCAGGGAGATTATTGCCCTTTTTTTTGTTTGTTTCTTTGGTTTTTTAAGATAACATCTGTTTATTCAAAGACTGTTTGATTATTTCTTCCCTTATGTAACCAAAAATGAGATTTACCCAAAGGACCTGTGTTGAAATCTTGGTTATGTTGAAGTTCATGACCAAATTTTCCCAGACTTTAGTGAGGCCTGAGTTTGATTCTTGTATTCCTCATCTTCCCATTCTCTTAGACAAAGAACAACTGTACATGACAGACCAGTTGGATTAAACAGTTCTCTCTGGCTTTTGAAGGACATTGTGGAATTGGAAAACACTGGAAGATCAGGTGTCTGGCCAGCATAAATAGAAGCAACTCCCTTGGAGTCCCTGGAGGAATCAAACTATCTGAAAATCAAACATCCACAGCCTGCAAAGTATACATTTTATAGTTTCCAGCCAAAGAAAAAGAAAGTGGAGTTGAAACAGAGCACAATTGAGGGGATGCTGCTGCCTCCAGTGTGATTTTCTGTACTTCCAACACTTCACTCTTTCAGCTTTAAATAGGGCTTTTTTGCTGCTGAGTTACCCAGTCTTAGCTCCAGTGAGTAGTCTGACAGCAGGTAGATAACTCCAGCACTTGCACTGAGGGATTTGCTGCTGCAGGTTGGCAGCTAAAATTGAATTACACATTTGGACTGAACATCTAATGTCTAATGAGTTTCAAGGCTAAGATATGATTCAAAATTCAGTTTACAGATAAATTGCTAAGCTACTGAATAGAGGCTTTGGCAGGGAGTAGATTGGTCTTTATCTGTCACTTCTATGGCTTGGTTTGTAATCCAGGGTAACGGAAAATCATTCTCATTAAATAGGTACACGGGGGCATCAATTAATTCTGTGATCTTTGCTGTCCTCTTAATGAACTTTGTGTCATAAATTCACTTCACTGATTGCTTTTTCCCGGGTAGATAGAAAAATACTTTATTAAAAATTACTCTTAGAGTAACCATATTCAGATTGGTTTTTGAAAGAGGTTTCAATATATCACAGCTTAGAGTTGAATTCTGACTAACACTGGGATTGATAGAGGCAGTGATAACTTGTCTGTCTGTGCTTTGAAATGGTCCAATCAGGAAATTCAGCTGTGGGTACAATTTCATTTGAAATTGCACAGCATAATTTTTATGTGGTTTTCAGCTTGGAGATCTGTCTTCATCCTTCCTTCCCCTTGTTCTGTTGTCTGTTCAGAAATTTATTTCAACACTGTTTTCTAGTGTTTGGATATTGTCCTTTCTGACTTTCTCCTCAAGTTGTAGCAGTTAGAGAACTTGAACCTGAACAGAAGATCGAGGTAGAAAGGGAGAGGCATCTGCAATCACTGGAACTGAGTGGGGAGATGCTTAAATTTTAGTGAATAATATAGGAGAGAGGCTGAAAATTAAAATTGCAGCATTAAGAGGAAATGAAGCTGACTTGTTTCTTCAAGGGAGTGGAAAACGTTGTTTTTAGAATAGTGTTTCTGTGTGTACAGAAATATTGATGTTTCATTCCAAGATGTTGAGGTCCTTGGTAGAATTTGGTTGCAATTGGTAAATATTAATAAAAACCAGTTTTAGAGAATTCAGAACTGCATTTGCTCCTGACACCACGGTCGTGGGTTTGATCCCTGAATGGGCCATTCACTTGAGAGTTGGACTCGATGATCCTCGTGGGTCCCTTCCAACTCTGAATGTGTGATTCTGATTTGGAGATTTCTTAGTGGGTAACAAGAAATGTTACGATGGAGATGAGGGGTCTGGCTGTGCCTGCTCAGAGCTGTCCAGTGCTGGATCCACTCTGGGATCCATCTGTGCCTGCCCAGAGCTGTCCAGTGCTGGATCCACTCTGGGATCCATCTGTGCCTGCTCAGAGCTGTCCAGTGCTGGATCCACTCTGGGATCCATCTGTGCCTGACCAGAGCTGTCCAGTGCTGGATCCTCTATGGGATCCATCTGTGCCTGCTCAGAGCTGTCCAGTGCTGGATCCTCTCTGGATCCATCTGTGCCTGCCCAGAGCTGTCCAGTGCTGGATCTGCTCGGAGGCTGCAGGAGCTGCTGAGGATCCTCCCTCTCACCAGGGAGTACCAAAGCTTTCTGTAGCATCCTGTGCTACATCTGAAAACACTTTCCCGACGTGCTCAGAGATCTATATCTACATTAGACAGATGTGGGAGCAGAGGATAGAGCAAATTCAGAGTTATCCAATGGGAGATCTAGCACCAAAATCCATGTCCTAAGTCCCAGGACAGTTCTCCTCTGTGCTGGAATACAGACAGAGCTGCACAGGCCCGTGTTCTCCCCGTGGATATATGTGCCAGTGTCTGACAGCACTGTTTGTTGGCTCAGATCCATTTCCTGTGTGATAGAATTAACTTCACTCAAGGTACATAGGGGATAAATTGTATTCCTTTTTTCCTAAATGAAGTCAGGGTAACCAATCCTTTTTATGTTGCTATGCTATTTATTATTTATTTGCTGCTAGGTAAACACTCTCTAGTTTGATATCATATTCGAGGAGGACTAGGTTTTTCCTATTAAAGTAGATATATTAGACAAAGCAGGTTCCCTGAATCTGTTTTATTTTTAAGTTAAACTACATCTAGTGAAACTCATGACTCTTAGGGGTTTTAAATCCACTGATCATTTTAAAACTTGTTTCACGTGTCTAAAAAAGAAATTGTTGCACATAAAAGAACACCAGAGTGCTGCATCCAGCAGGGATATCTATAAGCATGGGATAATTAGTGGTTTAAATACAGGATTGTCTGCCTTATTCCTTAAATATAACCATGAATCTCCACATTATGGACAGCAGTGTCCAAAAGGAAATCCTGCCACATTTGATTAGAATAAATATAAACTGGAAAAATACTGCATTCTGTCAGCCATGTGTAGAACTGCAGTTGTGCAGCATGAGGGAAACTGGTAAACCAGATATATTTGCCCATAATGAAGTATAGAGTGATTCAGATCAGTGGCCCTGGATTTATTAGTCTCTTCATGCTTATATAACAAAGTTAAATTGGATATAACAGGACACTTAAGGGTTTATTTTCACTGGAATATGAGGCAGGATGGACTGAAATGATGATCCTTACGTGACACAGATGTCTGTTTTTATATCTAGTCTCCTTTTTGTAAAGCCTTTTCTCTTCTCATGAAGAAGTGCTTTCTGTCTTATCTGAATAAATGTTAAAATGCCTGGCAAAGCAAAGATTTTGGGACTTGTAATGAACTTCTTATAACCTGAGATGAAAGGTAATCCTTTTCCCCTGGAAATAGTGCTCTTGGAGATTGTGAGCAAGCATTTCCTACCCAGGAATGCCATGCCCTGTAAAAGAGAAAAGAGAATTGAACACAAGGACAAGACACTTTAATGGATATAGAGCAACAATTTCTGAGCATCCATGAAAAGCTAATATAAACAATTTTAGAACCATATTAAAATATATTGAAACTTCCATTTGTAAAGCAACATATGGCATCACAAATAGACCTATCCCTGTATATAAAGGGAAAAAAAAATCCCAACAGCTTCTTATGGGCCATAGTTTGCTATCAGTATTTTTTTTTTAACTAACTGCACAAACTTAGCATAAGTTTCTGTTGGGATACTTCCATCCCCATTTCAATGGCAGAATCTGGCCCTGTGGAATCAGGAATGAGCAATATTCCATTCCAGCAGGGCAATACAAACACAGACAGATGTGGCTTGTGCTGCAGTTTCCATTAGCAAAGAAAGAAGCTGCAAACAGGAAGCAATTTTGAAACCTGCCCCATCATTGCAAAACCATTACTGATACATCAGGAATGGTGCAGTTGGTGTGTTCCATCCAGAATGATGCAAGATTGTCTATAAAATTTGAACTCACTAAGGAGATATGTGGGTATAAAATCAGATACTAAGATGAAGCCTTAGGGCACGTCTGATTTTAAAGCTGAAGCTCCCTGAAATTAGGAATTACTGAAAGAGCAACGGGAGAACAAATTTGTTTTCTTCAGTTATTCTTTAAAAGGAGAAACTATAAGTGCAAGGAAATTAAAAGCAAAACAAAAAACCTGATACCAAAAACCATTTAAAAGCCTCAATCTGTGTCATAGGCAAAGGAATGCTGGATAATTTAGTGGATGCAGAGAGAGGAGTCGTGGCTGAAATGGAGAGATGCTCCATTATGTAAGAAGTCATGGCTGATTCAATCTTTCCTGAAGCCCAGCAGCTTCTCCTCATGGCAAATACCTGACAGAAAGAGGAAATGAAGAACATGACACCTGTCTGTGTGTGTAGGAATCTCGGGAAGGAATCTATAAACACAGGATGGGAAGAAGGCAGACAAGGAAAACTTAATTAGAGAGGGTTCCAAAATTCCAGGTTGGTGATGGTGTTGAGGTCAGGGGGAGAAGAGAACAGGAAGGGATTTAGTGAGGATACAACTGAAGATTGGCTGTGTGCTGAGCAGTACCTGGGTGTCCCTGACCTGGGCTGCAGGAGCTCCTGTGAGCAGAGCTACTGGTGAGGCCCCTCCAGATGTGTGGGTGACTCTGGGCACAGCTGTAAAGCTTGTTTTGCTGGGTGTTCACAATCCATTTTGGACTCCAAGCAATCACCACTGGCTTATTGCCAGCTGAGAAACTCTAAACATCTGCACTTCTGTGGTCTTCCTCCTGTGTGTGTGTTGTGTGCTGGGTGGGAGTGGTGTTGCTTTTAATGTGGGATAAACCACAGAGATGCTCTGTAGAAAGAATACATGCACTTTAATCACTTTTTTTCCTTGCAATGGATGTAGTTGGGGATATCTGTAGCATTTCCTAATTAGCAGAGGAACAGACGGCTAAAGCTTGGTTTAAAACAGAGCATCCACAGAGTGATCTTGTGCTGCTGCAAGCTTATTTGGGAAGGAGTTTGCTCTGTTCCCTTGGATGATGCTCTAACACAGTGGTGCAGCTGTAAAATAGGGAAAGGACTTATAACAGTTGGTATAATTCAGTGTGTAGGACACATATAAAGCATGGAAAACATCCAAACTTACAAAACATCTCCTTGATGCTCATGTCTTGTGCTGCACAAGGAGGAATTTCAACCTTTACTGTCCTGCACGGCTGAAACCTGTTGTGTGTGGATTCATATCTAGGGGCAATATAACAAAAAGTCCATAAGATTTCCCTTTGCCCTTTCTCTTTGCCCTATTTCTGCACAGAAAGGAACAATTCAGTTCTCTGCTCAAATTGCAGTAAGTAAAAAAATAATAAAAATAAAAAAAAAAAAGAACAAACCAACAAAACAAACCTGAAAACCTCTCTTCCAACATTAACATCGTGCTGCAGTTTTTCAAAGCTGGAAAACATGAGAGGATTTTGTCAGCATTTCACCATGACACTTGTTTCACACAGAAAGCCAGAGGGCAAAACAAGAGTGGTTTCTTCTGGTCCATGTAATCTTTTTAGAAGGCAGTGGGAGCCCTACAGGCACAATCACTGAGATTCGGATGGGGTAATGTTCAGGGTGATGAGATCTGGGATGGAAAGGCTGATTGATTAGTTGGTGATTCCATGTTCCAGATTCAAAACTGACAAATATTTGATTTTAAGGAGCAAAGAGCAAGGAGAAGGTTGCTAAAGAGAAAAATAAGCTAAATATGTTTTCCATCGATAAAGTAGAAATATGGTATTGTCTGTCCCAAAGGAGCTGAATGGATTATTGCAACCATCCAATCTAGTCAAGATCACATTTTCTTTTTTTTTCTTTTATCTTTTCTTTAAAAAAAAGATAAATGACCCCATGTTGAGATGTTTATCTCTGGGAGATGACCTGTATTTACCTTCAAGTCAGAGTGAATTGGATATTCTCGTTCTCTGTGAAGCTGTATCACTTTCTCCCTGCAGACTCTATGAATGCAGGCATAAAATATTTCTGTGGAAACAGTGGTGCCATTCCCTCTATGTATGTAATATTTTGGAGGATATCTGTAATAGCCAGTGAAATGGTCTTTGATAGCTCCTGTTTTTCTCCTGTTTTTTTTTTCTGAACTATAAATTTAAATATATTGTGAACTGTGTTTTCTTTTTCCATTGTGAACTCCTTATATCTCCTCATAGTAAGGAATTCACAGAATAAACCTGTAGGTTTGTGTTTGCCTAAACATTTCTAGGTTTTTCATCTTCATTTTTCATGTAAAAGCAAGTCAAAATTTTTCCATTGCATCAATTTCTGCATTGACAAGATTAAATAAATTGTTAGTGTTTTATTCAGTTCAATTGACAGGGGATTTTTTAAATTCATGAATGTATTTAGATGGTAAACTTCTTGGGATGGAAACACTTCTCTGTGTTGCTCATGCAGAATCCAGTCCAGTGAGGGCTGTCATTGTGCAAGGGCTGCTGACCAATACAAATCTTATAATACCAACAGTTTATCACCAGTTCATGTTGTCAGTAGTGGAATGAAATTAAAGCAACTGTGTCACTATGGGGTTTGACTTCTCCTGGGTCCTGTGTGCTTCCCTTTCCTTCTGCAGACCTCATAAATGGTTCAGAAATAGCCTTTTCTAAGTCAGTTGGAGTGTTTGAGGTGTTTTCAATGTAGAAATGATCCAAACTGTCACAACCATCATGTTGTTGGGCAGCAGCATTCCAACCATCTTAGTATTCAGCTGCAAGAGCTACAAAACCAATATCATTTCAGTTGCCCCATAACAGAACTAAGCCCAAGCTGTTTCAAGCTTGTCAGAAAGACTTCCTTCATCAAGAATTCCCAGAAATTATTTAGCTATTACAAGTGCCTGAGCCTGTTTCATGAGTCATAGGCACTTTGCCCAGCAGAATTCCACTCTCTCCCTCATCTTTGAAGCTCTCAGTGAATTTTTAAGATGCCTTTTCTCCTAGTGGATGCTGAAAACCACATCAGTGGCTCTTGGTTGCACATTCATGTCTTCAGATGTTTCTTAATTGCTAGAAGTATGATGTGTCACCCAGGATCTGAGGTTACTGCAGCTGTGCTGCTTCAAATTTCAGCTGCCTTGAAAGGCTGAGGACTCACAGAGTGTTCCCTGTAATGACAGGGCTTCCCACTGCCTGCTGAGTTGGGAATTGTTCCTTCCAGGTTAGACTGTAACTTGGGACTGCAAAAAAGCTGAGGAAGAAATGAAGGCCACCTAATCCACTTTCCCAGCACTACTGGCAGAGAAGTACTTAGGGATTGTGTGTTCACTGGCTGGGGTAGTTTGAGAAAGCCTGGGGGACACACCCCAGGTACAGAGTGGGAGATCTGGCTTTTGTATTTCAAAAAGATCATTAAGTGGCTCCTCTCAGCAGTAGAACATGAACAATGTGCTTGGTGTGGGGCTGTAGAAAACCAGTGAAATCCAGTGACAAGGAGTAAACAATTATTAGTAAATTTGTAAAGTAAAAAGTTATTGTTTAATAAGTTGGAGGAGTGACAGGAGGCAAAATAAAAAGGAATTTCCTTCAGCAAATTTTCATTTGCTGCCTTGGGAGCTTTTCTTTCTGGGGGAAGGGAGAATGGAAGTTGTTGCCCATTTTTGTTCCAAAACACTGTTTATAGGGTGAATTCCTGATTTGGGGGAACTGCTGCCTTCCTGGGCTTTCTAACAAGGTCAATGCATTGTTAACTCAAAGCAGGGAAGATTTGCACCCTGCTGTGGTGAAACAGCTCCTTCTCCTCCCACCTCCTTTACATACCATTTCTGAGCACTACAAATCCTTTTTCCTGGATTTGTACACAGTGACCACATGGGTAGGGGACAGTGAGTGACTTTATATTCCTGCACAGAACACAGCAGCTCCCTGGCCTCTCATCCACGCCTTCCAGTTCCTCACTCCTTGTCAATCTGATTTCAATTCTGTGCTTAGTTAAGGGCACTTCTTTTATGTTTTGCTTTCCCAGGAACACAGCATGCAAACAGCAGAAGCTGGGGTGCTGTGGGAATAGCTGCTCCTTCATTCCAGCCTCATCATTTGTGTTACATAATTGGGTTTATTTTTATTTCCAGCTTTCGCTTTCTGAAAAGCAAAGCAAAATATATGGGTTTTTAATCTCTCCAGTCTTGTTTGTACCCTGCTGAGTATAAGAAAAATAAGTCTGTTTTGCAGAGATAGGCCTTAGATCATGCTTCAGAATTTCAGAATAAATTCCCCAAAGTGAAGCAGTAGGAGCTGTCACTGGCATTTGGATAATAAAAACAATAAGGAAATGCCAGACTAAAAGTATGGCCAACCTCCCTCAACCACTGAAATGGCAAACTACCAGCCAGTGTTTAAAAGAATATCCAACTGCCACTGCTTTTATCCCTGTACCACTGGCAAGGCTCCTGGATTGGTGCTGGGAGAGCATTGATGGCTAAGTGGGAAAGGCCACTAAATCCTCTGGCACTTGTAGCAGTTTGATCCCAAGAGAGCACTGGGATTTCTGCCCTGAGTGGGATGATTGCTCTGGAAGAGGAATCCTGATGTGCTTGAGATCTGAGTGGGAAGGATCCACTGGCATTTTCTGAGTGTTCCAGAAGTTCTGACAGGATGAAGCACTAATGTCTCTATTGCTGAGGTTCTGAGGGTTAAAAAAGCCAACCAACCCAGATTAAAACTGTCTCTGGCAGATTGTTTGCATGAAAATTATTCACACACTTCTTCACAATTATTCAGTCTATTGTCTAAGATGCAGAGCTTTATACCTGAATATAAACCTGTCTGGATAAGTTTTATTGTTTATTCTCATTGAAAAATCTGTAGCCTTTTCCACAAGAGATGTTTCAGGAATCTTCATGCGCATTTTATAAAGATGCCATCTGTGGAATACATTTACCTTGTTCTCGAAGAGTTTCTTTGTCATCAAAGATATTTTCAGGAGCAAAGCAGGCAGCTTTTGTTACCTTTGTCCTTGCTATCAACTGGAGTAGACATGTTCTAGGATTCTGTGATATTGTTATGGTTTCCATTCAGAAAGAACTGATATTCCATCTGTTCCTCTGCTGGACTTTGCAGTGAGCTGGGATTTGTGATTTGGGATTTTATAACATGTTGAACTCTTCCATGGAAATAATAGACTGTGATAACAGAGGCCAAACTTTCTGGATTTATGAATTTTAATGTGATACTAGAGCTGAAAAGAGTCTTTGAGAATGGAAAAATGGATGTTTCCTATCTCCATTCTGAGGTGTCTGGAGAATGTAAAAACAATTAATTGCCCTTTATTTTTCCTTCTGGTGACCAGTTTTCTGACTTTTACCCATTTTATGACCATTTTAGCCTTAAGTTGTGTCCTTGTAAACCAGATAGAATATCTTCCTGCTTCATGGAAGGTTAAGTTGGTATTTCTGAAAGGGCTGTCACTAGTATAGATTATCCTTCAGGCAGTGCTCTCTCCCTTTGGAAACTCAGTACTGACATTTAAAATCCTATATTTGAAATATTCTTCAACAACAGACGGATAGGTGATGTTCTTCCTCAAATATTTAGTTATAAAATATTTTGGTTCATGTCCTCAATAAGGAGATCTTGGTAGAATTGAAGCATCTTGGATTTTCAAAATATCTTCTTTCTGTTCTTTAAGGCTGCCTGCTTTGTCTCCAGGTTCCTTGGAAGCCATCTACTCTTATTTATCTCTGCAGCTGATTTTAAGTAAGACCTCAGCTCTCAAGGAAAGAAAGCCTTGTAAAGGATTTCTCATAAAAATGTTGCTAGTAAGGCACACTTAAAAATAAACTGCTCCTCTCCTTCCCTCCTTTCTAGAGTGAGGACAACACCAGCTGAATCATCTGTCTGAGTCATGCAAACAGCTGTCATTGTTTGATGTAAAGATGAACTAAAAAGCTGTCATTTGCTTGGGAATATTTTTATACTTGACTCACTTGTCCAGTGAAGGGGAGAGTTTTTCTTAGCTTATTTTTTTTTCTTTTCTTTTCTTTTTGCCTCCTTTCACATGGAAAATCACAATGAAGCCCATGTGTCATTGTAATGGCTGTAAACTCTGCTGCTGAAAAAGCTTTGCAGAAATCTTCCACCTCAGAGCATCTGTCAGCCTGACAGTGTGGGGTGTTTTTCACTTGTGCACAGGCTCTGTGGGGCTCTGTGCAGGCATCCATATATCCCTTCCTTCAATGTGCCTGGACCTGGGCAAACACCTTCAAAACACCTTCTCCTGCCCAGCTGGGCTGCCTAAAGGAATCCACTCTTGCCTCTGGTCTGTGAAAATGGTCCACACTCTCCCCCTGATGTCTGACAGCTGATCCTCAGATTCACGTTGTGGTTTTGCTTTTGTTTTCCTTGCCCTTCTCCATCTCTTCTTGTTCTCTTGGTTTATCTTTCTGTGTCTCTTTTGTTAACTCTGCAGCACCTTCTTTAGTTTGCACTTCTCTCTCTTTTTCTTTTCTTTACTCTTTCTTCATTCTGTCATCTCTTGTCCACCCCTTTCTTTTCTGCATTTTTCTAGTGTTAACTTTTCTTACCTCCTCTTTATGGGTATCTTTTATATCCTTTTCCATTATTCAAGTCCTGTGGGTTTGCTACCAAATATTTCTAGACAAGAAGTCACAGCAGCACGGAGCTGTTTTATCCAAACTGATGATGATGTGGCCAGTCTGGTTTTCATCTTAAACTTGACCCTCTAAAAGCTGGTCTATATTCCTGCCCAGAAATTCCTGCACTGTGGGATAACAGGACTTGAAGAATGAGCCAGGGCTGCAAAATGCCACAACCTGGGCAGAAGTGCAGAGGCTGCTAATTTCTCTAGTAGTCAGTCCAGCTTATAATTGTGAGCATTTGTTTAAGCTCCCTAATCACAGCTTCCCAAAAAAAAAAAAAAAGGGGAGTTTTGAAAAACTGTCTGGCTTGTAACATCAAGGAAAATTCCTACTCCCAGTTCAAGAGAGTAGAAAGGAGATGAAGGTGCTGCTACTCTTTATTGCTTGTTCCTACCATAAAACTTTACTTATATAAATGACCATTTTAATTATATCTCTGAAGCAAGTAATGGTTTGGATACTTTTCTGATTTAAGGAATCTGATAATACAAATCTTCTAACATGAACTGGAAGGCTTACCTGTCATACTCTCTTTTAAGTGTACTTAATTACTACACTTAAAATTATTAAAAGGAGGGAATCGTGATATTTCTGCTTCTGTAACCTTACAGGAGCATTTCTTTATACTCTGGAAGATGGAATTTATGTCACTTAAGCTCTGAGGCCAAGTGGGTAATGGATCTACAGTGGATTGTAGGCTGCACTATCATATTTTTTTCCTCATTTATCCCTAATCAACAGGGCAAGGTTCTTTTCTGAGATGTATCTCTCTCCAAAGTTTGTTGGCGTGTGTTTGAATGCTTCCTGTGTTTTGGAACAGGTTGGATTCCTGGGGAAGTCATTTATAGATACCAGATTAGTCAGAGTTTGGATTCCTGGGAATTTGGTGTGTAGCCACCAGAGCAGTACAGTCTTTTCAGCAAGTTTAAAGCTAAAGACATTAATTTTTCTGGTAGATGGGAGATCATTAACAAGTGTAATTTTGTCTGCCCTGAAAATAAATTGAACAGAGCCCCTTGGAACACTGCACAAAGGACAAACACATCAAGCAGCTATCCTCATTTAATGCAGGGAATAAAGGTATTGCATAAAGCAAGTTGCATTATGTAAAAGATCTGTTTGAAACCCAAGGTTAATGTTTCATACTAAGTGTTCACCAGTTTATAGGTGCTACAAAAATTAATTTACTTTGCAAATGTCATGCTCTGTCTCAGGAAAACTGTAGCCAGCCCATTATTATGTAAAATACCACGGAATTAAATTGCATTATTTTGATTAAGTCAATATGATGTTAACTAATTTCTGTAGCCAGAAGTACTAAGCAGACAGCACAGGTATGGGATGTTTGATACCTTGCCTGAAGCTTCAAACAAATTGTTGTTTATAATGAAGTTGTGAAGTGTTCACCCTGATAAAGCTTTATCGTGTTCAGATTGAAGATACTGTTTCAGCATATTTCAGAAATTCATAATAACTCCCCACCAGGGCTCTCTTATCTTCTTCCTGGAAAACCATAGTTTCTGTTTATCTGATCACTCACGTGTCAAAACAGCTTCCCTGAGAGCTTGAGAAAATTAAGAGGCAAATCACTGCCTCTGTAAGTCCATTTTTGGGAAGGTTTGCTGGAGTTGGGGCCATCCTTCCACTTTGTGTAACCACAGGGACAAAAGCCACTAATAATTCTGTTCCCCCCAGGGGAGTTCTGTTTGTCTCCAGGATTTTAATGAGTGCTTATTTTTACATTTGTGCTCAGCCCCAGTGCAACCAGCAGAGTTGCTGTGGCTCCCAGTAAGCCCTTCAAGCAATCAGGCTCATCCCACTTGGAAGTAAAAGAAACTCATAACCTTTCTCTTTCTTTTCTGCTGGTTTTATCAGCCAGCTGAGTACAAATTATCTTTCTATTCAGTTGTGAGAATTTTGCTTGTGATTCTTGTGTGTGATACAATAAGGGAGGGCAATCTGTGACATCAGCTGAAGTTTCACAGCCAGGTTCCTTGCTGCAGTCTCTTCAAATAATTATCTGCTTATCCTTATTTTCTCCTGCATGGTGCCTTTTCTGATGTGAGTAAATAGGAAAACTAAAAAACTCCAAAAGCTAGCTTTGGGAAGGAGGTGAGGGGAATGCCTTCCCTTCAAAGGGCTTTAAAATAAACTGATTATTCCTAAATTCACTATGAATTTTTGTAACTGCAACAAATATCTTAACTATCAGTTTTGTTCAATATGTAGACATAATGCTTAGAGTTTCCAGATCTGCAAATGTGTAAATATGTGTTCAATTTTGGAAGAGGAATGATGAGCTCAATGGCTGGGCTTGCTTTCTCCAAATTGGGGTCTCCCATAGCTGTGTGCAGGATTTATGTCTAGTGGAGCATTTTGTTAGCTTGTGGTTGACTTTTGAGCCCAAATACGTAGTTGTGTGGTTGCAACTTTCAAAATCTATTTGCTTTCACTGGAAATCTATTTATTTTGCAGTAGTAATTTGGTTGTTCAGCCCTGATAAGAAGAGTTTGGTTACAATCAGAAGTGCTGTGTTTAGTGTGGTGGCCATAAGTTGATTCCATAAAGTCACAAATACATTAACAAAGGAACGAGTGTGTTTGAATCCTACAGGCAGTGTTGAGGATAATCTGGTGACTGACTTATTCCTAAGACTTCACAGAGCTGTGGAATGCTTTACCTGCCTTTGAAATGCAGTTATCTGCAGGCTAAAAAATGTAGCAGCTGGTCTTACACAGCAGAGTTAACCCAGCCTGACCCTGCTGGGCTCGGGACCTGCCAGAATCCCAGTGGGAAGAGCTGCAGGCAGAGCTGGGAATCAGCACTATAAATTACTGGCAATTCCAAAGAAATGACCAAGTGTTGCAGGAGATACAGAATGTGCCATTTTGTGTTTCACTTCGTGGGATCACAAAATGCATTTTATTTTGCTTTTTTCAAGCTGAGCTTGCCTTCTGTTTGAGTGGGGGTTGCTGCTTCTCCCTGAACCCACTCGAAGGGGTTTGATTGTAGGTCCCTTTCAGAATGACAGGGTGACGGTATTTTCTTTCCCCATTTCAGTGTTGTTAAATTCTGAGTGCTGGCAGGGCTGAAGGAGCAGGCACTGGGAGAGATTTGCCATTATTTTCGAGCAGTCTGGTGACATATTGGTGCTCTGAAGCCTTCACTTTAAACAAAACTAAACTGACCTTAATGGTTGTCTCAGCTCTTATTTCGTGGTTGAACACTCCCAGCTCTCTTTCCTCTCTTGCTGATCAAAATCAAATTAAATGCTTATTCCTGAACTTGAACCTCTCCCAGTGTTTTTCAATTTTTAACGCACTTATGGGTGTTAGTTATTTGTAATTTTCAAGTGCCTGACTATTAAAGTTGAAATTGTGGTCCCACAGGAGTCAGTCAAATTTACCTCTAGCGGGGTCATGTCTTCCAAATGGAAATATTAAACCTCCCACATCAATTTAAAGCTTCTTTACTTCAAATGACAAGAAAATAATCCTATCAGAGGAAGCCTGTTTTTCTTTAAAATGTCTGTATTTTTACTATATATAAGTATTTTACTACTGTGTGAGTCAGTAACCACAAGTAAAAAGTAAAGAGATCTAGGCCAAAAAAATAATCATTTCAAGTCAGAACACAGGAAAACTATTGCAAGTGGCTTTTAGAATTTGTTCAGTGGCAGAATTCAGGTAATAGAAGAATCCCAAAGCATTTACTCATTTATGTCATGTCCAATAATGTTACAGTATGAACTCAAAAATTATGGAAATGATAACAGCTTCTAAATACAAGGGGGAAAAAACCCCTCAAACCCTGAGCTATCCTAAAGTCTTGCTTTGTTTCTAATGTGTGCTAACTGTATAAGGGGATGGGAAGATTAGGATTTAGCAGTTTTAATCTGTTTAAATTTGCAGCTCTAATCTAAGGGATTTCTGGTATTTCTCCTCCATCAATCTGGGTGTCTGTTCTGATGCTGTAGTTCAGTCATTTCAGATTTTATTCCCTGGGATATTGCATTTGATATAGCAATTTTTCCTGATAGCATTTCATCTGATAACCCATCTGATGGGCCCCAAATATAGTATTTTGTTCTGCTTCAGTTTGCACACCAACTGGATTAGAATATTAAAGCCAGAGTCTGAACCATTTGAATTCTTCATAGTGAGCTCCCAGACTTTCCCTGGAAGAGGTTGGGATGGCAGATTTGCAGCTTTACATCCAGACTTCCTTAAGTTGTGTTGCACTCAGATACATCCAGTAGGAGTTTATATTTCTACTCTTCTTAAAAATGAGGGTATGTACATTCAGGTGTGTAGGGTATATCCCTCAAAAATAGCTTTGCAATGTCAGTGACTGACACAAATAATAACTCTCATGAATGTGAACTGTGAGAAATGTGCAAATACCCAGTTATGTTTTTATCCTGTGGAGGTATGGCTGGAAAGTAATATAAAAAAGGACTACAAAATAAAAAGCTGAACAAAACCCACGTTTTCATTCTTCTTGTACCTTCTGGAAAATCCTGTCATGTGTCTGGTTCATTTGTGAGGGCTTAACTCAAAAATCCCTTGCTCAGGTTTTCCTCTGCTCTGTGAGAGTTCTTATCCAGAGGGAGGTGTTGGCAGTGACAGGAGTTTGTCAATGTGAATGGAATGGTCACACTTACATTTATAATTTGTAAAGGGAGATTTTATTTTCCAAATAAACCTTAACATTGGCATTAATGAATGATTCTACAGTATTTTGAAACACCTCACTTTTTAATTTTTTTTTCCTTTTTTTCCTTCCCCTTCATGTAATTACTCTCTGATTTAAGGTTGCTATTGATTTGTTTTACACTTGTCCTTGGTGTAAATAGATAAGTGGTAAACATCAGATAAGAGGGCATGAGTGACACTTTCCATTATACAGCTCCAGGAAACATTTCTTGCATTGAAAGGATCCTCCAATGGATTTTCTTTTGTCATGGACACTGTTTTGTGGCATTTGTTGACAATGCTGGTGACAATTAGCACAGCTTCTCCATATCATGACAGTAAAGAGATTGTCTTTAGAGCAGCTGGAGATGTTGGCCTGAAGGGAATCCTGGCAGGAGTTTGGACAGAGTGCAGCTCTAGGAACAGGTAATGGAAGGGAAATGCCTCATTACAGCAAAGTAAAATCAGATTTTTGCCACTTGGAAGTTCTTCTCAGAGGCCACAAAGGTTTCAAGGAGAAATCACAGATGGCCTAAGACAGAAGGAACTGGTTCTCTTTCCCACAGGACAGGAGTGTCAAAAGTCATCAGTGTTTGCTGGGTGTTCCAGGGCACAGTCACTCTCCCAGCAATTCCCCTGTTGCTGCTGGAGGGAGGATTTTGCTGTGTGAGTAGGAAACCAGAGTGGAAGTCACTGTCTGATGGTGATTTACTGTGGGACAGGATACCTGAGAGACTCAGTGCTGCTGGATTTGGCACAGGAAGGCTTCCCAGTAGCCCAGGAGATGGGATGTGCAGCTGCTGCTTTCAGGGGGAGCTCTTTGGAAAGTTTGCCACTGTTAGTCTGATGGACAGAGCACTCACTGACCTTCAGAGGGAACAGCAGCATTCCTTTTCTTCTCCTACAGAGATTCTCAGTGAAAATCTTTTCCCTGGGAGGGATTTCTCATCTTTATTTTGCTTCTGCTTTGAGGCCTGATGTGATTGTCACGTCATGCATGGGTGTTGCTGCTCTAGGTAGTTGATTGTGTTCACTGTCGAGGCTTTGGAGCACTCAGAAGAGATTCCCCTGCACGGTTGTCCTTGTGAACCTAATGGATTTTAACTTGGATTCAACAGTAAATACCAGAGATATCTGGTGACAAAGCCTCCAGGTTCATCTGCCAAATGTTTTCTAGTTCTCAGGATTCTCAACATAAGGCTGGGTATGTGCTCTGTATTTTCTAGTTTTACAGAGCACGTCACAAGCAATTGATCTGGGATCATGTTTTGCCTTTATTGCCATGCAGCTTAATTAGAGCCAGCTTTTAATGAAGATAATGAAAGGAACAGCAGTAAACGGAGCAGAAGCAAGATCCAAGTATTGCTTAGTGCAAGTTACAGGATAAAGGCTCAAAAATGTCCTTTCTAGGTCCTTGATTCTGAGGCAACTCTGAGCAAGAACAGCAAAGTTGTGGTTTCTGCACCTTGTAATGACCTGTTCTAGTCCAGCATCAGTCTGGAGATGAGTGGATAGTATCTGCCTGACTTACTTTGAATATGTCTCTGGCTAAAGCACCTGAGATGGCAAAAGAATTCATCCAAGAGGTTTGGTCCTGAGCAACAAACTTTCGTCTAGATAAAAATCTTGCCATACTTAAAACATACAGTGTTTTCATATTAGAGGGACCAAATGAAGGAACTATTAAATCAGTTAATATCATATAAATATACCACCTGGGAATCAGTAGAGAGATCCAAACCTGTACCCAAGGACTGTTTGTGGCACCAGCTACTATGGCAGAAAATCAAATGCATCAGAAGTGCAAATTCAAAGCATAATAAGCAATGCTTCAAATCATTTACAGCAACCTATAGCTGAAGAGAAATACAACTGTGATTGCTCCAGCAGCAAGTGCTTTGCAAGGTTATGGAGCTCCAAGAGGAGAGCAGTAAAGCTGTAATCATTTTTTTTAATCAGACACAGATTGGCAAGACACAACTCTGAGCCCAAGGGCTCAAAAAACGAAACCACGAGGACCCACAAAGTTGCTTTTCGTTTTGCAAGGAGTTTGGGCAAGTGGCAGCATTTTAAACATGCACTCAGGAGGGAGGGGATGAATATTCAGTTTGCATTCAACCCTGAAAGCTCTGGTGGTGTTTGGAGCTGTTCAGGCAATGACCCCTGTAATTTGGGGGCTGGAACCTGCAAGCCATCACCACGGGCCTGTTTTTCCTTCCTTTCTTCTTTTCGGTTTTGTTTGTTTTGGTTGGGTTGTATTGCTTTGGGGATTTTAATTTGTTTGTTTCTTGGGGTTGGTTTCTTTTTAATTTGTTTCCTGTTTTAAATCAAGGCTTGGGCTGAGGGAGTAACAAAAACAACCCCATGTGTTCCAGGTGTATTTTTTTCTTAGGAAGTGACATTGGATATATCCAATGGAAGATGGAAAGTTCATTGGCTCTTACTAGAGAGAGCACACTGAGACCAAGCACTTGGAAGATTAGAGGAGATCTGGTTGGAGGAGTTAATACAGTGTATTGTTTGTACATCAATCCAGCCACACTTAAAAGAAACCCTCAGAAAATTCAGGTGGACTGTGAACTCCTTATAAAGTGATTCTGGAAAATGCAGCAAGTTGGGTTTTTTTCCTGTGTGATGCTTTTCATCAAACAATGACAATTGTTGAGATCCTACAGTAATGTCCCCTCCATACCTTTGCCTTTTGTGTTTCCTCAGTGTGCTGAGTCTTGCAAAGTTGCTGTGAATTCTATTAATTCATTACATTGTAGATAGTGAATAATGATGTATTTGGGAAGTTCAAAAGGTAAAGGAAGTCACTGAGGAATCTGTGGACTTTTCCAAAAGCTGTGACCCCACTTGTGAAGGATCATTTGAGAAACAGAAGAACACGAGGTGTGGGTGAAAGGAAAGGGAAGAGGGAAGTCTGTTATAAAAAGAACCTTCCCTTTCTTATTTCTGGGAAAAAAAGAGACAAACCTTAAGTTAAGTTTGTAAAAAATGCACCACAGAAGTGATGGTGTTCTGGCAGAGATACTCTGAGACCAAGGAAAACATCCCATTTTTCATCCTGAGAGATTTAAGGATGTTAAATAAGGGTGAAAATATTTCCTTGATTTGCAATGTGTTTTCACAATTTAGCACATAAAAATAAAGATTGATTCCCATTTTATTTAGAGGTCATTATGAATTCCTTTTAAAACAATGCACAGATCAGCAAATTCCCTGCTTGTGGGCTACCATCTGTAAGTCTTACTGGATCTATTTAATTAGATTTCCATGCAGCATCTGTAGCACTGGAAAATTCAAATAATTAAGCTTCATGATTTCTTGTGTATTAGAAATGTCACACAACGAGTTGCTGCAGAGCAGATAATTCCTTTTTGTAATTGGAATTTCTGTCATGAGTTGTTCCCTCATTTATAGCAATTAGAACTTTGTAAATAATTTTGTGCAGTTGGGTTCAGTTGGAATTACTTTTTGCTATAAGTTAACATTTTTTAAATCTTTTCCTGATGTATCTTATTCTCTTTTTCTTTTCACTTGAATTTTATGTTTTCTGTAAACCTTCTTATCACCCCTGTAGCAAAGCAGCTGAAATAACTGTGGTCTGGGAGAGGAAGAAACACAAAGAGATCCAGATGTAAACTGAGCTGGATTCATCCCAAAACTTTCCATGCTTGTGCCAAGATTTGAGTTCTAAATACATATTGCTGGATGACAACCTCTTATTAAATAAAAATAAGGAAAATCCAAGCAGCAACCTGGGCAATACCTGGCAGGTAAATGTTTTAGAGCTAACAGGCAAACAAACCTCATCCACATAAAAAATACGTATCTTTTTGAAGTCCTTTAGGTGACAGTTTGATCTGTAGATTTCTATGATTTCCTGGCTTAAGAAGTTTAAATTAATATACTTGAAAATAGCAAGATTAAAACACAGATGTCTGTGGGAGATGACACTTGACTGTGTCGTTTAATTGGTCGAACACTGACGTTTGAGACTAAAGAACTATTTTAATTCAAGACTGATCTTTTTAATGAAGCCACTACATGAAACTTAAAAACTGGGACCAGGTTTTCCTTTACACTGACACTGAGCTTCAGGTGGTGCCCCCAATCCTTAACAAAATGGGTCACTGGAAAATCAGGCACTTTGATCCCGTTCTTGGATAGGACCACAAAATTTTTCTGGCTGTTCTCGAGGTGTCTCAACGTGCCCACAGAACTGCAAACGTCCTGACACCCTTAATGAGGTTGGAGCAATGGAATTCAGGACTCTGGCACCTCGTGCTCTCTCTGCAGTCACAAACTTGTGTTTCTACTTCAGGAATCTGAGGCAGAAACATGATGTAACTTTTGGGTTTGACATTTTACTGGGTGAAGGGCAGAGCCAAGATTAGAATTCAGGTCTCTGCAGTGTGATCCCTCTCTTGCTGCCCTGCCTGCTGCTGACCCAGCTGCAAGCAAATTTGGGGACAGACAAATTGTGCTTTACTTGGGTCTGTTCTCCATGCTGTTAATTGTTTTTTCTTTCCATTTCTGAAAGCCACTGCACTTGCATCTTACCATTCCGTGGCAATTCTGTCGAGCAGTGGAAGATTTGCAGTGATACCTGTGGGAAATGTTGCGTTTATTGAGTGTTTATTACAAATTCCTTGCTCTAATGGAAAATTAAGTAGCATGGGGAGCATGCTGAATAGGTATAAGAGAATCAGACAAGTTAAGAAACACTGTAGAATTGCCACTGAAGCACTTGAAAGTCAGTTCTGGGTGTGTGTGTGTGGGAGAGATTGTGAGAGTCTGACTGATCAAAGCTGGTAAGACACTGGTACCTTGGCAAGATGCTGGTTATAACATGGGTAGTTAGCACTGGACTCTCGAGTTTTGTGACTGCAGCTTTGATTTGCAGGGCAGGCTGTGGAATAAAAAGGTTCAGACAGTTTTATAAATGCAATATCACCGGCTTGGTGCTTATTGTGGAGGCCACCCATTAATCTCACCCCGTGGTGAACATTCATTTAGCAGTCCCAACACAGTTCCAACACTTCTGTCTTTCCCACTGATTAATGAATTTACCATTAATCTGTTATTACCACAGGGAATTGAGGGGAATCAGGCATATACAAGTTATCAGTTTCCAAAACATTCCTGAACTAGGGATTATTTGTCTGTCAAGGGGTCCTTTAATGCTTCATTTATTTTAAATACTTTGCATATGATTTATTGTGATTTATGGAGCTGACAAAGACTGGACCATTGGGAAGTGAGTTTGCATATTCATTGAACAGTAGCTTTTGTTGGAAATAAACTATTATGTTTTGGGATAGCTCTTAAGAAAAGTGTTTTTCCTTCTTTCCTCATGTTACTTAATGATTTACAGATTTGGGGTTTTTTTAGTATTTTGTTTTATTCTTTCTGCAAGTAACTCAAGTTCTACCCTCTGTTTTTCTATTGCCCACAATTCTATAGAACCCAGTCTCTAGAATGGATTAAAATACTCTCAGCCTAATTCACTGTCATTGTTTTTAAGCCACTGTAACTTCACTGAAATAACAAAATTGATAGAATCCCAAAGCATAATACTGAAATGCTGTTATGATGAATCAGGTTTGGATATTAGCCAAAAATCTGCTGATACAACTCCAATAATCCTGCATCTCCAGAATGAAGTAAACCAGATATTTTTCAAGGGCTCAAAAAAACCCCCAGAGACTGTGTTTTCCTGAAATTTTAATGTGCTTTCACAGTAATTGTTATTACATATTTCTGACTTTTCTGGAATCACATAGATTTTTCAGGATTATTATGGGTTCTCTGTTAGCACAGAAAAAGAACATCATCCAAATTCCTACGTGTGTCACCTGGCAAGTGGCATCACTCAAGTGATGACATGAAAACCTCTGAATGCAGAGAAAAAAGCTGATGTTCCCTGGCATGAAAAGAACATCCATAATTGTTAAGCCTATATCTCTTAATCCTAATGAATTGTTACTGAAGTATCTGAAAGGGAACTGCATGTTTTTCCAGCAGTGGCTAAAAGGAAAATATTGATCAGCAGAAATGATGTAATGTAGCATATTAAGACTTTTGGCATGTTCCAAGCTTTAGGCTGCTTTGCTTTTGCCGTGGTTTTAGCAGTGTTCAGGCAAATAACAGAAATGAAGATCGATAAAAGCATTAGAAATAAATGTTATTCTCCTGGGGGAAGTGATACCTTGTGCTGCACCTGAACACAGCACAGGTTTGCAATGCTGCTCATTTATAAGGCTCATTGATAGAGGAGTTGTCCTGGATATCCTGCCTTCCATATTAGAAAATCAATTCTGTGGAGTAGATTTTATAGAAAAGAGGTTCGTGATATGGAAATTCCCAACAGTGCTGTATAAACATAGCAGTGTCTTCTGACCAGTCAGTGCATTTTACTGTGTTTCAGAAGAAATTTAGTTTGTATGTAGTTCAGCAATAATTTTAGGAGTAACATTTGGGAAGCCTGAAGAGATCCAGTTCATTGGAACTGGGGCAAACATCTCTTGAAGAAGGGGCAGTTCCTGACTCCTGGAAGGAGCAGGAACCGAGGTGGCTGAGCCCAGATGTCCAGGCAAATGGCTGCAAGGCATATTCTTGGACCATAAGGGCAGTCCCAAACATTTGTTGCACATCAGAGTCATCTGGAAAATGTCTATTGTCCATTTCTGTGTGCGCTGAGCTTTGTAAATAACTGTGTATTTGTGCTCTGACCAGGAGGTTGGAACGTTCCCACCTGCCTGATGTGGTGATTCTGGGATTTGTGTCCTGATACAGATGTGTTCAGCCAAAAGGATTTGGGCTGGTTTGTTTTTTTCCTTCTCTTACTGGGTTTTAGAACTGCTGATTTGAAATCAGGTGGTGTTGAGAACTTCAGTGCTTTACACATGGGTAGTTGTGACCAAAGAAAACTTGTGTTTCAAGGTGGTTGTGGAAAAAACAGAGACCTAGAGGACCCTCAAACAGTATTTCCTCTTGTTTCTAGTGAGATGGGTGAGGGGAGAGAAGAAGCAGAGGCTTCATGAACTACTGATGGTCCCTTATAGCTGAAACTTGTTGTTCCTGAGAGGTTGCACGAAGAGTGGCGATGGCTGTGACTCCTGCAGGGCTGTGCTCTGTGGGAGTTGGGACGTGGTGTTCTTTCTCAGTGGATGTGACTGTCATTTTCCAAGCTTGACAAATATCTAAAATATGGCTTTGAAATATTAGGGTGTTGGATTTTTTTTTTTTTGTTCTGTTTTTATGTGATAGTGGTGCACTTCTTTCTGATTAATTCTTGATGGTGCATCATCTTTATGTAACCATTTCAAGCTGGTTGAGGTTTTTCTTTCTAGTTGCTTCTCTGGGGGGAGAGGCAGGGATATTCCCATGGATTGTGTGCAGTGATCAGCTCTGGTGCCACTCATATGCCAGTGTTTCCTGGGTTGGGATGCTGAGGTGGCTCTGGCAAGGCAGGCTTGGCTGAGCTGGGCTGTCAAACAGCAGCACCCTGGTGGCACAGAGCTCTCCTGGGGCTGTTTGGGTGACTGATGGGACTGGAGGAGAGGAAGGCAGAAGGAATTCTTTCCAGCATGGATTGTTGGGCAGAGGTAATGGTGTGAACCCTGACAGGCAGAGCGAGACATCCGCTCTCTGAGGGGACTCAGTCTCAGGAGCACTGAATGTCCCAAAACCTGTAAATTAAGATTGTTCCTTTGCTTTGCTGTGTAGCAGAAAAGCATAAAACTAGATAATGTTACTCTGAAATAATGTTTTGTAATGTTTTGTTCTATTCAGTGGTAAATGCAGCTGTTCAGGAAGATAACAGTAACTTCAAACCCCCATCACAGGCTCCTTGAAGGAGCACAGGTTCTGTGTGGTGGCAGTTAAATAAATGGCCCAGGTGTTATAGTGAGGATGTCTCTCTCAAATCCCAGAATTAGGAGTGTGAGAATTGCTAAATGTTTTTGCAAAGCAGGAAAATGGCACAGCTTTCAGATAGGCAGGACAGAGAGACCAGAAAACGAAGAAATAAGAGGAATAAGAGAGCAAGAGGAATAAGCAGAGGAATAAGTTGTGGAGACAGAGACATTCAGCCTTGTCTGCTTTTGGATTTGAGTCAGTGCAGAGTTTGAATTTCAATAAGAAGGCTCTTTCTCTTGTTTCTGTGTCACTGTTGCAATATGTCTGATGAGGCAAAATACCATAAAATAAACAATAAATATTTTAATTTAAAATGAAGAAAAACCTTGATTTCATTGGAATTCTAGGTTTTCAATTGCTCTATCTCCCATATTGCAGTTCACTGCTTTTAGGTCAGAACACCTTATTGCAGCATTTAAAATTACAAATATAAATAGCTTATTATAATATTAGTCATCTCACTGCCTAACTTGATTTGGTTTATATAGTGCAAGCTAAAGGGTGTTTTTTGGCTCTTCTGTGTCCATGCCTAGTCATGCTGTTTGATGTACAACACAGCTGCCACTGTGTTCCTGAGTTTTCCATAGAAGTGAAATCAGATTCTCCCACATACAGCCTGATTAATCAGCCTGTACCCAAA
>JAWWLV010000030.1:9409204-9453170 GCA_035041135.1 Platyrinchus mystaceus
ATCAGCACAGGTCACAGATGGTGTTGGCAGCTCTTCAGGTGCTGCTTCTCTTGCTAAAGGTCCCTTCTGCCCTCTGACAGCAGAACTGGATCTTCCCTGCAAGCCCTGGAAAGAATGAGGAGTTCTGAGTTAATTTTTTGCATTTGCCCAGTTATGATTCTGACCCACTTTCTGCTCTTTGCTGGGTTAAAAATATACATTGGTTTAAATAGATGACAAAACCAACAAAAAAAACCCTCTTTACAAACTCTCAATTGCACACATATATCTAAGGGCAAATAAGCTTTGTATTTCTCTATTTTCTTTCTTCTTTCACTAAATTGCATGACTACAAAGCTTTGCTTAGCTTGCTGTATTTTCCCGTGCCGTGGTGTGATGGCAAAGCGAAATGCTCCCCTGTAAACAGAAACAAGTTAATTAAAATGGAAACCTTTAAGTTGGAATGAGTTTCAAGGCAGGCTTTAAACGTTGCAGTGTGTGTTTGGTGCCCCAGTTCCCAGTGGTGTGTGCAGCTCCCTTCGTTCTGGGGCAGAGCTTAAATGTTATGAGGTCTGGCAGTTCTTTATTTCACCGCTGATTAGATGACCTATGAGCAGTGTAGCATGTCACCCTCGCCTTGGAGGAGAATTGGCACTGCCTGTGGAGTTGGATTCAATTGTTGGGATGTATGAATGTCTGCTCCCAAATGCTTGACAGAGATTAATAAAGTGCAGAGCTTCTTGGAGGGAATCAATGGTGAGATGGCAGATGCTATTTTCTTTGCCTTTTTTTTTTTTGTTGTTGGGGGATAAGGTGGGGAAGTTGCATTTTCTAAGTAACAAACATCATAAAGGATTGCAGACAGCTTACAAGGGGTTCTGAAGATCAGGTGCATCTTGAGCTGTCCCGTGGTCCTACTGTTACATACAAGTTGCATTTGCTAAACAGCAGACATGTATTTGTTTGGGTTTTGTTTTTTTTTAATTCCCATTAACATTTCAATGCAAGTTTAGGTGTGATGTTGCTTTTTAGCAAATCTGTTGTGTAAATGTGTCCTCAGATTGAAAACCCTATGAGGGAGAAATAAGAGGCCCAGCATTTCCAACAAAATATTTCCCCCCTTCCAGCCCTTGTGAAAACCCAACTTGTTTTCCCAGCAACAGCTCAGTTCCAGCTGTTTTAAATTTTCAGACCTACAAGACAGTCATACTATTCATTGCTCCTATAGAATAAATAGAAGATCCCACCACTACCAAAAATAGAAGCTATTGACATGTCAAAGAGTGTTCATGTAAACCACCCACGTGCACTTCATTTGGTCTGTTTTAATTCTTCCTGCTTTTCTCCTACTCCCCCAACACTTCTGAAGAGTTGCAGGGTCTGTGTCTGTTCCTTTGCAACTCAAGTCCTGACGTGGCTGAGAAAAAGAGGATGGACAAAGCATTTTCCTGACATGGACCTTATGGGCCAGTTTCCTAAAGAGTTATGTGCTCACCTAATAATGGAAGTGTTCATTTGAAACCATTTCCCCAACAAGTATTTCTTACATATCTCTTAGACTGAGGTAAGTTCTGGTAACCTTCCTTTGAGACCAGCTGGCTCGTGACTTCAGTTCCAGAATCAATACCTCAAAAAAAAAAAAAGAAAAAAAAGAAAAAAAAAAAGTCCTGTATTTTCCTGTCCTTTGGGTTTTGAGGTCATTTAGTTCTTTCTATGATATCGCTGAGTGCCTATTAAATTGGGAGTTCAAGGCAGATATGAGGCAGGAGATACAGGAAAAATCTGTTTTAAGTGCTTAATCTACCCTAGCAAATTGTCTTGCAAAAGATCTGCAAAAGCATGTCACGTTCTCATCGGTGGGTGTCTGGAGAAAGCAAATGGAAGGAAACCCTTTTCATCAGTGGCAGATAAATTTAGCTACAACATAAAAATATACTATGTGGGGGAAAAGAGAGAATGTGTGTTGAGAAGTTGAAAGACTATTGGGGAAAAAAATCATTCTAATCTAAAGAACACAAAGACACTTTTGTGAAGGTTTCAACCATTAGGTTACACATTTCATTTCTCTTATCTGTGTGGCATGGAGGGAGTGTATTAAATGAAACATACCTTATTATGGATTTTAACTGTTGGGTAAGAAATAGGACTATTCATCTGGGTCAACATACAGAATTATTTCTGCCTTTGCTAACAGCTCAAATGTCTTCTGTAAAAATTCTGCCATCAAAATTTGCTGCATATATGAATAGCAAAGGCTTATATGGAAGAATGAATCCAAGTGATTAAATGACAAATTGTCTTGCCTTTTTCAAATAGTGCAAATAGCTTCAGAAAATGAGCACAAAAGTCAGGTTTTAACTCCTCTTAGGTGTAACTGCCTTTCTAAACCTTTTCTCAGTGTTTTACCTTTCCTTCTTGAAAACCGCAAGTTCATCCAAACCAACCCCTTCTCGTGGGAAGGGATCTGTTTCCACAGAGCTGTTTTCAGATCAGGGTGCAGTTTCATATCCAAACTGGATTGAAGAAGACAGATGGAAGCAGGACAGTTATTAAGGTGCCAGTTTAAATACAGCCAGTCTGCCTGACATCCTTCCTCTGACTTATTAGGGTAAAGGCTTTGGGCTGTTTCACCAGGATGTTCTCAGTGGAAGACACTCAGTGCCTCTAGTCTGGTCAGTTCCCTGGTTTTGTTATTTTTTTTCTTCTTTTCTTTTAGTCAAAAATCCTATTTAATGTGGGCCATTGGGGGCAATAACAATTTAGTTATTAACTAGAAATGTCAAAGGAAGAAAATCCACAAAGCGTTGAAAAAAGAGAGTCAGCTTTGGACCTTTAGGAATAAAACCTGGTTTGAAAGTCCTCAAGTGCTGTTACAAGGTTTTGCAGCCACTTTTGCTTTTCAGAAAATTCTTAATACCCTCCTCTTATCACTTGCTACAGTTTTCCAGCTCCTTTTTGAAGCTCCTGGAGGCCAAGGCATGAGTGATTTCGTGAGAAGGTCATCCATCAACTTGTTCTTCCCTCTCTGTAATTAAGCTAAGAGCACAGCGGGAGGCTCATCTTCATACTCTGACCTTCCTGCAAGGAGGGAGGTTATAACATAGCAAAGCAAAGTTTCTCCCCTAGTGTAATCAAATCTCTGAGACGAGCCTTATGTACCTGCAGCCTCTTACCAGGGCAGAGGACGGAGCCCTAAACTGGCAGTAAAGTTGCTTCTCGTCCTTGTCGGGGGATGAACACATAGGAAGTCATCTTTTGGCAGGCAGAGACATTTCAGTGGAGTATTTTGTTTAGGATTTTGCCATCTCTCATTAGAAAAACCCATTCATTTAAGGTGGGCAGGACAGGTTTCTCAAAGATGGAGCGGAGAAGGTGACTGATCTAAAGGTGATAAATCTAAACCCAGATTAGTAAAAGACCAACAAACAGGCAAAGAGCATATTAATGAAGTGTACAGAAAAGACTGAGCTGGAGAAAGTGCATATCCAACTAAAGCTGTCAGCAGTGAACAGGAGCTGAGAAAATATATAGAAAATAACAACTGCAGAGCCTTCTATAAACATCCAGCCAATATGTGTGCAAAATAAAATGCAATTCAAGAAACACAGTCGGGTTATGAAGTGAGACACAGTGGTGGCAGTGGGAAGCAAGTGAAGCAGAAGAAATGCAGAGTACCAGAGTTAGAATTTCAAGGTTAGATATAACTCCATAATTGCAGTGTAGATGAGGCTGCTCTGAGATGGTTTCTGGTTTACCCATCTTCCATAGTGAATTAAATTCTACTTCTTGAACATTTCCACACCTGAGGGCGTGTTGTATGGCCCTTCCTTGAGTCGTGTGCACTGAACCACGCAGTGCATTGTCCTTCAGGATTTTCAAAGTAATCACTATCAAATCCTCATGACTAGAAACTGATGATGACGAGTTTCTGAAGGAGTGAAAAGCAGATATTGCTGGGGTGGTGAGCACATGACTTGGTGAATACAAGAGGGACTCTTTTTTTTCTCCCAGCAGATGGGATGTTTGCTAAGCTGCTGCATCTCCCTGGGTACAGTTTGTTCTGTGGTGACTTCCACTCTCTGTGTTTCAACTACAGAACTGTGTCTGGGGTCCCTGACCCTCATCTTCCTCGTGCTGCAGTGGTTACAGGAGTCCCATTCTATCTTGGTGTGCCTCCATTCTGACATATAGTTGACTTTTTTATGCTGTGAAGAGATGGAAATCTGCTGCTAACAATTACCTTTCCTGGTTAAGATTTAGGGATACTAAGCTGTGGAGGATTTTTGCACAAGGTTATTTTTTGTGAGGTTATAACACACTTTAATAGGTTGCAATTGTTTTAACCAGAGGCTGTAAATATTACAGAGAATTACATACACTGTAACTTCTCCAGGTTGTTAAACAAAATTATAGGAAGAAGAGGGTGTGGGAGAATGTTTCCATGTGAGATGAGTATTCTGGTGCACAGCCTAATGGGAGGACAGGACTGGGATATGTGGGTTGCTTTCTCAGCTTCCTGCTGGGTGACCTTGTGAAATACATTCCCAACACATTTGTCCCTTGGTTTCCTTATCTGTCCAGCTCCAACCCCCTTTTTTTGCCCTCCAGTTCCTAATTAGGGCTGGAACACCCAGTCTTGCTGCAGCTCCAGTCAGCTGAGTGCTCCTGGGTCCTTGACCCGCTGTCTCCTGCTGGCATTTTCTTTGCCTAACAGTTATTGGTGAGGAAAAGGTATCTGGAAAGCAGTTATTTGGGTTTTTTTAAGAGAAACTATGCTAGATATGTCCCAATTTGCAAATTGGCTAGAGAACAGTCAGTGCTTATTTTTAGTAAAGGTCTGGATCTGACACTTAAGTGCCAAAACACATAGACAAACACCTCTCAGGATTTCAAAACTCACCTTGTATTTCAAAATGATCCCAGAAGCTTTCTCCATTTGCTTCTAGTTCCCTACCCATTTATTAACTCCAGTCCATGAATTCAGCTTTGTTTAAGGAACTGATGGAAGTTTGGCAGTGATGCTCTCTTTTTGAATTGTACCCAATTAAATGTATGCATTGCTTAGCACCTAAAATTCCTTTTAGAAATCTGGCCCAAATCAGATTTCTGATGCAATAGTTCTGTGTATCCAAGTGTTTTAGGTGTCTGAAAACAAACATCTGACAAACAAAGCAATCAGCCACCATACCTGCTGGGACTAAATGTGGAACAGGAAGATGTTTTGCTGTTAGAGGATGTTAGACAGACATGAAATGATCATTAATTGCCTGCACTGATTTCAGCTTTTACCCATCACTGTGCTGAAGTGAGATGAAAGTGAAAGGAGTTAGAACTGATGTTATGATACCAGATTACTTAGCTCTTTATCTGTTTTAGAACTCATCAATCTTTGTTACTGGGGGGAAGGTTTTTATGTCTCATTCTTATTCAAAGTCACTCTTTCCATCAGCCTTTCTGAAAAAAAAACAAAACCACCTGTTGGAATTAGGTAGATCTGCTCCTACCTGCAGTTCTGAGAGATTTTAGCTTTTTTTGACTTAAGACCAAACAGATGGATGAAGGGCTGTCCCAGACCCACCCCTGGATGTCTGGATAAGACAAAAATCCAGGGACAGAGCAGCAGCAGAAAACTCTGGGCTGCTTAGGAACACACAGAGCAACTTCCCAGTTATTTCTGTGCCCTGAGGGGGGGTTTCTTCTCCCTCTTGCCACAGCTTTTGGTCTTGTCTAGAAACTACTGCTCTTTTCATGATTTGTTCTTTAAATGTTAAAGGCTATGAAATAGGAGTTAGCATAATAGTTTTTAATCTTACTTTTACTCTTTCCCTAGAACCAAATTCTGTGTCTCACTCCCACCAGGGGGTTCTTCTGGTTCCAGTAATGAACATCTCCAGACCACATTCCCACTGGAGAGAAACTAAGCTGTGTGTTCAGGAAACATGTGCCCCCAACAACTGTGATCTCATGCACTGTTCATGGTTATTCTCAACTCACTGAGGGTGTGATTTTCACAAAATCCTACTCCAGAGTAAATAAAACCGGGAGAAAAGACAGCTTCCATTTCTCCCACTTACACTTGCCCCTTGGGGAAGAGGGGGGAAAAGTGGGAAGGGAATTAGGGGAAAGAAACTGAGGGGACAGAACAGAAAACCAAGCACTCTGAAGCCATAAAAAGGAACAAAAAGGAATTACATAAAAATATATATTTAACTCATTTATTCTGAAATATTTGATTGAATAAATGTCAAGGAAATAGATAGATTCCAGAACCCATTGTCTTCCTTCTCATTATTTGCCTACCCTTTTCTTTGCCTTTCTATCTGAAAAATCAAAACCCAAACCATGTCCTGTATATAAATATCTGAAGAAGTTTTTGTAACAGGAGTGGACAGATTGATAGAAGGTGCATCCCTTGGAGGATATCTGACTGGTTTTCCCTTGCAGCTCTTAGCAATATTTGTCACTCAGATGATAAAGCTGTTCACTGGCAGTTGATGGAGAATACTTGACACTATTTTAATAAACACTGCAGATTTCCCCTGTGTTGAAGTGGAACTACTTTTATCTGATGGGAGAGGTGCTTGTTCCAGGCACAGGAAGGGCACCTGACACTGGTGCCAATGTGCCACTTAGAGTAACACAGTGATGGACTGCTGAGCTACTCTGACTGAAGAAGCCAAAGTACTTATTTCTCCAAGGACTGGCTGCTTATTCATGTTCATGAAGTACAAACAAAATGTAAATAAAAAAAAAGAGAAAATGTGGAGAAATTAGTATACTGAATTTTTTTGTTAGATTTCTCATAGGATTTAAAAAAAGAAAAAAAGACAAAAGACAATGTGAAAATTGGCATGGCTTTCCTGCCAGGTGCATTTTTAATAATTGAAATCATGTTATCAAGTTTTCATCTTGAAAAATCTAATCCCTGGAAGTGGCATGTCCTTTATTTTGTGTGTTATGCTTACTGTGAGCTCTAACTAATGTGTGTAAACCCACGTGTTTCTGTAGCCTCTGTGCAGGAACCAGGCTGACTGAAACAAGAGAGGAGTTTCCAGCCTGATACAGATAAAACAGTTCTTGTTTTCGATTCACGTTGAATTAAAGTGACCAAATAGGTTGAGCAAGGAATTTAGCCTAATCTGTGCTATTTACTGGAATTTTATTGGAATTTTATTGGAATGAGGGAATAGCTGACAGCCTGATCACACAAGCAGGGCAAAGCCAACATTCTGAGCTCTGTTTGACCCTTGTAATAACACATATCATCAAATGGGATGGCTTTCCTTGGGATTCAGTGCAGAATGAGATTCTAAATCTTCTAAAGAAGTGCAAACAGACACAATGTTTTATCTGACGCCTACAGAGCTAAAGTTGTTCCAGAGAACACAGAGATCCACAGCTGAGGAGAAGGAACTGGATGATGGGAGGTTGAATGTGGAAGGGAACAGGGCTGGAATAGTTCAGTGACAGGAGGACAAGCTGGGGATGGACAAGCTTGGGACATGTGGGGTAAGAGGGGGATTTTTGCTGAAAGCTGGAGCTTTGATAGTAACTTTTCAGCTATGTGGTGTGTGTCTCTGTGTTGCTGCACAGGCAACGTGGGGAAAGTAGTGTTTGAATATCTGGTATCAGATCTGCTGTGAGATGTGCTGTGTGTCCTCCTCCCTTGCAGCAGGGCATCAAGCCTGTCTGCTCCCTGCAGCTTCCACAGCGGTGTTTTGCTTCTTGTCTGGTGAAACAGTGATCAGATAAGTGGGCATTTCACTTTTCTGACCCAGGGCTATGGCCTTACCTTAGAGGGAGCTCTTAGTGGTGTGTGAAGGAAGTGAGTGGGTGGAAAAAGTGACAGTTTCAGAGCAATGATTGATGCAGAGAGTGTAAGGTGGCACCAACAGGAGTTGTGCCTGGCTCCTAAGCAGATAAGGAGAAAGAAAGGCTGGCTGAGATTTACTGCTGCTTTTTAATTTATTTTTTTTTTTGAGTTGTAACACATTTTCTGCTTTTCTTGCCACAGTTTCCACAACTAATAAATAGAGTAGAGTACTGTGTGTCTTAGATCTCCCCATTTCTGTGGCACCACACTTGTCCATCATGCAGTCACCATGGTTTCAGGTCAGGATAGCTGACTCATCCCAGCTGACACCCCTTGCCAAGCTCTGTTGCTGTGTTTAATCCCAGCTTTGTTTCAACCACAACTGCGTGTTCTGTGCTTCTGAGACGTGATTACAAACGTGAGGAAAGCTTGTGAAAAAGCCACTTGAAGGCTTTACAGGTTTTGGCAGCTGATAGACAGGAGAAATAACTCTGAGGAGCAGAGCAGGGGGTGCTGTGTGTGTGTGTGTGTGCTCTGGCACCACAGGGGTGAATCCCACACTGGGGTTGCTGCAGGGGACCCCGAGATGTGAGCTGACAGTCCCCCTGGTGCCTGTGTGATGTGGCAGGCACAGGAGGTGCACTCTGCACCCTGATGTGACACCCACTGGCTGAACCTGGAGTTCAGGCTGCAGCAAAAACAGCTGACGCAGGTATGGGCTGTCATCCTCTCACAGCATCAGGCATTGAGGGGAAAAAAAAGCAAGCTGGCTTTCAGGCCAGGTTATTTTTAGGTTTTTGGATGAAAGGTTGGGGGTTTATTCCTTTAAGTTTCTCCTGCTTTAATGTTCTGTTCAAAAGTTATTGTTTTTCCCCACAAAAGTGGAGGAAGGTGAGGGACAGACTTAGGATGGTGTAGAGAGAATAACTGAATTGGCCAGAAGCTGGAAAAGACAGCTATGGCTTAATTATGAAATAAGAAAATCTGTCTTTTGATACTACAGAAACTATGGAGTAATGAAACCTACCTACTGCACTTGGTGAATATTTGGATTATGATCAAATAATAACAGAAATATTTGCATTTCCAGACCACTGCAGCAAACTCAGATTTGGGTAGAGTCAGGTACTTCGAGATGAGCCCACAGGTGTTTGATTATTTATCTGAAATGCAATATATTACTAAATTTTGACATCTAAAATTAGCAACACAAATCTAAGAGATTTCCAACAGTCCCAGAGATCAAGGATTGCTCCAGAGGCTGCAGGTAAATTGTGATGTTTCCTTAGTGCACAACTCCTACAAGGTGCCCCCATCCCAGGCAAAAGTGACATCACCCATATTTTAAGCACTTTTGGAGAGGCAGAGAGTGCTTTGAACAGGATCTTTAAAAGGCCACATGATGGGCAAATAAGTTACTTGAAAGTCAACTTAAAGAGTAATTGCCTGGGTGACTCTGAGAGCTGCCATTAAACAAAAGGATGAGCACGGAGCAATAAACTATTTGGATCCAAGAGCTCCCATGAATCTGTCTCCTTTTAAAGCAACTATTGATCTTTACCATGAGACATCTGGGCAATCAGTCATCCTTTGACATGCAGCAGGGATCATATTGGGTGTCCAGTTCCCCAGTGAAACATTGATTTGGGGGTTTGGGTGATTTTTTTTTAAAGATTTGTTTATAAAGTTTCCCAAGTCTGCTCTTTTTAAACAATTTTTCAGCACACAGGTATTTTATAGGCTTTTTTTTTTTTTTGTTGTTCTTAAAAGCTGGGAAATCTAAGGCATGGCTGGGAGGCTGGTTTAAAAGGAAGATTGATTTTTAGGAAGGTTATTGAAGTCCTGAACACTTAACTGCTTTATTTCCATTCAATTATATTGAAATCATTGGGCTTATCAATTAGCCAGGTCAGAGTTATTTGCTTTTAAGAAAGATTTAAACATTATCTGCTCTATTGTCCTTCACAAAACACCGACGGTCTATGCTGATGCATTCTCCCATTATGGGAGCAACAGACAATTAATTGTTCATCCAAATCACTTAAGATGAAGATGTTTTAGTTTCCAAGCATCCATAAAAAAACCCCAAACCAAAATAAAAAAAAATCCACCAGAAAAACTCTGGGGTTAAGGGTTATGAATACTCCCTATACTGAGAGGTTTCTTGCAGAGTTATTTGCACTGAAATCTTGACTCCCTCTAAGTCAACTATAAAGCCAAATTTTCCAAATGGATGTCTTATAAATCCATAGCTTTGCTCTGAATCCCAGAATCCCAGGATGGTTTGGGTTGGAAGGGACTTTAAAGCCCATCTTGTTCCACCCCCCTGCCATGGGCAGGGACACCTTCCACTGGACAAATTGTTCTGTGTTTTTCAAGAGATGTCTGGGTAAAAGTATTTCTTTTTTATAAAGTGATTTCTTAGACTATAAAATAACCATTTCCTTTTGATAAGACTTTTTTTTTTTCCCTGCTTGTGTGTGAATGAGATTTTGAGTTTTTCCCCAGCTCCAGAATTGCTTTCCAAGCACAGAGCATTGGTAACGTGTTGCATCATCACACTGAGGCTTCTGAATAGACCACTGATCTTAACATTCACAACAGCTGTGAGCATATTTTTATCCCTTATGTGTAGGAAACACATAAGATAGAAACAAGAAAACGACTCAAATTTAAGATTAGTGATTAATTTTTAATATAAAAGCAGCACAATTTTAAAGCAATCTGTCCAGGATTGGAATCTGCTGGCTCACATTTGTAACTTTTAATACTTTTGAAGCTTTAAGACAACAAAGGAAGTACATTCCCTAACCTTAGCTGGCATAATTTACCACCTGATCACCAGACACTGTTTGTGGGAGAGATTCTAAGCCCCAGTAACAAGATCATTCCTGAGAGGGGCTGAGGTGTGATAAACAATTGCTCCTTTTGCAGCACAGCCTCTGAAGCTGTGCTCTGTATTTGTGTGTGTGTGTCTCCAAACAACTGGAAGGAAAGATCCCCATCAATAAATAATCAATCAGTGCTTCCCCTGGGTCCCCTGCCTTCGATAAGACACCCTGCTACAAACTGTTCTCATTGAACTCTCCCCACCCAAAGCGAGCTGAGAACGTCGGGGTTGCCTCGTGTTTGAAGGCTGATCAATCCTGCAGGTGAAATCTCAGCTCGTTGGAACAAAGTCACGGATAGGATGGAGTTTTATTTTTAAAAGTCGACTTCAAGGCAGAAGGGTTTGTCTCTGGGCTGTGAAATACCTTTTCGAAAGGAAAACTTTAGAGAATTAAAAATACAGGGTGGAATTCTGTGGGAGCCTCGGGTTTCTTTCCTCTCTCTGGTAAGTGCATCCTCTGCAGGACAGTTGTACCCTCAGGGAATGTAGCAAACACATCATAGAGGGCACTTTTGGAAAGCAGTTCAAGGTGGTGAGACTTCTTATTCTGCATTCTTCCTGTTGGAAATATCCTTTTTTTCATCTTTTTTTTTTAATCATTCAAATAAAATGCATTAGAGCTTTGTCTTGTGGCATTCCAGATAACGTGTCAGACCCCTTAACATAGGAATGTGAAAGGCTGGGCCCTTGGAATCTTCAAATTTGGTCCAAGAGGAGATCCAAAGTAGGAAACAAATCACTGTGGTTCAACCTCAGTTTACAGCTCCTGAGAGGCTGCTAAAAGTCAGGCATTTGGGAAGGACAGGAGGCAAATCCACTGCAATCAGAGCAGCAGAGAGGGCCAGAGGTCCCCATGTGTAATTCCTGATGGGGAAAATCTGTTCTACTCTTTAATCCCATTTCACAGGATTAAAGGTCATTTTTTAAATGTAATTTAAATTTACATTTAATTTTAAAGCTCTTCAAAAGGAATTGTAGCACCAGAGCTGGATAAGGTGCCCTATATATACATACACCTATAAGGTGCTGGATTAGGTGTTTGAATTCTGGAGAGATCCAGGAAGAGGGTGAAACATTCCTTTCTGTGCTTACCTAAAGAAGGGGATCAAACCCATTACTGCAGTTACCATCTGACTTTCTTGTTATAAGTTGTTCTTCTGGAGCTTTCTTGCTGTGTAATTCAAAATTGATCGAAGGAAAAATAGTGGGCAGGAAAGGCCATAAATCTCCCCCTCTGTAGGAGAAGGTGACCATACTTTTAAGAGAGACAACCCAAGAATTGCAGAGGGTGTGCCCAGAACTGCTGCTCGGTGCAGGATGCAGGGTGGGAGAAGCAGTTTTTACTTATTTATTTGTTTAAAAATGTGAGGAAAACTTTTTCTCTGCTCTAGTCTCCTATTTTCACCCCAGCACAGCACGAGCTGAGCAAGACAGATGGGTTCTCTTGAGAGCAAACCAACCAGCAGCTACTCATAAACAGAAAATAATAAAAATAAAATCAATTTTAACTTGTAGGACCAGCCCTTTGTTACAGTCTCTTGGGAGGAATATAATCATTACTGAAAAATAAAGATTTTATTGGGGTTTCAACAGTGTTTGACCCTTTGATTTAACATTTCAACTTGTATAAGAGAGTCACAGAGTCATTTCCATGTGTTGGGCTCGTGAGTTCCAACAGTGTGGGCTCAGCTCACAGACTGAGACATGAAGACTTTCATAAATGCAGATTCTTTTATAAATGCAGATGGTCAAACCCAATAAAATATTAACTTTAGGACGTACATTAATACATCAGTTATGTATTAAATGTATCATTAATGCTTTTAGTGCATTAATATATTAAAGTGCATTAACCAGGATAACAATAACTTGCAGCAGTTCTTTATAGTCCTTATTACTTAAAGCTCTGGGTGACCCTATTAATTTTGAGTAGATGTCATCCCTGGGTGTCTGTACGGGCAGATATGGTGATGGAAATGCATTTTGAAGACAGAAATAACCTTTACTTTCATATAGATTGTGTGACTATTGCCTGATACTGTGTTTAAAGTACTGTTCTTCTGTTCCATCACATTTTTACTCCCATTTACTCCCATAAACAGCAACCTGACACTTCTCAGCTCTGGTAGTCGTAGAACTGTGTGTTTCTGCACTGTGTTTTGGACAAATGTTTTATGCAGCAGTGTTTTCATTTCTTCCACTGAAGACTGGCCTGTTTCATGAGAAATAAAATACTTTCTGGGCTAATGTTTCAAAGCAGAGAATGCACTGAGGCAGAGATTTGTGCCCTGCTAAAATCTTTCACCTAGTTATAGAGGTTTAACCTTCATATCCCTGGACAGCAAGGAGATGTCCTGTGATGTGTTTTACACTGTGTGCTCTTTGACTCCTTGGTTAGCATTGTTAAACTTCCAACAAAAATGTGTAAATATTAATGAAAGCCTCTCTTACCCTCCTTTTGGGCTGCCTTCCAACTTATCTATTTGGCTGGCAATAGAAAAATTATCTGTCTGGCCTTTTGGATGAATCAATATTTAAGTATCTTATGCAAACTGGAACGTTTTCAAGGGGCAAATAAACATTGAATTCCAAGGCAAAGCAGGGATCTGCAACCTGTCAGAGAGTGCATTTAACCACAAGTGGGCATCCACCTGCCATTGTGTGCTGACCCTGAGCTTCAGCTTCCAAGCCAACCCACCAGAAAAAGCTGGAGACTCATGATATCTTAGTTATTGGCATAAATATCATGATGTAATTCGGGGAGTTGTTTGATTTTTTGGGGTTTTTTACTGGAATTTTGCCCAGGATTAACTGCATTTTACTTTTTGAGTAGTTCTGGGATATGGAAAGGTGGCAAAAACCATCCCTTAGTGGCTGCTTTGAAATGTCTCCTTTTTTAATTTTATGTTCTTTTAAAAAAATCCCCAACAAACCACAAAATGCCATGTTTGTAGTTTCTTCTGCCTGCAGGAATTCCTAAGCAACACGGCTTCTGACTGATCTATGGCAAGAATTCAGCTCATATGCCCAAAGTAAGATAATTTTTAAATCACATCTTCGATTCCTATCATGGAATAATTTTTCAGACCAGTTTTGACACTGCTTGCCTGTGCCACTCAGATAAGTGTCTACAACTGACACAGTATTTCCAGGCCATCCCAGCCATTCCTCACTTACCACTGTGGCAGCAGGAGTGAAAAACAGAGGAGCAATAACAGGCCTGTCAAGTGATCCCTGTGCCTTCAGTGAAATCTCAGCATCACTGTGGTCAAGATTCTTCCCTGGCTAAAAGTTTTGGGTGTTAACCTCTGGTAGAGCCCTTTGTTTGAGTGGGAGACACTGATTATCACGTGTCAGAGTAGCACAGAAGACTTATGTTGCCTTTTCCCAGCTGGGATAATCATATTTTCTTCAGAGAATATCTACAGAGTAAATTATCTTGTTCCTGAAGTGTTCTGAAAACGCTGCACTGTGTCCAGTGAGGGCCACGTGAGTAGTTTGAATTAAGTCCTAAAATACTTGGTTAAACTGTAAGTATTTTTAAGATAATTAAGCTTCCTAGAAGCTTACCACTTTTTATTCTTGTTTGGTTTTGGTTTTAACCATGACAAGTGAACTAAGTGGTCACAGATTGGGGAACAGTCCCACAGTTATTTCAGGCTTGTTCACGTTGCTCCCATCCCCTGCCAGCTTGGGCCAAATGCCAAAAGCTTCGAGTCACACACGTGGAATTGGAAAAAGAAGATAAGTCTGCAGTGTTTCCACTGATAACAAGGTTGGAATAAGCAAACATTCTCTGAGCAGCAAACTAACAAGGCTTGGTTTCCTGCAGAGTTGTGCCATGTGAAAGCTTTGCCAGCTTTCGTAGAGCATCAGGAACATGAATAATAGATGTGTTCATACCACAGCCTCTCCCTCAGTATTCTATTAGGGGCAGTTAGGAAAGCTCTCTTCTCATCCACCTCTCATGTTGGGATATAGTTATATCTGAGACCCCCTACCCTTCTATCACACTGATTTAAAATCAGTCAGTGTATTCAAAACTTGCTGCAGAAGAGGGTTCATAGAATTGTGCACAAACCCTAACATGGAAAGAATGCATAAACACTGTATCCTTAGGAAACTATATTAAAAATTTAGTGTAGCTATGAAAAATTACTATTTCTTTTATACTTACGGGGTCTATTTCTTCTTTTGGTCCAAAGATGTGTAGATGTGGCACTTGGGGACGTGGCTTAGTGGTGGGCTTGGCGGTGCTGAGTTAAGGGGTGGACTCTGATTTTGGAGGGCTTTGATCCTGTGATTTTTCTCTGTGCTGAAATTTTGGAGAATGGGAGATCTGGAGTGCTGGAAGTGGCCTCTGGAGCTCAGATTATGGAATGTTAAGCTGTGATAACTGGACTGAAGAGGTGCAACAAACTGTCTGTCTGAGTAAAGCAGAGGTTCTCAAGTCCCTCCTGGTGTTCCCCCTGAAATAATGATCCTTACTTACAAGTTTTAATTCCTTCTTTGTTGGCTTATGGCAATGAAATCCCTCCACCATTCAAGAGCCTTTCTAACCTACACCTCTTCTCAGGATCCTGAGGAACAACCTCCAGGAACTCTGCAAATCACCTCTGACCCTCTATCTGAGCTGTGGGTATCTTTGGTTCTAAAGAATTATAATAATTAGAGGATTAAGCACATGCAAAAATACCTTTATATGTGCAGCTGACAGCGATTTTGTTTCACTCTTTGTATCAACTATATCATGTTTTATGTTTGTACCACTATTACTTTGGTCCCATAATTGCATTCCATGAGTCTTCACTCTATGGTGTTATTAATGGCTATCATATTGGCAAGTTAATTTGGATACAGTTATTTCCTTCTTCTAATACAAACAAGATTTGATTAATGAGAAACATTAGGAATATATAATGTGCCCATTATTGCAGTTGTGTATTTGCCAGCATGTATTGATGGCTGGGAGAGGCATTGGGGTTTTTTTTCTTTTGCTCTTGCATTTATTTGTTTCACTTGCATTCAGCACTTTAAATAACAGAAAATTGCTAAAGTAGGGAAGTAGCAGTAAAAAAAAAAATGTGTTTAGAGCTGGTGATTAAGTCACGTGAGTCTGTTACACTCCAAGGTATGTGAAGCACATATGGATACTGTGAGAAAGCCCAGTTATTCCCATGGTGTTTGGAAGTTGAATGCTGTTCCTTTTCTGAATTTGCACCAGTGCCAGGGGTGGAATATTGATGTGCTAATGCTGACACTCCTGGGCTGAAAGGGTATCAGTGGCAACGTTAATTTAAGACCAGAACTAGTTGTCCTGCCTGTGTATGGAAAGCCTGGAGGATGAGGAATAAATGGATTGTGTATATCAAAGAGAGTACCTGGAGCTGAAGCTGCAGTCTCTGCAGTTCAGCCCACCCCACTGCCTTCAGAGCTTCTGACACAGTTAAATCACACTTTTCTGCTTGGTCTCTGCCCAACCTTCCCCCACCCCCAGATATCTGGGTTTGATAGAAGGAGAAGGTGAAATATGCAGAGAACCTCCTGTGGAAATGCTTTAAGCATTTTTATTTTTGTTATTTTTTTTTTTTTTTTTTGAACAGGAACATTGCTAACTTTGAATCTTGGCATAAAAATTGTTCTTATGGCTTGAGGGAAGAGAAGGGAAGAACAGACACTTGTGACACATCCCTTTCCAGTGTTCCTGGTTGGACTCTTTGGTAATTTTAGAAAAGCCAAATGAGGACTTGACCCTTTATGGTGTCATTACAGACTCTTTCTCAGCAAGAACTGAAACCAGCAGGCAAAATAAAAAATTGTGACTATGGAAAGGGGCAGGGACTCAAGGAATGCCACATTCCTGTGAATTTTCTGTACACCACATACAGGTTAGGTGAAACAGTGATATTCTGTCCCTTGTATTTTAGAGGCTACCACCAATCCTGAAGGAAGTAAATGGAACAGAACATCCAGGTTGTAACATACAGCTTTTAGAAGTATAATTCATCATGAATAAAGAAGATGGAGGATTTATTCCAAAAGTTCCAGCACGTGGTTAATCCATTTGATCACTGATGTTCTATCCAGGAATGAGTCTGTCAGTTTTAGATAATCTATGTAGGTGTTGATATTATGAACATCCCTCTGCTGTCTCAGTGCTTACATATCTGTTGTATATTGGGGCAGAAACATCTCTAATTTAATTAGTTCAATTTATGGCATGACTGAGTTTAGGATTTATTATACAAGGGATGCTTACTTAAGAGAGACTTAATTTTTCATTTCTACATTTGGGTAAGAGTAACAGAGCCTCACCAGAAATACATCCCTGTTAAGCTTCTAAGTATTAATTTCTTCCACTGAGCTGTATAAAAGTCTGATGAAAGAAAAATCTGACGCAGACACAGTAAATTACTCTGCTCCCACCTCACACTGGGATTGAGTTTAGAGATGATTAATGTGCTATAGATTTCTATAGCAGGTCAGAAGATGCAAAGAAAATGATCCCCTCATTCTCACCAGGACACAAGAGCTCCAGTGTTTAAAATGTTCATCCATGCTTTGTCTGTCTCAAGGATACGAATTTAGAAGCCAAAAGGGCATTTATCTTTTTTTCTGTGTAAAGGACAGAGAGGATGACAAATTACATAATGGAAAGACTAAACCCCTGCAATTTGTATTTGATCTAAAAACAACTATTATCTAAGAAAAATGGATCAAATTGTACTTTTGGTGATGTCATTACTATCCTGCAGTGTTAACCAGGTAGCCTGAGTGGGACTTGTTTTGTTGGGTGTAGAGAACATAATGTTACTGAGCAAGAGAAAATCCTGAGGTAGGTTATTCTGATGAGAACAGCTGGATGGATTTTCCTGAGGAATTAGTTGTGTTGTGTGCAGACAGTGCAAGCCAAACTCAGGGTATATCGAAGGGAGATGTCTGGGAAATGCAATCTGCTAGCCTATCTTTTCTTTCTTTCTTTTTTGCCTGTGTATTAAAGGAAAAGATGAGTCCCTAGAAAATATTTTTGCACCACTTCATAGTGAACCCAGACACCTCAGAGTCAGGACATGGAAGCATCCACAATTCACATGCTTTCAAGGTTTGGTCACCTCTCCTTATCTGGCTGTCAGAATTTCAGCAAATCTGTTCTGCAGGAATATTTAGCTGCTTCTTGAGCACTGCAGTGCAATATATTCACTGTTCTGCCCTGGTTTATTTATTTTAAACAAATTCCCTTTTCATGCTTCTGATAGGTTAGTCATCATCAGAAATTATCTCTGGTGTTTGTTGATCAAGAGTGGATGCTCCAGAGGAAAGAGAACCTGATGCTGTCACGCTGCTTTTGTTGGGAAATATATGTCTTAGTTTTTATCACATGTGATACTGGGGGTTGTGTTAGGATCCAGTCATTCACTTTGCCATATCAGATGATAAAGCCAAATTAATATCCTTGGGGAAAAAAAAAAAAAGAAAAAAGAAAGAAACAGCCTTTTTCTTTCCCTTTTTTTTTTTTTCCTGCTCCTCTGAGATTGCAGCCAGCGAGCAGTTGAAATGAGTTGAGTTTATGGATGGCTGCAGAAGCTGCCTCCATTCTCACCCTGGATATATCCATCAGCCACTCTGCAGCATTTTCCTGCAGCAGCAGTGGAACAGCTAATCAGCCCCATCCCAGTGGAATGCTGTGACAGGATGGAGAGGCTTGGACTGTGTGTTTGTGGAGGCTTGGAAAGGCACTGGAACGATGTTTGGAACCTCAGCAGAGTAACCACCCCCAGCAAACACACTCATTAAAACCCTTGGAGGTTTTGGAATGAAAGCAAATGTACTTTCCCACTTTTTGGTTGTTCTCGTGTATTTTAGAGGCGAAAACTGCCCGTGGCAAAAATTAAGTACCCGTTAAAAAGTTTGCAGACTCTACCTTGTGTAATCAGACTTTCCTTACATCACAGCAACTGAATAAACAAGAATATAGTTTTTCATCTCCACTTTCAAGCACAGAATCAATCATCAGGCCACTCCAGTGTGGTGGTGAACAGCTCCAGCTGCTAAAGAGAATATTGCAGTAAATAAGCAATGTCAGGAGCTTGCTTAGCATACAAGAGTGTAGGTGGTCACATTCAAATGGAAGAAAATGGTTTTAAGTAGAACAGGGTATTTTGTGCATTTATCTGAATTTGGCACAGATGAGAGGACCCCAGACCATCCCTCAAATTCAATCTGAAATTACCTTATTTTGACTGATGAGCTGAAATAAATAATGTTGATCTACAAGGCAGCCAGTGTAGTGTGATTCTTGCTTTGGAAGCACATTTGAGTTGGATGTACATCCAGCCCTGTTCTATCCCTCTTCCATCTCAGGCTTTTTTTTTTTTGCTATGCATCCCAGAAAAGCTAAGCATACTCTATGACAGCCAGGTGAATATATATGATGTGAATAAACCCAATATTTTAGCTATCAATCTTTTGAGCTGGAGAGATACCTGGAGCAGCTCAGAGGAGCACTCCAAAGACCCAGGCAAGTGCTGGCATTATAAGAGATACATGAAGGGCAAAAAAGGGTCATCTCTGGGATCCAAAGAGCACTTGGGGATTTTATGTTTTATCAGCATTTTGATTTGATAATCTTAGCTGCTAAAACTTGACTAAGTCGCTCTTGGGGCAGATTAGCTGCTCCTGAAGGACTGTTTCCCTGGTGCAAGCCTGGGAAAGGGGGAGGTATTTTTAAATGGTTGCAGACAGAGCTGGGAAAGTGACTGTTGGAAGCAAGAGAACTGTTCATCTGGGAAAGGGGAGAATGGGCTGGTCAGCCATGTGTGGAGAAGAACATGCAGAGCAGGAGCAGAGAGAGCACAGGGCATGTGGACGAGTTACAGAATAAACAAAGGGCAGCTGCTGCCTTTAGGGGAAAATGATCCATTTTAACTTTGGCAGAGCTGCCTTTGGAGTCTCCCATGCCATCCATGGAAAACAAGTTTCAAGATGACAGCTGTGTGAACAGCCAGTGAAACTGTGCAGCCAAAATTTTTGGATGAGGGAGCAGAGACCTTTCTCCTTCACTGCATCCATCGGTGCTCCTGTTTCTCTTGCCCCTGGGATCAGGAGAGCTGAGACCTGCCCTGGGGTCAGCTGGGGGTGTGTGAGGCTTCATCCTTGTGTGAGCAACAGAGCAAAAGTGTTGGTCAACCTTCACCTTCAAAGAGAAACCTGACTGTTTAAATAACACATGGGAAGTAATCGTGGATTAAAAGCACTTGGAGGGTTTCTTCCTGGTGAACTGGAAACTTTAATCTGTTAAATGAAGAAAAATATAATGTTGTTGCCTGGCTAGAGTGAACTGAAAGTATATTCAAGTATAACCAATGTGGAAATGCTGGAACTGCCACAAACTGAGGTTATTGTGTTCTGAGCTTATTGGCAGTAAGTTGTTGAGGTGTGTCCATGTGTTTCAAAAATTTCCAGCCTTTTAGAGGTAACTTCTTTGGCTCAATTTTCCCAGAACCACTGGTTGATTAGAACTTCAAACAAATAAACTACACTCTGGTTCAGATTTCTCTGAAAATCAGTGTCTGGTTGTGAAATATAAAGTAGGAGGCAATCCATTGTCCAGCTGATAAGTATCAATAATCAGGGTTCATCAGATTATCAAAAAATATGTGAAGAATCTGCAAGTGGCAGGATGGTGAGGAAAGGCAAGATTCTGTGAGCACTCCCTAAATAATAAATTATCAGGAAATTCCTTCAAACTTTTCTTCTATTATAAAGAGAGATAAGTAATAGATATGTAACAGTCTTTGTTTTTTCTTTACAGCATCAGCAAATCATGAATCTTTTTTGCCACTTCTGTTGCTGATGACAGAGAGGAATCTGTTATGCTTAAGCTTAGGAAGAAGCCTTGTAAATTCTCAGCCATGATTTTCTGTTATTTATATAGAAAGAAATTAGGTGTTAATTCTTTAGTCCACATTCTGCTCTCATTTCTGTCACTTTTACATCTGCACAAATCTGCTCATTGCAGTTCACGTTCTCCTGATTTATACAATCTATCACAGTGAGTGCAAAGTAAACAGAGAGAAATAGGTAATTAAAGATATCAAGGACATATAGGAGAGAGAAACTCCAGTGAGAATCCATCAAATGTGTCGGGCCAGACACTGAAAAATCATGGTGTGTCCATGACAGCCAGAAGTGAAATAGAAAGCAGAATAGGAGTTGTTTTTCTAAAACATATTGAAGAATTGCCAGAGTGAAAGATAGTGAGTGAGAATCCATTGGAGATGCCAGTTGCAGAAAGCCAAACAGCCAGGCTCAGTCTGTAAGAGGAGGAAATATAAAAATTGGGTGAATACCCTGAAGATCAAGTTACAGATACAGCATGAAGTGGAGAGAAATGTAATGGATCTGTGAGAGTAAAGGGGATTTTAGCCTGACTGAATGCAGAACTAAGAATAAAATCTGAGCCAAGGTGAAGAAACACCGGTAGGGAGAAATCTTTGAGGTGCTTGCATACTAAAGTTGAAGCAGTTGGCACAGAACAAAACCCACTGCTGACAATCTTCTGTAAACACTCCTTTTGTTGCTGGAGTTGTAGAGAAATGTTTACAGTGTTTGTAAACCTTAGAACCACTGAACCTTGCAGAAAGAAATCCAAGATATACAGGTGATTGTGCAGTTCTCTTTAATGTCAGTGCAAACCTTGAATATGGTTATTTGAGGTGTCTTAAGTATATTGACTTAGTGTGGGGTTTAAAGAAATAAAGACTGCATTTTTGTAGGCTATTTATAGAGAAGAGGGGATTCTGCAGAGTGTAACACAGCCAAGATACAGCAGTGCTGTATCCTGCAGGGATGTTGGTGTGGGGTATATGTTTATTCATCCTTCTGAGCAGATGTGAGACTCATTGTGGCCATTATCTTCAAGCTCTTCCTGGCTCTTGTCATGATTAATGACACTTGATTTTTGAAAGGGTAGTTACAGATGTATAATGGTGCCTTCCAGCAAATTTCAGGATCTTACCACTCTGTCTCAGAGGTGAACTATAGATGTAATCTCAGAGGAGGGTCTGCTGTAAGAAAAAGAATAATTCAAGAATCCAGATTATGGGCTGTTGGCAGATGGTCCTCGAGGCCCCTGCTTGGCCTTTTTGCTTTTGCATTGTACTTCACTTTCTGGATTCATCTCACACTGGCTCAGACTTTCCCCTCCCTTTCCCTTCATCAGTACTGCTCATCCCACAACAATTCAGCTCACATGATCTAGATCTCTTAATCATCCTGTATTTAATCAGGATCTGTTTTGTTCCTTGAAGATCTTAAAAGCAGTGTGCAGTGAGCACAGGACATTTCTTCCTTAGCATTTTAGTTTGCATCCAAGTCTGCCTTGGAAGGAGCCTCCCAGTTGTTTGCAGTTTGCACTGTTCACATTGCAGAGCATGTGAAATGGGCTCTTCATTGGTGAAGGAGAAAACAGATGTGTTTGGAGATATGTGAACCTAATAACCAAGAGATCAGTGCAGGGGATCAGGCTGGAGCTGCTCTGAAGCAAAGTCTGGACTTAATGTGCAGAGCAGATGCTGCAATCTCAGCAGGAATTATTCCTTCTGCAAACCCACTCCCCAGGCCCCACACTGCTGGTGGTGGAGGTGTCAGAATCTGCACTGTAGGAGCCTTATTTTGCATCTTCTTTCCTTCAAAATTTCCTTCAGATTGTATCCTTCTTTCCTTCCTGCAAACCTGCTTGTGCAAATTGCAGCTGATGAAGTGTCTGGTCCTTCCTCTGTCACACAAGTGCTTTTCAGCCCTCAGAGGTTCTCAGCCCACTGTTAAGAAATGATGCATTAAACAATAATTTCCTTTTTGTTAACTGACTGCAGGATTCTAACAGGAAGACAAGTGCATGCTGTTTCCTTTTAAGCACCCACTGTAAAGCTGTGGCAGCCTCAGTGTCTCAGTGTGGTTAACCCCAGTGTTCTGAGGACCAAACAAACTGGGACATTTGGAAGAGTGTCATACAGAGCAGATTTTTCCAGTCCTCCAGCTAATATTAAAATGCTCTGGGATATTTTTCATCCAGATGGATTTTTGCCTCCTGATTTCAGGTTGCAGTTCCCCTCCCGAGCGTTGCTCAAAATACCTGTGTGAAAATGAGTTCACCTCTGCTGAAATATTCCTCCAGCTCATATTATGTTTGACTGAGCTGACAAATGGCTTGACAGCATTCTTGGAATCTGCCAAAATACAATGTCAGCAATGACAGTGCCATGCAAGGTAATAATCTAAATGAATGTTGCTGCAGCAGAGCAGTCACATTCCTGACTTTCTGTAATTCAGTTAGAACCAGGCAAGGCCTCAGCTGTTTGTTTCTTTGCAGAAGTTTGTTTTGTATCTCCCTGTTAACACATGATTAGAATTCACATTTCATGGTCACATTATAACAAATTTATCCCATTTCAAACTGTTCCTTAAATAATAGTGTGAGCCATGGGAATGACCTTAGTGTTTACTCATTGTAATCTTAATAGATGTGTGAAATTTATGGTAAATGTGTGTCTGTGTCTGCACTGGAAGGACAGTTCAATTAGAGCACGGTTTTGGAGATCCTCAGCACATTTCTTTAATTCTATATTCTGTAGCTGCAGCTGTTCTCTAAGGTACACACACCTCTCCTTTGATTTTATATCTCTAAGGTTTGGGGATTAGTTACACTGAGAGTTTGAACTATTTTCCCAGTTGTTAGAATTAAATTGCTGGTTGTACTACACCTCAGGTGTAAAATTACAGCTGATCAAAATGCAAATGTTCTCTTTTTCCTAACGAATTCCTTATGACCTTCTGTACTCTTCAGTTTTCTGTCAATACCGGCTTTTTCAGGTTCTATTCTTTGCTAAAACGCTGTTTTGATTTTGCTTTAGATCCATTTCATGATTTAATCCCTTTAACAGTGAGCAACCGTAATGTCTGGAGATCAGGAAGAGAGTTCTATTTACAGCAGAACAGTTCCACAAGGGCTGTTTGAGCTCTGGGAGCTCTGTGTTCTCCAGAGCACTTGGTTAGAAGGTTCCTGAGATTGTAAAATAAAGTTTTGCTACATCTTCCTTTCTCATGTCATTGTTCACTCCATGGTGTGCCAAACTAAACACTGACCTTTCATCCCTGATGCAGAGGGACCTGTTCTGGCAACTTCAACAGTGCATTATATCTCCCTGCAGGAGATTCCTTCAGATGTTCTGTCCTTGTTCCCAGTGCATGAAATGCACTTAGTTTTCTCAGTTCCATCAGAACTCAGCTGAAATGTTGCTTTGTCATCACGATCGCAGCTAGAGAAGCTTAATACGAGATATATTTCCTATTTTTAATTTACCCTTTTCTAAGCAGCTCTGAACCTGCTCCGGTAACGACACTGAGCTTGTTTCTGGAATCTGTGCCGGGTGAAATTCCCTCTGGACACAGGCAGGAATTTTAAATGATGACTCAAGGGCCAGCAGAAGCATAAAGGAAATGCTCCAGGTTTCTGAGCTCATGTAACAGCAGGTTATCACAGCTGAATCTTTCTGCTCACTGGGTTGACATGATTCTGAAACAAACAGTTCAAGCAAAGCTGACACAGTTTGGTGGGGAATCAACTTGTAGCTGATATAGAGATGTGGTGTTTGCAGCAGTACTTGTGGGGTGAGTAGGTCTGGGATCAGGGTGTAGGGTATGAGGGGTCACTGTCTCCCTCCTTGAGGGGAAGATACCAAGATGGAGTAAAACCTTCCCCCAGGGTCACTGGTGTGGCCTTTGCTCACTGGGACTTGGCTGCCCAAGGGAAGTGTATAAATTAGAGCATCTTTCTCATTGCAACTGCAAGACCTTTGGGGTTTAAAATGTCCAGCATGGCTCTGAAGTTGCCTTTGGACAGTGTTCTGTGGACTTCCTAAAAACAAATTCCTCACAAATTGAGTAGTCAGGTTCTGTCTTCTGCTAAAATAAAATAGGGTCAAAGCATATGGGAATCTTTGTGCTGTGGACACAGCCTTGGCATTTAAACCCCACTGGAGCCATTACTGCACTTTAGTTATCTCATGCCTGAACCAGAATATTTTGTTTCTTTGGCCTTTTTATCTTACTTTTTTTATTGATTAGTTGAGCTAAATCCTTTGAAATACCATTCCAACAAAAACTGCTTCCCTATTAAAATGCTATTACTTCAGCCAGATGGCAAGTAGGAATCATTGGTGAGAGGCAACTTATTGTTGTTACCTTACAGCTGACTCAGAAAATCAGTTGCTTAATATTCAGAATAATCTTATTTAATCCTGCTAATTAATGAGGAACTGTCAGTAAAAAAAAAAAAGTTATGTTTGTTCATGCATCTCCAATGATTTTTCAGGAAATGGGGAGAGACAACACAAGCCTGTTGGTAACAAAACAGAGGCATAAAGGGCTTCTCTTGTGGCTGCTCCATCCCTGGAAGGGTTCAAGGCCAGGCTGGATGGGGCCCTGAGCAACCTGATCTAGTTGGTGGCATCATGGGCTGGAAATAGATGACCTTTAAGGTCCCTTCCAACTCAAACCATTCTGTGGCTCTGTGACAATTGAATGCAACAGCCCCAAATATTATGGAACACTTCATCACACGATAGCTTTTATAAACTGATCAAGGCATTTAAAACAACCTACTGGATGTTCAAGTTCTTGGTGATAAACCAAGGGAGGAGCTTTGAGGGAGATGCAGGTTTTCCACTGGTTTGTTCCCATCAAACTCACCCTTGGTTTTGCACAATGATTTTTGATGTTGTGTTGTGGGTTTGGGGGTTTTTTTGTTGTTGTTTGTTCATTTCTTTTGGGTTTTTTTTGTCTGTTGGTTTTGTTTGTTTTTTGGGTTCTGGGTTTTGTTTGTTTTTTTTTTTTTTAATGGACAAAATGTCAGAGACAATTAAGAAAATAAGATGATTATAAATTAGAATGAAAACTGCATCTCTGTAATGGCTCACAGGGGTTCTGATGTGAAATGTGTTCAACTGTCTCCCACCCTCAGCAGCTGCTTTTGTCCCGGACTGGTTGACCATGAACTGCTTCTTCCTGATGCCCTTCTAAAAAAATTTCAGATATTAGCTAAAACTGCCAAAAGGGTTGCAAAGTTGCCCTTTTCAACAGCAGCACAGCTGGTTTGATCCCAGTTATTGCAAAGGTTTTTCTCAGCAATACTTGGAGCTGGGTTTTCCTTGAAGCTACAAATGGAATATGAAGAAATGCCCGTGTGCTCCCAGGGCCAGTGCATTGCTCATAATCCAATATAGTTCTTGCAGTCTCTTTCCAGTCATTAGTTATGCTTTTAAATAAGTATTTGAAAGACTTAGGACATAGTAACTTGTTTAACTGTCTCTATAGATCTCAGAAAATGGTGTCATTAAATATCAAAGTTAGATAAATTGATTTTATTCGACTGCTGTTTGTTCCCTCGCACATTTTGGCCACTGGGATTTGTATATCTAAGTGGAACATCAATATGATTTTATTCATAACTTATTTTATAACTTTGGTATTGGGGCAGTTATCACTTTATCTCGTAATGAGATTATTCCCCTAATGGTAAATTAAAAAAAAAAATAAAAATCACATGACTCAGAACAAATTTCCAAAGACTTCTTGTAAAATAAACTAAGAAATAACTATGTATTTAATCACTATGCAAATTGCTTTTCACTGTAAAACAGTTCTTATATATGAAAGCAGTGGTACCATTACATTTTTTTAATATGAATGTTGTTTTCCAGACACAACCCCCAAATGATCAGCTAAAAAGAACAGTGATTATGTCAAAAACAGCTCCTGCAGCTGTACTGTCAAAGCAACAAGGGCACTGAAAGTGAAGTCACATTGCCAATGGCTTTATAACCTTCAAGCTGAATGTGTTTGGCTTTCAAGCTGCCTGAAAACAATTGTTTTCTAAGTGTGTAATGTGAGTTTTTTGAATGAAAATTAAGACGTGGAAAGAGTTTAGCAGTTCTCCTTTCAAGGTTTGTTTTCAGTGTTACCCCTATTGAGAATGTGATTTATTAACCATTCTATTCTCTCTATGAAGCCCCTGCAGGGGGCCGTTCTCCACCAATATTTGCAATAATAAACCAAGATAAAGGCACAGTGGTTTTGATAAGTGGAAAACGAGCAAATGATTGTGTGAAAAAAAAACAACAAACAACAAACAACAAAACCAAACCAACCCTAGCCCATGTTCTCACCTGAGAATCTTCATTTCCCACGGCAGGAAATAAAACTTATTTTTGTGAGTTAGTTGGAACCTTATAAGGATCAGCAGGGGAAGGGAGTTGGGAATCTTCTCATGGCGTTAGTCCAGGGAGCAGAAATAATGCTGCTTCAAGGAATTCCACCTGGAAAGAGGGAGAAGAGATTTTGGGTTTCTCTGGCTCTGTTCTTTCCTTCCTGTCCCATTAGGTGCTGCTCAGTTTGGGAGAGCAGGAATTAACGATTCCCAGTCTAGTTTTCCATCTGGTCTCGGAGTTGTAGCATCAGCAAGTCCATCCCTTGGGGAGGCTCCAGAGTTTTACCTTTCTGGGCTTGTGGGAGCTTTGCAGCACAACTTGGTGCGACTGGAGGGACACACTGAGGTGTGAAAAGCCTTGTGAAAGTGAAGTTAGAGAGAATTATCCAACTCCAGCTGGGATAACAGTCTCTTTAGCACGTGCTAAATGAGAGGAAGAGTTCAGGCAGAAGGGAATTGTAGGTCTAAAGTCGGTCTGCCAAAAGAGAGAGCAAAGAACACCGAAAGCAAGGCATTTTATTTACATTTTTTTTTAGGTATTTCAGCCCAAGGCAGCACAGATAACACAGTTGTGTGATTGTTCCAGCCACCCAAATACATCAGCCACGTGTGCTGGCACAGGGTTGTGCTGCAGCAGCTCTGGAGCTCCTGGCTCACAGCCGGCCCTCATTCATCCTGCTTGGAGCACAAGCAGAGAAAATCAGCATCTGTTTGCCCTCCACGTTGTAGACAAACCCTCTGGCTTCGTTCTCAAGGATAAACAAAGAGTGGTTTGGGCTTTTTTAAGAAATATCTTTAATTCTTGCAATATTTGTCTTTAAAAAAAGAAAAAAAAAATCCAACAGAAACAACCAACCATAAAAACAGAGCAGCTGGAAGATGTCCATGCAAAAGCCCTTATGATTGAGTTGTAAAGAATGACAGTTCTTATTCTGCCTGATGTGGGTTCAGGGGTAAAATATATTTTTCTTTCCCCCCCCACACACATTTTTTTATTTCATTTTTTAAATTTTTGCCACCCCAATGAATCATTGTGACCATGGGTAAAAAAAGTTTTGCCCATCACTTTCTCAGTGTTGCTCGTGGAACCTTCTGGAAAAGTCTTTGAGTAAAACAGCAGTGGCAAACCTTCTTTCCTGATACAGCACAAAAACCCCTCAACTAACCAAAAACCCCTTTTAACTTCTGAAAATAAGAAAAACAGTAACATTCTGGGCCATGCTAAGGAGAAGAAGTTATTTTTGGACGTTAGTGGTAGCTGAACAAAAGTCCAGGTGCTGACAATTTGAGTCCTCTGGGACATCTGAGATTGCAATACGTGGTCAAGGATCTTTTTGATGCCATGCACATCTGAGGACTTATTAGGACTTATTTAGGACTTATTTATATATTTTATATAGTTATTAATAAACCAGCATTAATGTATTGAGCACTATATATGAATCCAGTATGAATTGTTGTATTTTTGTTAATTTGGGATGTTTTTATTAAGGGCTTAGCTGGCACTCTAGACAGTCCTGACATCCTCAGACCTTTCATTCCAGGTGGCACTGCTGCAGCCTGCCGTGGTTTCAGTGTCACCACTTCATGTTGGGAGCTCTTCCAGCAAACCCTTCCATTCCTGGCCCTCCTGGGACATTTCTCTCTACGCTCCTGAAAGCTTTCCCATGCCAAATTTAAAACTCAATATCCACAGCACAAGCACTCCTAATTCACTGAGCCAGAGCATCCTGTTTGGATGCACATCCTCTGATTGCTGGGGGAGGAAGGTGGTTGGAGATGCCTTCACTAGAGGTGTTTTAGTGAGCCTGGAGATGGTTCTTGCCACTAACACAGGGTCTGGGCACGTTGGGAAATCTTTATTCACTCAAGTACTCAGTGGGTAAAATATTTTCTCTTCCTCTTAAGCACATAAATAAATAAATTATGTGTAATTTGCTGACACAAACTATTTGCTTTTAAACAGGCACTAGGCCTTGGGGAGATATTTATGATGTAGGCTGGGTTGACTTTAGCAAGCAGCAGCTGGTGCTTTAACACTCCTTGGTGTTGGAATGATCTTCTCTACTGCAAGGTAGAGAGGCAGAAAATGCAGCTGCATCTTTGTGGAGCTAATTTTAAAAGAAGCAATGAGCTGGTAATTACCACTTTTTCCAGCTGGTCCTTATGAGGGTAAAAGGTTTATTCATTAAGGGAGGGTGAAAGAGGAAAATACTAAGCAGGCTGCAAACCGGGGTTGATAAATATCCCAGCTGGAGATACTTGGAAATTTAAACTCTTGTTGGCTGGGAGGGGCTGGGATTGAAGATTAACCCCTCAGGGTTCTCTGCTAGTCCCGGGGTTATTCCCTTTGTGTAGGAGTTTCCTGAGGAGGGATCTGTGAGGAGTTTCCTGATGGTTCTGCTCCCTCCAGGCTCCTCAAATCCCGGGGGAGGAAACCGAGCTGAGCTCCTTCTGAGAGGTACAAAAGAAGGGGGATTTTCTGGGGAGTGTTTTCAGTCAGCATCTCGTTTCTGCTTGATTCACACAAATAAGTTATAAGCTCAATTAATGCAACGAATATAAATATTTATGAACCCACGTAGTTAATGTTTGGCTGTATTTATAAACAGGAGCATCTTGCAAGAGCTTCTCTTTGACAAGTAAATAAAGTAAGTATAGAGAGTGTTTGTGTGTTAAATTAATCATGCTTTGTTAACCCTTCCAAAATATCAAGTACTTGGTAATAACTAAATCAAAAAGTGTCAATAGAAAAGGATTAATGTGAGTAACTTTAATAGTTATGTTTTGGAAGAACAAGAAGCTGTTGTTTCCTTTCTTAACTGGTAGAATAAAAGAGGATAAATGCTTGGTTTTACCATGAGTTTCATTTTCTTAAACTGTGTCGTTATTGCAGTGATATGAGAGGTAATGGGAGAGAAGAGCATCTCATATTAATGTCCAGTTTCTATTTGTTGATTTTCTTAGAAGACTATCAGGAAATTTTGTCAGACCCAGATTTAGTTGGGCCTCTGGGACCTACTTCAAGGTCTGATTTTTGCAAATCAGAACCCAACCTATGAATTCTGATGCATCTGTGGGCTCTGATCAATGAGGTTGTTGAGAGTTCTGTCTGTTACAAACTTTTTCTGAGCTCTTAAACTGTCTCTTTTTAATATGCCCTTTGCCTACTTAGTTGAAGATATGATTATTCTCTTGATTGACTTTGTTGATGGCACATCAATCTAAGTTTGCTGGATTTGACATCGATGTATTGAATGATAAAAGAACATTTTGTCCTTGTTAAGAGGCAACCATTTATTATACGTGATGTGGCAAAATGGATTTATATCCCTTCAAAATGCATTTCCTCTAATCTCTTGATTGCTCAGATCAGAATAATAAAATGCACTAAAGAATTGAGGCTCATTTATAGCAATTTATATTTGCTTTTATATCTTTTTTTTTCATTTGTTACGATCACAACGATTCTCTCAGTTAAATTTCCTGAGGGGTAAAATCTAGAAGGAGAGTTCCATGATGCAAAGTTATGAACAGATGCAGAGCTGAAAAATACAGCTGCTGTCCCAAATTCTGTGAGTGAAGTAGCGTGGTGGGTGTTTCAGCTGAGCTGTTCCCTGCAGGAGGAGCCTTTTGGGTTCTCCCTTCTCACCCCAAGCTCTGCCTTGCCCCAGGCAGGACATTTTATGAGGGGGCAGAAAAGGTCTCACCCTGCACCTCCTGATGAGAACAGAACTCACAATTTCCTCGAAAATGGGGCTGGGAACAGTTTGCAGGTGTCAGATTTCTGTTCCTGGGAGGGGAAGTTGAGTATTTAACCTGTGGGGTGAGACTGAGTCCATGAGGAGTTGATGGCAGAGCCTGAGCATCACTTTTCTGTGACGCTGTGTTGAGCTGAGGGAGTCAGATCCAGGCCTGGCTTGCAGTATCAATTCTTCTCTTTTCATGCATGATTTTTAGGTGTGCAGAGTCCCTTCAGTTAATTAAAAGATTGACTTAGTCATATGCAGTCACTGAACCATAGGCAAAACCTTCGAAGTGTGAATTCCATGCAGCGAGAAAAGATATTTTTAAATATTTGCTCATCAGAAATATTTCTCAGTTGCTGTCACCTGTTGTATTGAAGTGGATCCGTGCCTGGTTTTGCCTTCCCTTCAAAGTCCATCAAATAAATAGTCTTTAAAGTCAGCTAGGAAAAAAAAAAATTAAATTACATCTCTCTTGTATCAGGGATGTACAGATGAGTGTGTGGAAAACCACCTTCTGGTGGTTTTGTCAGCCAAAAGGAAACAAAAAGTGCCATTTTTTTGTGCTCTAAGGGAAAGAAATGTGCTAATAGAATGGCATTTGGCTAAGAGTGCACAGATAAAAGCTGGGTCATGGCAGCACGGGTGGAAAGGGCAGAAAAGAAAGAGAGAAAATTATTTCATTTGTGGGTGAAGGTCATCTGGAATAAGTGATTTCATATTTAAAAGGCCACCAAGGAGAAAATTGATGAATGTTAACAGATTTTTATATTGCTTTATTTCATTCTTTTTTTTTTTCTTTTCTCATTTGTAATGCTTCCCTGGTCAGGAAGTTGAGGTAGGTTTTTCATGTTTTAACTTGTAAATACCCATAGAGTGAATAAAAGTGTTAACAACATAATTCATATTCCACTTGAAACTCCTATGCTCAATTGTTTATATTGCTATAAATGAAATGTGTTGATACATGTTGATTATTGACGTGTTAATATTAATTAGCATGTTAATATGAAAATTACAGAAGGCTTGAGGGATTTGAAGCATTTTTTATCTGTCCTAGTAGAAAGCTCAGAAATGCTTAGATATCTTTCTGTCAGGAAGGTGTTTTATTTAATAGGAATGTTAAATCTCTTTAATCAATCTGATTATATTTTTTATATAAAAATATGTATATATTTTGAATTACACCCCCCTGGAGTCAATGTTATGTGTGTGTTGCTGCTTTTGTGTTGGAATAAGCTCCAGTGAAATGCTCAGAGATGCTCAGAGTTCCTCCTTCTAACAAAAGTAATTTCAGGGTAATGTTATAAATCTGGGCACCTTCCAGAGTCCTGGCACAAAGCCCTGGCTGTTTCTAAGGCAGAGATTTAGGTGTGGATTTAAATATGACACAGGTTTTGTGCTCAGCCCTGTCCCCAGGGGGAATTGCATCCTGGTGGTGCCAGAGCCACTCAGCTTCAGGTCTTGCTGGTGTTGGTGCTGAAGTGAAACTCCAGTGCTGGATTTCGGGTTGCTGTGGTTTAATCCCAGCCCTAAATACCACCCAGCTGCTCCCTCACACCCCCCAACCCTCCCTGCTCACCTGGCTGGGACAGGGAGCAGGGCTGGGGACAAAAAAAAGGTAAAATCCATCACCTGAGATAAAAATTCTTTTAATAGTTAAAATATAATAATAATAATGGTTACTAAAAGGAATATGATAAAAAGGGAGGAATAAACCCCAAGAAAGCCCATACAATTATCCCCCCCTGCTGATGCTCCCCAGCTCTGATCAGCCCCTCCTTGGCCAACTCACCCGTTTCCATCCTGGGAATGATGCTCTAAGGTGTGGAATATCCCCTGGCCAGTTGGGATCTCTTGTCCTGGCCAGGTTCTCTCCCAGCTCCTTGTGCAGCTCTTCCCTCCAGAAACATGGGAAACTTGGCTGGGAGGAAGCACAACTGAGCAACAACTCAAACATCAGTGTGTTCTCACCGTGATTCTCATCCAAAATCTTGGCTGAGAGGAAAATTAATTCCAGCCCAGCCCAACCCAGGAAAATTGTCCAACTGGCATAAGTTATTTTGAACTCTATTGCTCTAATGTATGTACACTCATTATTTACTCTTATAAATAATAATGAGGTTTATATATTGGAAATCTCAGAGGTTTTCTCTATTTGACTTTTCAGGCTTTTTTTTTTTTTCCCCCTTATTTTTTCTTGTGTGTTTTCCACGTTATCTCACTGTGGTTTCAGGCACATTCTAAAATAAACATAGTTTCGATTTTCAAAAAGGAATACTAAACAGGAGGAGGAATAATAGGTTTACAGATGAGATGGCTGTTTTGTAGGTATTTTTGTGAAGAAGGTGCATTTTTTGTAAAATATTCCTTTGACACTGAAATTGAGATAAACCCCCTTTCCAACCCTTGTTTCAAAACTGGCTCCATATGCCACCAGCAGAAGAAATTTTTCTTGGGAGTTGAATTATTTAACAGTTTCTGATGCTGAAAACCCAGCAGCAAAGCAATAACTTGGAAAAAAATGTAAGCAGGCAAAAAAAAAAAAAAAAAGAAGAATATTTTGTTACTGGAAAAAAATTATTCTGCTAAAAAAGCTGAAAGCACATTCTGAAAAGTGATTAATGCTTAGTGAATTTAGCAGTACATCATCATCAGTTACAAAGCATTGTATAACCATGAGGGGTTTGTGGATTAACAAAACTGTGGAATTCCAAGGCGAGTCTGTGATCCTATTCTGGTGCCAAACTGTACTTGGGAAGAAAAAATACAGATAATTTTGATGTATCTGAAATAAATTACGAATAATGGTCTTTGGTGTTATTGTGGAACATTATGAGTGTCCATGAAGTCAGTATAGATACCAATGAATATATTGGGGAAAAAACCACATTTCCTCCTGCCAGTTGAGCAGAATAATTGAGCCCAGCCCAGCAGGCAAAGAGCAGGAGAGCAATCCATGGTTTTCCATGGTGTCCATGGGCTCCATCTCCTGCTGTTCACTGAGGGCATGGAGAGGATGCTCTGAACCCGTAAATCTGACCTCCAAGTCTCCAGAATATCCCAGGTTGAGTTGGGTGGATGGCAGGAGAGCTGGTGGAATTCAGTGTGCTGGAGATAGATGGTAAACAAAGCCCCATGGAAGAAATAATTTCGATGTCTTATTCCCACTGATGGGTTTTTAGTTACCCTCCTGGCAGGAGAAAGAAATCTGTGTCATCCTGGACAGCTTGATGAATACACCTCTTTAGTGACATCCCTCAGGAAATGAATATAGAACACTGGATATATTAAAAGGGAAACAAAGATTAATATGCAGAAAGATATCACAGGGTTATAGAGATTTTCTGTGCTTCCTCCCCTCAAATCCATTATTCTGTTGTTATCACGTCCTCTCGAAGAGGACACAAGTAAGATACACAGAATGGGCTGAAACTGAGATAAAAATTGGGTTTGAATCCCAATTCTTCAGGGCTAGGGTTGGTGGTGCTCTGAAGGAGGGCAAACCTTGTCCTCAGATAAATATTTGCTAAGAACACAGCAAAACTTACCCTATTTGAGCTAAATATGCTGGGATCAAAAGATGAGCTGAATCATTTGTAGCTTAGCTGTGTAAAATTGTACTGAAAAAAATGATTGTTTCATCTGAGTTTTCTTTTTTTTTTTTCAATCCCCATTTAGGATGATTATTTCAGAAACTGGAATCCAAACAAGCCATTTGACCAAGGTAAAGTTGGTACATGTTGTGTGGTTGTCTTCAGCTGTTTTGTCATGTCCCCATATAGTTTATGCCTCTCTTCCTCTGTCTGTCCTGTGCCTTAGTCACAGTTTGAGGTGGTTCATGTATAAGGGTTTGACTCATCTCTGTGTTTTTCCCCCATGTTTTTTAATCCCCACTCATTCCAGTTTATATTTAATGATGGTATTGTGTGCTCAGAAATATCCTCTGTAACCATGAACCTCGGTTTAACGGGAAATTTAAACCTGGTGTCTTCACAGCCATTTTGTTCCATGTTTAAGACTTTGCTGAATTAATGTCATAAATGTAACTACTGCATTTCCTGACACTCAAGGGGCCAATTCTTTGAAGCCAGTTGTAATGTATGAATTTTTCAAAGGAAAATGTATATGCTGCTGTTTCAGACACAGGTTCTGTAAATGAGATTCTGCACTTTGTCTTAGTGAGTTTTTAAGTTATGGCAGCAGCTTCAACAATTTCCAGGGCAGCCACCAAAAGAGAGGGGAAAAAAGCAATTAAGAAATACTCTAATTGTTGTGTCCAGGAAAGCACTGGAAACAACAGCCAAAACCAGGACAAAAAAATTCCAAATCATTGAAGTGTCATGGAAAAAATTACTCATTGGAAGACTCTGAAGGTGCTTTTGAAAATTTCACTTTATTTCTGTATTTTATAGACAAACATGTTCCTTGTACTGTCTGTAGTCACAGGAATATCATTGGGGCTTATACCTGTTAGAGCTGAAGAGTGTAGATCCTCTGTCTTTATGGAAATAGAACTTCATGTCAAAGGCAGGGGGAAGTTGATGGTTTTGTCAGGACACAGATTTTTCAAAAGCATTTGAAGGATTTAGGATTACAAATCCTATTGACTTCAAATGGAACTTATGCTCCTACCTCTTTCAGAGGCCTTGAGACCCTCTGTCTTCCCAAGAGGAAAAACAAAGAAGGTAAATCCTGGCAAAGCATTGCAGGAAGATTTTGAACTGACGTGCTCTAAAAGTGTCTTGTTCGCTGTGTCGCTGCTGTGTCTGACTCTGGGCTAAACCACAAATCGTGGCAGAGAATCTAAAGCCACTCCTGGATACCTTGAAGGGGATACAAACAGTCATATGTCTGCTGAGGATTCCTGTCACTCTGTAAAGAAAAGGGTCATTTCTCTCTCAGTGTGGAATTGCTCTGACACTGTGGATAGTCTGTGGTCAGGGAGGAGAATGCAGACAGAGCGTTGCATCTGTGCACTGCTCTTGCCTCCCTTAAATCCTGCAGAGGGGTTTTATGGGGCCAATGGATTATTCTTTTTGGCCAAGAGGTCATTCCTTTTGGCTGTGGTAAAATTCACCCTGATTAAAACATTAAAAGTTGCCGCTCAAACCTTTTTAAAAAGATTTACTGCACCAAAAATAAATATTAGTGGAAAAAATTGTGATTAGTTTAGTTACATATACAAAAAGCATGTGAGTCTTTAGTCACTGATCCCTGTGTTTCCACCCAAAAAAATGAAGAGAAATCATATGTTGTTGCTTGGGGCCTTATGAATCATATGCTGACAAGACTAATCCTTAGTTTATATAAACATATAGGTATATATATGTGTGTAAATGTATATACACTATATATGAGTATATATAGAGAGAGTGGCATTTAAATAGACAGTGCTGAAGCAAAGGAAGGAAGGGAAGCTTTCTATCTTCCAAAATTTTGCCACCAGAGGTTTAATTTCTGTAACTTTCCACACAGAGAAAAAGAATAGTCTGAAGAATTTGTCCCAAATGTTTTATGTAGCACAAGCTGCAAGACAGTTGTTTAATCTGTTTTTACTTTTCCATTCTCCCTGCCCTGATGTTTTTTCCCATCTTGGTCCTTTTGGCTTTGGGGTATTTAAATGCCCCTTATGCTCTTCTATGCTTTTGAAGATAGAAAAGCTTTTATTTGGTATTCTTTAGGTTTCTTTAGGTGCAGAGAGCCTGTGCAGATCCTGTGGTGAGGAGCCCCAGCTTGCTCCTGTGAACTCAGTAGCAGCTCTGTGTTCTCACCACACAAGTGTTATTTTGAGAGATACCCCAAAGGCAAATTTTAACCTCACAACACCAAGGTTCTTCCTAGTGAATGAAGAGAAAAAAACTTCTCCAGTGGGTGAATGAAAGCAGATTTTGTGTTTTATAGGAAATTTATAGGAAATCCGAGGTAAGAGTAACTCATGTGAACACCCACTCTTTGGGGCAGGTTTAAATGTTTGAAACCCACTCCTCAATTCTGAATCTAAAATCCTGTTTGAATATTCTGACTGTGAGGTGTTGATGTGGAGGCAGATTGTGGAACCACACTGAAGGGGCTGGGAGGACAGGGGTGAGAAGCAGCTGAAGGTGGCTGGTACCTTCCAGAAGGGACCGTGCCAAGGCAGCTGGAGGATTCAATGTTTAACAGATGTAAAAACCAACAGTAGTCAGAGGTTTTGAAAGTCAGCAGAGTTCTGCCTTCCAGGCTTGTACTTAATTTGCACCTTTTAAAGAAGTCTGTTGGGTCCAACCAACTCTATGTTCTTCTCTAACAAAAAGCCAGCTTAATTCAGCAGGTTGAATGATTTAATTACGCACTGAAAAACAATAGTGCAATGAAGCTGTCTGCTTTCTGCTTGCAGTGTGGAGGGAAATACCTGAGTGTGTGTCTCAAGCAAAGAAATACCTTGTTTTGTAAGAAAGCATTCCTGGCTTTCACTGAAACCACCCCTGGGGAGCCACACGAGGTATCTTTGCATAACAGGCCTTTTCAAGGAAAGTTGGCTTGAATGGTTCAGCTGCAGCTCCCGGGGCACTTGAGTGATCAGAATTTATTTTGAGCTTAGCTACCAGACCAGCTTTTTATTCATCTTTAACCCAGGAAAAAAACAATACAAAGGTGAGCATCTTACCAACAGAGCCCAGCTAATGAGGCATTTGGGCAGCAAAGGCAGGAGAGCATGAGCTTGGAAATGATTGCAGGTCATTAATATTGAACTCCATCATGCCAGAGCTGCAGAAGCAAGAAAGCAGAAGAGTAGAAGAGGGAAGGTTACTCAGGATTCTAAAATATGAATCAAAGGGTTGGTGGTTTTTTTCTTACAAGGTCATTTGAGAGTTCTTGGCATACTTTCCTAGTCTTCTTCATCCACACTGAAGAAAGAGAAGGGGGAATCAGGGGAAAAAGTTTAGTGTGGCATTCTCAAGTCAGAGATTTTGGTATGTGTCTGATATTCTGCACCTACTGAGAGCTGCCAGAAAATTAACTCATTAAGAGTCCGTGGATTATTTAAAGTGAAAATTGTTAAATAAAAAAAGATTTAGATCTTTTTGATTAGATTTTCTGATAAGAAATAGTCTGAGTTTTTCTTCTTGTCTTTCAGCCTTTGTCTTTCTTTTCAGTGTCTCTTCCAAATCCTCTTCCCTGCTAACAGAGAGATCTGGACAGGGATGTTACTTCTCAGGGCTTTCATTATCTGCCCTGAGGGAGGAGGGAATGCAAAAAGTTCAAAATATCCAAAATCCTTACTCTGCTGTTCTGTGTGAAAATCTTTATCTGCCTGAATTGGGCCTGTCAATGACTGGCTCTAATGTCAGACACACTGGGGAGACTCCACTGTCATCATTAATTACAGACATGAGCTCTCATTTCAAAGAACTCCCCTTGAGCACTAAAAGTCTGAAATGACAAAACACCCTCACTTTTGAAGAGGAAACACTGCTTTTGAGTGGATTGCAGCCTCCAGAATAGCCTAGGCCGTGACTTTCACAGTCCAGCAGCCCCGTGGAAGTGAATTTGTCAAATTTAGAGCATCGTATCTCGAGATGAATGTGTTGGTATCAATGCTTCCTCTCCTTCTGCACCCAATTGTACCTGTGTTTTTCCAGTGTTTAAATCCAGACTCCAGAAATGCCCTTCTGCAGCTGTGCAGGAAAATAAATTTGCCTAAGATTCATAAGCCTTCCAAAGCAAAGGGAATGATAATGGGAAGCCTGTGAAGCAGGAGGAAAATCACAGAACCTGCAATTATTTTTGAACATGTAATTTTCTGTTAGCCCAGTTAAGATGTTCTTTCAGAAAAGCCTGAATAAATTCCTTGCAGAGAGATGTTTAGTACTGTACACATCTCTAGCCACAAATACATGTTAGTTTATAATAAATGTTTTCTATTACGGTGCCTCAGATGGCAGATTTCAATTGAATAACTTATTTTGCAATTTATTTTTTGACTGTGCCTGAATTAGTTTTAGAGGCTTATTCATAGCACAAGTGCACATGAGTTATGTTTTGTAAATCTTCAGTAAATCAGTCCAATTTTAGAACATGCTAACTGAATCAACCAAAAACAATAGCTGAGATGCAGCACATGAAATATCTTCCACCGAACGCACTTGGAGCACATATGGCTGCTCACATCCTCCAAGCAGAGGCACGTGGTCCTCTTTGTATGCCAGAAGTGTAACCCTGAATTCCTTCTAAGCTTGTAAGCAACCAATTTTGTCATTAAGTCTGGCATGAGGAGTGACAGGGATGGGGCCTGGTGTGTGATTGCTCCGAGCGCAGGCGCTGATCGATGGGCGGCTTGTCTGGAATTTTATTAGCACTTGGGGAGCACTTGTTAGTTTTGTCAATAATGGTGCTGGCTTTCTTTTCATATCTCTGGCTTCACTGACTGTGAAGCAGATGTGATTTTTTTAAAGGGAAGTTCATGTTGCCCTGTGCTCATCCAGCTTCCACTGAAAATGAGTGTATTTTTGGGGAATATCACAGAACCCAACCCTGCTCTCTTTGGCAGAGCAGAGGTTCCTTCTCTTTGCCTCAGTTTAGTATGTAGGAGTTCATTTTTGGTAGCCCATCTAAACCTTTAAAAATTATTTGTGTGTGGATCTGCAAAGCTTCCTTCCTTATTTCCTGTGATTCTGTGATTTGCTGCAAGAGAGACCCCGGTGTATCATCCAAAGTAGCTGCTTCAGTTTGTATTCTGATTTAAGAAAGGCAGACCAAACAAGGGCAAAATCTCCAGCTTTGAGGTATTATTTGACTTAAATATTGGGTGGTATGGCATCTGTATGTCAGTGACCTTTAAATCACTAAACAGTCAGAAAAGTGGTTTGAACAGTATTTAAACGTGTTTTTGTGCTTTCCAGTTAATGGGGGATTATTAACTGTCATTTGGCTCTAGCTGGAAAAAAAGGAACTCCTGTGGAGAGTAAAAGTAGAAGGCAGAGTGGCAGTGGCCATAAAAATGCATGATGGAGAATTTTTAGGGAGAGAACAGCATCAAAATAAAGACAAGTTACTTCAAAACTAGATTTCAGTAAACTGAGAATGGGTAAGGCAGAAATTGGAGGAAGAAAAATGAGGATAATTGCCATTTCCTCAGTGTAGAGGGCACAAGCCTGAATTATCCAAAGGCAAGAGCTTGGCTAATGACAAGGCTCTCAGTGACTGCAGGGGCAAGAAGTGACTTACAGAAAGTGCAATTAGGTGGAACTCTTAAGGGAACACAAGTGGCAGCTCCAGCTCAGAAAGCCAAGCATAAGATGAGGTGTTTGGGCAAAAATGTAGGAATAGCAATTTTTAACGAGTGTTTAGAAGAAAGGAAAAAAAAAAAAGAAAAATGGTGGCTCAGTGGAGAGAGACACTGATGTAAAAGCACTGCTGAGGAGGCCAAAGCTTTGTCACATTGCTCTGCTTTGGCTCTTACATAAAAGCTCTGCTGAGCTGAGGTGGCAGTGCCAGGTCATATCTTCAGCTGAAGGGTGAGATTCTGGATTAGGGAAAGGACAGGCTTGAGCAAATTAGATATTTGCAAATCAGCTGGAATTATCTATGGTTTAAGTGAATTGGCTGGAATAATTTTAGAGGTAACTTTTAGTATCTTTGAAAATTTATCAAGTTGGAGAAGACTGGGAAAGGACAAGCCTTTCTTTTAAAAGTAGGGAAAGGAAGGAAATGGGAAAATATATCCTGTGAGTTGAACCTGAAATATTGGAGGGGGGGAAAAAAACATGCTAGGATAAATATTATCAAGAAGATAAGGGGATTAATAAAGCTGGTATGGATGTCAAACTAAACTATTTTTCTTCTGTGACATTTCCAGGCATTGAGACTCAGGGATAAACCTGCAGTATCACCTATCTTGACTTTTTGACATTGGTTTCCATTACTGACTTATTTATAAATTAAAAAAATACTGTCTAAAAGAAATAATTGTAAGGGGGATACAAAATCAGTTGGAAAACTACACTCTGGTAGTAGCTGTCAATGGTTCAATGTCAGGCTGGAAAGATAAACTGAGTAGTGGTTGTCTGTCTTCTGTTTTGGGTCCAATATTATTTACCATTATTTACCATTTTAATTGAACCATAGATGTTGAAATTAGTCTCCTTATTAAATGTAGCACAGCAATAAAATTCACAGTCTTCTCAAGAAATTTAAGAAATGGTCTGAAAACAGAGGATAAATTTAAGCTGGGCACACACAAAGTCCTCAGGTAGGAACAATCATCTGCACAAAACAGGATGAAAACCCATCAGTAATAAATTTGGAGCACAAGGCTGGGGGATTACAATGGATTACAAATAGAACATGAGTCAACAGTGTCATTCTGTTGCAAAAAAAGAGGCAAATGTTGCACTGGCAAATGTAACTGTGAGTAATCCTCCAGCTCCAGGCAGTACCTGTGAGACCTTGGCTGGAACACATTGTCCAGATTTGAGTACTGGAAAGTGCCCAGAGAAAAGCAACAGGTATGACTGGAGTTGCAGCAAATGTCCTCTGGGAAGAAAGGCTGAAGGAGAGGAGCAAAACAAAGCAGCAACAACAAACCAAAGCAACCCCCAAATCCTATTTTCAAATAAATAAAATTGACTGCAGGGGGGATGAGTTGTTCTCTGTCAGTTGTGGTTACAACGAGGAGCAATATTTTTACACTGCAGAAAAAGAAGATTAATTTTACCCTTTTTAGTGGCAGCAGTTGGGAAGGATATTTTTAAGAGGATGTAGGGACTCTGTGTTTGAAAGAGTTCTGAAACATGTTAGACAAATGTCTTGCAGGTAATGACACGTGACCAGCTGATCTAGTGATGGAGAAGGGGAGTGGAACCAGCATCCTCCCCAGGATTGCCATTCTAGCACTGGGGTTCTATTTTGATTAATGGAAACCAGCTTAATTCCATTGGAAGCACAGATGAAGTGCTGAAGGAGGCATTTCTTAAAATAAATTTTCAGTCAAAGCAAGGAATGGAAATAAATGAATCAGTACCCTGGGCAGACATTTTTGCACCACCTGGAATAATAGAGGTTCTTTTTTGATGGGAGTAATGCCCATCAACTGCAAGATGGGCACTGAACATGGTTGTCAAGGGCTCACAAACCTCTGGGAGTTTAAACAGGCACTGGCAAAGAGCAGCCCATTTTCTCTGGCTGCTTTTCCCTCTCTCCCTTGTTTTCTCATACAGAGTCAGGAGGAATTCCCAGGCAGGATTCTGTACTTTATGTTATTAGTTGGTTGGGTTTTTTTCTCCAGACAGGAATAAAGGTCATGATCTAACCCTAAGGCTAAAGGTTTGGGTGAAAATCAGTTAACTGTTCTTTTTCAGTTCATTAGGTAAGATGTGACAATGCATGTGTATTTAGGAATTAAATCTCCTTCTGCCACAAACCTGAGTGCCCAGGTCATCAAAACACTGAGTGAACCACAGCTCTTTTTCTTCCTTTTCCTTCAAATTATATGTACATGCATAACATAATATTATTTCTGCTCAAATCTGATTGTTTGCATTCTAGTTTTGCTGCCCTTGGTGATTTGGAAAGTTATTTTCAACTTCAAAATGGTGCTAAGCAGCCCACAGCAAGATGAACAAAAGAAGTTTTCAAATATATTCTGATGGTATTCTGCATTACAAAGTTCCCTAAGCATTGTCTGTTAAAAATTAGTTTGGTAAGAGTTGTTTGGTCATTTAATCTCATTCTTTGGTTGCAATCTATCCATCCCCTGGTTGCACAGTATCCATGGCCTGGCCACTGACACCTGTGTGAGCAGTTACTGCCCAACAGTTTGCTTTAAAATGCTTGACCCACATTTCCTTAAAGTGCAGGGACTGGAAAGCTGCACCTGAAGACCAGAATTTTACTTCCACTGTCCTCCTTGCAACCTCTGTTTGAGGATTTGTTCTGATTTATCTCAGGAGGGTCAGTGGCAGCATTGTTGTCTTGTGTTTGTGCCTCTTCAGCTGTAGCAGAGGGATGCAGGCACATGAAGTGCTGACCCAAAATCTGGAGGTATCATGTTCACTTGAACCACAAGGCAAAGCAGTAGAATAAAATCTGCAATATAAGTAGGTTCTGCTCCTGGGATAGCTTTAATTTAGATGCTGAGCAATTGAATCAGTCTCTCCCTTCCCATCTTATCTGTAACAACAGATAAACAGAACGCTACGATAAATGGATGTACAGATAAGCAATCCTAGGGATCATTGCACATTACAGCAATCCTTAATGCAGTAAGTAAGCTTTGTTGTAATTATTTTAATGTGATATATCAATGTGATCATGGAGTTTATCCTTTGTTTTAACTGCTGGGGGTTACAATGCATTAGGAGGTTCATGTAGCCTCTGAGAGCAAACGTGTCTCTGCTGTGAAGGCTCCAGCCTCTTACTCTGTCCAGTGGGGACCTTTGTAATGACCTCTCATATTTAAAACCCATGAAAAGTTGCTGACACAGGCTGCAGTCTGCAAAACAGAAAGGGAAGAGCTGCTGTGTTTCACAGTGTTAAATACAGGCCTCCAACAAAAAAACGTGTCTGCTTCCCTCTCAGTAGACCAAAAAGCTCCCTCAGGAGTCAGTGTTGGCTAAAAGGAAACCAGTAGCCATGATTTGTTAACCCTGCTCTCAACTCCAGCACTGTGGTTGTAGTAAATTCACTCTAACACAAAGGACCTATTTGTCCTCGAAATCCATACTATGTTCAGCTATCTCATGGTGCAATAATTGTGTATTTCTCCTGTAAGCAACTTTTCCATCTTTGATATGATCAGTCATCACCACTTGGCATCCTTGGCATTAATGACAGAGCTGCAAAATGCCCATTCTGCTGCAGGTGCCAATGTTGTGTTTCCCTCTCTCCTTCCTGGTTTTTCCACCATTTGCCTGACAGACAAGTGGTACAAGAGTCATATGATGATTGTCTGCCCTCAGAAAGGCATTATATTTTTATTTAGTTTTTCAAGGTGCAGTGCTCTTTTTAGATTTAAAATTCTCAGCAGCCCTTCACTGTGGTGGATGGTCACAGTGTCTATCCAGCCAAAATCCAAGTGCTTTTATTTATCCCACAAATTGTCATTGGTAACTGTCTGTCTTCCACACTTGCCTACTCAAGGGACTTCAATAATCTGAGTGTTTAAAAATCTGAGCTTCATTAGGTATATTCTTAAACCTTGGGAGAGTCTCAGCTTCCTGAAATAAAAGTGCAAGGTTAAAAAAGGGTTTATCTCCAGCAGTACTGAGCCTGTCTGGTCCTTCTGCATGCAG
>JAWWLV010000030.1:9464520-9488924 GCA_035041135.1 Platyrinchus mystaceus
GTGGGCAGTGTGTGACCCTTGGAGTCAGAACCAGCCTGTGGCTGTGCTGTGGTTGGCACCTGAACCACTGGATCCTGATGTTTTTGTACCAGCTGGGACCAGAACATCCCTTGTGGGCCATCAGAGCTTCTCCACATCAGCAAACTCCCAAAGCAGAATAGTATGATAAATGAAATCAAATATCCTGAAGTGAATCATATTTACACTAATATTTGATGCTTTTCTTTGCATTTACCAGGTTTCTTTTTGTGAGTTCTGTGCATGGGGAAAACACATCCCTGCTCCTCACCTTGTCACTTGGTCTCTGCTGTGAGGACTCAGTTATGTAAAACCCACTTTTAATACCCCTGTGGTGTCACTTTAGCCTTTAAGGACAGGGAGGCCTCGATGGCATGTGGGGTAAACACTTGAATTTGGTCAACAGTTTAATGTGGTCTGCAACCTAATGACATTTTAAAATGTGCACTGGCATTTCTGCTGGGCTGCCTGCCATCATTTCTGCCTCAGCATGGCAAAGAAAGGCTTGCTAACTCAAGAAGGAATTAGCATGAAACATGCCCATCAATCTCCATAAAGAAGCATTATATAGTAGAATTTTATTAACTCTGAAGTAAAGGCAGTATAATTGGACAGAAATGTGTGCAGCAACTGATAGGCTTGTCTTGAAAAATCCTCAGCATTGCTGGTTTTCATTCTTTTTGAGCACAGTTTTAATTCTAGCTGCCTTTTTTTTTTCTTATCACTCCTCAGCCTGTAGACAATACTAAATATTTTATTTTGAGAAGCTTTGCAGAAAAACCTGTGTTTCTTACTCATCAAAAGCGACTGACTGACCTGAAATCAGATAAAGTGCACACAGGAAGGTTCATTCTATCACCCCTATGCTGCAAAGTCACTTCTAGTTCAGCTGGCTGTTATTAGCCCTATCCAGCAAAATAGTTCACAGCATCTTATATTGATAGCAGAAGATAAATGTTACAGTAGATGCACTTTAAAAAGTTCATTCCAATTTTAGAAGCATTACTGGGAGCTGAAATATCCAACATCTTGGGCCTGAAGAGTATCACTGGAATTGATATTGCCTTTGCAAAAAGATTCTGAGAATCTGTTGCAAATTGGCCAGGCTATTATGAACACATTCTGGTTTATAGCATTAGATACTGCACAGCTTGTGCAGTTCAGGAAAAAAATGGACATAAATTAGCCTTGTAAATGGTTTCATATCTTGTAATAAATGAACTGCTGAGAGTCTAATCAGAAAAGCATGGAATAAAAAGAGATTCCCATTGATTTCAGAGGTCTTGGGTTCAGGTCCTACGTGTGTGTGTGTGATCGTAAAAGTCATGTTGTGATACATTCAAGTTCTAAAAAATTGGCTTATCTTCCCTCACTTGCTTAACTTTTAAAGCTCTATGTTTGCTCATTAGGTAGATGCAGGAATGCCTTATGCACCATTGCCACTCTCCCTTTCCATGCAGTTTCCTGTTGAGTGCAATAGGAGTTTCCTGCATGGAGAGACAGTAGGATCAGCCTTAAAAAGGTGAATGAGCAAGAAAAGACCTGCTCAGCTTTCATTACTCAGAGTGTGTTACTCAGGCTTGGTTACTTGGCAGCCATTAATTACAACTGACATGAAGTAAGAGTGAATTCAGTTTTTTCCTGTTGCTTCTAAGATGTTATTTTACAAGGTAAAAGTTCTCCATTTCGGAACCAAAATGTTTGTACCAATTCCATACGTGTGGCCAAATTGTTGACATTACTAAATGTTGATTAAACTCTCCTAATCATTCAATTTTTACCTCATTCCAACCCCTCTCAGGTTCTGCAGGGCCTGTAACTCTGCAGCTGCAATCCACAGCATTGACATCAGAATGAGGTGTTCAGTTGCTTGAGTAGATCAGTGATTTTGTGACACACTTTTTAGTGAGATTAACATCCTTAATTTACTTAAAATTTGCTTAAAAAGCTATAGCTATCCAACAAAATAAGCACCCTCTATCTATAGAAGTCTCTTTATTTCACTGGGAAAGCATCTTTAACTACAGAGTGAAGGAGCTGTTAACCTTTATATATTGCTACCAACCACCCAGCCATGACTTGTTTCAACTCCATCCTATGCAGAAAAAACTTCCTTTGGTTGGGAAGTGTCCTAACAATACTTAAACTCCACAGATTTCCCATATCCTTGTACTACACCATAGGAACTTGCAGTTGATTTCTTTATAAGCAGCTGAGCTATGAAAGGAGAAAAACAGATAAAAGTGCATTAATTCTTTGCAGAATTCATTAGAGACGTGGCACGTGAAACTCCTGGTTGTTAAATCCAGAGTATGTTTTGCTGGCAGCTCTTTGGTTGAGGCACCAGAGTCCTGGGGCAGGAACACCACTCAGTTTGGTGTTACATCAGCTCAGCCCATCAGCTTCATGTGGCACTTGTGGAGTTCTTCTTTGGTGGGTTCAGGGCCCTGGAGGAAACAGTGCCGTGACCACCTCAGTCCTGGGAGGTTCCCCATCAGAGAATGCAGTACAGAGATTGCCAATTGCTTCTGTGAAATGCTTCAGCTTGATGATATACACAAATAAGAATTTAGGTATCTGCAATCCTGGTTCCCTCACAGGAGAATTCCCTGGATTGTTGAAGAGACATCCTTCTTCTTCTTTAATTTTATTCAAGATGCAGAATCAAGTTTTGCATTTTTATTAGAGACCCTAAAGCCTGGTTTTGTTTCTCTTGTTTCAGTGCACTGATATTTTTAAGTGCTTCTACCCTCATCATTCATGTTTGTCTGTCTCAGTGTTTTCTTTCCAAATCCTCATTATTGCTTTCTTAATCCATCATTGTTTTGTTCTGGGCCTGATAAAGGCCAAAAGCTACTTTTTTTTTGTTTCTGCCAGCTCACTCTGTCTGCCTTCACTTAGTTCATTCTAACTCAGGTTGCCAAAACTCAGCCCATAACTCAGACTTTGGATCTGCAGCAGCTCCAGCCTTTCTGATTCCTGATATGTGGAACCCTGTTGTCTTTCCCAGCCCTGGCTGTGAATTCCTTCAGATCACTTGGACTTCATCCAGCAAACCTTGATTCATCTTTTTTTCTTCACTTTCAAGTGAATCTACAACTTCTCCCTGGTTGTTTTTCCGCTCAGAAGCCCAATGGTGGTTCCTCACAGATGCTACAACTTTGATCAGTAAAAGTACAAATCTCTGGTCTCTTCTCAAATATTCTTGAGCGTGAGCCAAAAATTGGATTCAGCAAACAACAAGGAACAGGAAAAAAACTTCTTTCATTAAAAGTAATGATTGTGTGACAACATGGATTAAATAGGTGCAGTATTGAGCCAGAAATACTTTATGCAGGATTTCATAATTAACACTTTTTCCAGCTCAAACTGAGGAGCTTCTTATGCTTTGTAACATTTGGGCTTGTGTAGTGAGTGATGTGCAAATGTCTAACAAGGCACTTGTATGAGGTATTTGACTCATTAATGAAGAATATCACATTAAAAGAAGTAATTTTTAGTCATGTAGCTTTAATTTTCCAGGCAAATTCCCCACATTCTTCTGTATAAATTGTGTTCTTTCTGTCCTTTCTCTACTTAAAGGTTATTCTTTTAATTTCAATAAAAGCACTTTTTCTAAAATCTGGAAATACCGTGAATTTTGCTTGAGATAAATCACTCCTGGGATAAGAGATGGATTTGAGTTGCAGAAAACATTCTTTGGGAATGCAAATATCATTTAATCACCCCAAATAAAACTGTCACCTCAAATGCCACATAATTCATGCATAGCCCAAGTGGTGCTGCCTTGTTGGAAGGAACTGTGGCTTAATATTTACATTTCTGGGTGTTATAAGGAGAGCTGTGATTTTTTTTTATTATTTATTTTTATTTTTTTTTATGATAGAAGCTTGGGAAGTAGGGATTTTTTTTCCTAGTCGAGGTCAAGCAGGCTGGTTCAGTTGCATGTGTTAAATATATTACCAAGATCCAGCTCACCAAGTGATAAATATGTAAATACATCATCCTAAATAGGTCTGTGCAAGGAAAATTAACATCTCCAAGGGTATTTCCTGGTGTCCTCCAGCGACTGAAGCTTCAGGAATGGGCTGTAGGAAGATAAGCTTTTAATTCTTCAGTGTCAGATGATTTTTTTTTCTGCTGTATAACAAGGGCAACCAGAACGGGGGGAAAATTCTGAGTTTGCAGTCTTAGAATTTCAGGTAAAATAAAATTAATTAATAAGAGGCACTAAGGGAAACAGTATTTGCATTTCTTCTAACTTGGGGCCCAATTAGGCAGCACAAATCCTAGACTGTGTATTTTCCTCTGTATATATAGTACAACTCAGGACAAAATGGGAGGAAAATTTTTTGGATAAGCACTCAGTAAAAAAAACCCACTGGAGGTGTGATGATATGTTTGGACTAAGCCTGGAAAATACACTGTCTTTGTTTTCCCTTTTTACCTCGTGCTGAATTTACTGGAAATGCATCATTGGAAGGAGGGTAAAAGGTTCATGGCACTCGTTCCTCTGGTGCATTTTGCACAAATGAATTTTGCATTTTGGAGATATATTTCAAAATCTCCCTGATTTCAAGAACAGGGGGGTATTAATTTGTGATTTGAAGATCTGATAAGCACAGTGTTGAGGAGGACTGGAAAGAAAATGCTTCCCAATTTTCTGTGGCAATGATAGATGGATTACACTCACACTGCAGGAAAATGCTCTGTTGGCACTGATTTCCTCTGGAATTTTTTTCTTGGGTGTCACATGGAAAAGAGCTGCTGATGTTCTACTGAAACTCACTTCAAGACAGGCACATCATTATCTTGTAATTCTCCAGAAGTCCAAACCTTTGCACTGAAAGTGTTGTTTTCTGCATTGCTTATTGCCTAAGCATTAAGAACTCTCTTCATTAAAACTGTGAAGATATAGTGAAAAGAATTTGTTATTATTCATAAATAATGGCTGTTGGCCTGGAGAGCAGCCAGTAAAACCCTTGATTTTTAAAAGTTTTACTTGTATGTGAGCTCTGGCAGCAGCCTCGTGCTGAACTGAAGCTCTAATGCACATAATACATATTGTGTGATGGAAGATCATCTCCAAACCATAAATCCATTGCTTAAGTGACAAAGTTAATCAAGCTGCTGATCATCTGGGTCTTCATAGATTTGATTAAATTAATGAAAAATTAAGGAAACATAAATATAATCCATGTTGAGAGGGAAGAGAAGCATTGTGGACAACTTTCTGGTTGTAAATAGGTAAGGACTGACCTAAGATGATGCATAAGCAAGTGATCAGAATAGGAATAAGATAAAAGCCATTTGCATCTGTTCAACATTTTGTTCATTTTCTGTGTTGCTGGAACTGTTTGTTCAGGTGCACAAAGGATGAAAATGTCCAGACCAAATATTTTAACAGGGAGGCAGTAAAATTGTGGAGCCACGATAATGACTTGGGGGGAAAAAAATTATATGAATATTCTGGCATCTGCGTTTTGGCTGTTCCATGTTTCATGGAACAAAAGTGGTGGTTGTTTTTTGGCAGTAGGAAAAAAGTTGTAGAAGCTTGAGCAGCATTAAAATAGTTGTTAATGAGCTGTAAAATCGCAAATGGGCAGAGGTACAAAATGTCATTAAAGGAAAGGATGCAACACTTTGCAAAGCTGAAAACTGATTTATTCCATTTTCTTCATTTGCAGTTAGTTCATTTAAAATGGCCGGGGGCACTTGGATGAGGAGGAGAGAAATGACTTTGTTTAACTGATTTGACCATCACTGTCAGCCAGTGCTCTACAGTGTAAACAGCCTTTCCACATGGCCCGGGACACTCCAGAAATTGCCATTTCCTGAGGTGGGGGCTGTGCTTAGAGAACCCTCCAGTCAGTCTTTGCACAGGTGAAAGATCAGCTCTTGGAAATGCTGTTCACATTTTCCTTTACCAAGTTTAGGTGCAGATATGACTCTTACTTGTTTTCAGGAGAGGTTCTTGTTTTCCCAGAAGTTCACCCAAATTAAGGCTACATTATATTAATTTTGGATTATGTGGAAAGCAACAAAATTTTTCTCTGAGTTTTTCATGGAAGTTGGTACTTCAGCACAGCAGCTCTTCTCAGGTAGTGCAGAGGTCTCCTTCAAATTTTTTAGGCTCATATACTTCACAGTTCTAAAAACCTGTAATTTCTTCTGATTTCCCTGTAAACATTTCTTTAAGAGCTGTTGCTGGCAAATCCTCAATCTCTTCTTTCAAGTCTTACACAAAGTAGTAAATGTCTTTGATATGCAATAAAAGGATTCAGCACACACACGTGTGCAATCATATTAGCTAAGCTAAAAAGGACGGAGCTTTCACTCTTGAAGCCTCATCAGTAGAGCCCTGAAAGCATAAACCTCTTCAGGGGGGACACTGCTGCTCAAGTGCTTGATTTTGAGGGATGCTGTGATCTGTAGCCTTGGATGATAATCACTCTCACTCAAATCAACAGGAATATCAATAGGAAGAGATGCAACACTCTGTAGGAGCTGCTCTTTGCACTCCTCTGTCAGGCTTGACTTAGGATGATGGAGATTTGATGGAGATTTGATGGATAGTTCTTTCTATCATTGTGATGGGGATAAACCAACAAAAAATGGGCCTTATTTCCTCTTCCTGGGAAATGGCTGTTCCTTCTACCTGTGCAAAACAGACATAGGAAGCTGAGCTTTTTTAGGAACCCACTTTACCCTGACTCTCCTCAAGTGCAGATAACTGCATGTTTTTAGGGAAAGGCTCCTTACTGATTCATACCCAGTTTTCATAATATGCAAATGTTGTTTATTATTCTTTGGGTAAAGGCAGAACCTGCTGAGGGATCAAGTGATTAGCATCATGTAGCTCCTCTAGCCAAGCAATGGTATCTCTACCATGGATAACCTGCCATTGAAATGTTGCTTTTGAACTAATTGCACATCTCTGTAATCATCTGGACTAGTGGGACCAGCCACAGTCCCCTCTTGCAACTGTCAGTGAGATTTTGGACACATCTTCCATTCCAACAACTTTTTCATCACCAAATCTGCTCTTACAGCTTCTTGCTAATGTTCATGGAAGATATTGCTCAGATTTGTATTGTATTTTATTGTATGCAAAAGATCTTAATACCCACCACTGTGCTCATCATCTGAAATGAATGATTTTCCAGCTTGAACATTACTAGCCTTGTTCCTATTAAAACAAACAAACAAACAAACAAAAAACAAAAACCAAACCCAAAACAGAACAAAAAACCCCCACCAAACAAACATATTTTATGTAAGCATCTTGTTGGACAAATTATTGAGATGATGAAAGTTTTTCCTGTAGGCATCCTTTAAATTTTTAGGGGTTTGGTAAGGCAGTGAGCTTTTCATCAGCCTCAGCTCTTTGTCTAATGCCTGCCCAGGAGCAGAGAGCAGGTTGTGGGATCTCCATTCCAGGCAATGAGTGACCCAAGCTGAAAGATTTGCATCTGAAACTTTGTTAAAGGACTGACTTGGGATACTGTCTCCAATCTCCAAATGTAATCTGCCACCTGACAGTTTTGAAACTTATGCTTCTAAAGAAAGAGTTAGTGATGTGTCATCTCTAGGACAAATCATATCTAGAAGATATCATCTCTGGTGAGATCACCTCTTGAATTGCTCTGGAAAACAAGTCTGGTTTAAATATGAGTTTAGATTGTTATGATGATTCTTGCAGGTGCTGCATATGGATCTTAACACATGTCTAATTTTAAAACTCTGTCTCATGACTTTCAGGGCCCTCAAGGTGAGGTTTGGAAATGAATTTAAGCATACTTTTGAAAGTATTCCCATAGTTCAGTTTTATTAAAATAATTATGATGATTAGTTAGGTTTGCCTCCTTTATTTTGTCAGGGCTAAGTTATTGTCACTGCAAAATTCAATTTTCAATTAGGGAATCCATTTGAAGGAAATTGCATTGGATTCAAAGGGGAAAAGACAAGAGATTGTGGGCAATTAACATGAAGCATTTGCAGCCAGACTGTGACAACCAGCTGAGATACAGCTGAGCATGTGGGATTATGGTTGGGGTCCTGCAGGTCACCCCTTGAATCAAGTGAAATCCCCTCCAGCAGCAAAACCCTGGCAGGGGTTTTGTGGGGAAGATCTTGGACAATCCCACGTACAGGTGAACAGCCCAGGAGCCCAAGGAGTGAGGGAGGAGCAAAGGGGAAGCAGAAAATCTTCCTAAAGTTTGTAAATGTAAACCAGCCAAAATTTTAACTTCGGGGTTAGCTGCAATTTTTTCTTTTAACTGGATAGTTCAGCCACTGTTTTGGTAAAATCTGAAACACTGTGAGCACATCTAATGATCCACTCACCTCATGTACATGCACTTAATAGTGCCTGGTAGTGCTTGGTACCAATGACAACAGGTCCTAATTCAATGCAAATAAGATTTTAACCCACCTTGAATATTTCTGACTTTTGGGAATGGGTTGCTCTGATTCTCTCTGGAAGGTTCCTTATGCCGTTGTAGTAATTTCCATATTTCTAGCATTGATCTCTAGTTAATGCAATCAACTTTCCTGGCAGCCTTTATGTCCCAGAATCAAGACTTTCCTTTGTGATACACTGAGAGATGAGCAATCAGCACATCCACTGAAACCTGACAGGCTCATGTTAGGCTGCAACCCTTTCAGAGATGAAGGTATAAATATGCACTATCAGCTTCCACAGATTTTTGAGTGATTTTGTGAGCTGCTTCTCTTTCCTGATTTTACTTGGGAAGTGAACTAACTCATTTCTACAACTGGATGTTTTTTGATCTAGCAAATTAATGACAGGAAAATATAAATAGGGCAGATTAAAGTTGCTTTGCCAGATGATTTGTAATTGGCTGCTTTCGTGGCAGTGACAGATGAAATGGAGGGACTTTTTTTGGCCATCTTGCGTGTTCTGTCAGTATGTGCAAACCCCATGTTTGGAGGAACATTCATCCAAAGCATTACAGGAGATCTGCAAGGAATAAAGAGTTAATTAACAGGATAAAGAACCTGCAGATGGTGGTTAAAAACATGGCACAGTATCTGGGATCTGTGGGCCACAGGAAACTCGCTGGAGTTTGGAAAAGGGTTTTCTGTAGCAGCAATTTACTTCTTTCAAGAGGGAACATGATGTGAGGTGGTAACCAGTAGGGAGGATGATGACATGCCAAAGCTGGGGAGAAAAGACAAAGCCTCACCAAAACCTCAGGAGGTTTTGATCCTCCTCCTCATGCTGAGGAGAGAACAAAATGTGAATAGTGAGGCTGCTCCTCCAGGTCCGTGTAAGCAAACACACCAGAGAGATCAAACAGTGGCAAAATACCAAAGTGCAGCCTTTGAGCAGCTGGACACGAACCAGGATGTATTTACTGTTGAATATTCTTCAGGTCTCAGTGGGGGCTGTAGGAAAAGGCAAACAAAACACGAGCAGAAGTGCCGTTCCACAGACCACCAGCAATTAGCCAGCAGCAAACAGAGGGATCCACACGGAGCACTCAGGGGTGTTTGCAAATGTCACAAGATACTCAGCCTGTGCAATCAAGGGCCTGAATAAACACTAAAGAACTATTTAGCTAAGCTGTGCCAAATGATTGACTCATGCAATTATCAAACCTTAAAAGATGAGTTAATTCCTGATAGATTAGTGATCTGAACAAAGGAGATCAAATGAGCATTCAGAGAATCTGTCCTGAGTCTATCAAGATCTCTAGACGTTTAAAAAATTCCAGTCAGCAGGCTCATACTGAATGAAGAATGAAAGGAGCAGACAGAGATAATTCATTAAGTTAGGGAATTAATGAAAACGGAAGAATAGAGATAAAATTAATGCAAAAATAGAAACATGCAATTAGTAGAGAAAATACAATAGAATACCTGTGGGTAGTGCAGAAAATAAGATTATAATGAAAAATAACCTGTGTAGGGACTCTTGCTGTGATGGCAGGAAAAGAAAACAAACTTGCAGATGGGAAAACTGATGGGGCAATACATGTTAGCAATTTAATTTGCCACACACTGGACATCAGCCAACAGATACAAAAGCTGCTGGAGAATGTCATTTGAGATCAGCCCAGCAGGTGAACAAACATCAGTGGCACAAGCAAAAAATAATAATAGAGTGCAAGAGTGGATTCCAAATTTCTTAGAGAGTTTAAGCATGACAGGCACACGAAGAGGCCGAATGAGAATTCAATTATTGAGAACTGACTAGGACTATAAGGAACAGAGACATCTCCTGGAGTGCAATTCCTGAATGCAGGAGTTGCAGAGATGGCCCCAGTTGTTATCCAGTGCCAGCACTTGTGGTCAAGATTCTTTTTCATATATAACCTGTCAACCAGTGGCCATATTTTTCATAAAAGCACTTATGCCTCCAGTAACTAGAAGCAGAAACCAAAATTACCTACTGAAGCAGGCACCTGTGAGGTTAAATTAGCAGGACACAAAAGGAATTCATGGCAAATATACCAGACTTTCCAACCACCACCACCAATGTGGCAATTATAACACATCCTCTCACCATCAAAAGGAATATTTTCCTAGATTATTGCATTAAATTGCTTATAGGTCATGCACAAGGCTTTGTCTAACGTGAAGACTTGAAAGTAGGTCTGCAAAAAAACCTGATGGAAAAAGGCTTCAATCTGAAATAAGTGAGGAATTTAATCATATGGGGACCTTTAGCATAATCAGTACATTTTTACCTGATTTATGGCAGTAATGGTATAATAAAATGCTGAATAAATAAGCTGGTTATGATATTCATGCTTAACACTATCATTTTTTAGATAAAATGACAGTTGTTTTTCAGTAACTTCCCAGTAATGTCTTATATAATCTGCTGATATCCTTATACAGCAGGTAATGCATAGAAATATGGAAATTGCCAACTGCAGGAAAGGGTTTTTTGGGCAGAGAATAGAGAGAGGCCAAAATTACACGTCTTTCTGTACGTGAGCCCCATCAGAACACCAAACTTCAAAGAATTTTAGCAGCTTTGACATTTCCTTGGATGTACTGGTTATTGACATTAGAGGGCCTGCTGGTAAAAATCCATGTGTAAAATCCTTGTGGTTCACCAGTTCATATCTTGTCCAGCCCTAGAAAAAAAAGGAAAAGGAAACCTTTCTCCTTGCCCTGCTAAGCACCCATCAACTTGTTTTTTCCTTAAATACATTGTGATGGGGGAAAATGAAACATGAGAACTGTGTCACTGTAGGTAATAATCCCTTTAGTCTGATGACACCACAGGTACAAGTTCTCAAGTGAAAAACATGTATCAGATCTATTTTCCATGGAAATGTTGCAGTCAAATTGCAGGGAGAAATGGGTGAAAGTCAATCATTTCAGTAATGAGGAATCAGAAATCATAATATATAAGCTCTAAAGCAAAGGTATGAGATTTAGGTTTGCAACCTGCAATTAGTGTTTTTTGTGGTTTTAGTCCTTTTCTCTCCTGATCTGCCTTCAGGATGTATTTCTGTAATGGTGGCTTTCAGCTAAATAAGTCCACAAACCCCTTCAGGACTTTATGTGCTGCTTGAAGGGAACCAAGAGAAGGGAACCAGAGATAGGAAACCTACAGCTAAAAGAGTTAAATTTGCTTTCCTCCCCAGCTGAGCCTTCTTGTTGGTCTGAAAATCAAAGTCATATGAAAATTGATGGTATTACAGTTATTCTGTTCTCTAGTAGCAGAGACAAACTGACAAATACATGGATTAATGGAAGTTCAAGGACTATTTATATTTTCCACTGCCACGATTATGCTGATCTCTCAAAATATTTATTTTTGCATCTCCTTTAACTGACTTCAGCATTAATTTCTTTAAAGGCATTTTATATAAAGTAGCACAAGTTTAGTCAGGTTCAGTCAAACGTAGCATTTTGTAATCTTCTTCTCCAGGTGGGAATAAAGAGTCTCTTGAACAAATTTTTATGCAAATATCCCCTGTCTGTGGTAACGTTCTTCACTTGCTACTTCTGTTAAGTAAATTGAGAATGCCTCTATCAATTTGAGGAAGTCCAAAAGAGAAGGCATTTTCTTACATTTCAGAGTAATCAATCTCAGTTTATTCTGCTAAGTTGTGTTTTTTCACCAAAACCTTTAAGGTCTTTGTTAGCATCAGCTTAAAAAAAAATGAAGCATACAACAACTCTAGATTTAAAAGAAATACTTTGTCTTGCTGAAGCATGTTTTCTTTTTTAAATATACTCTGACAATAATGACTTTTTAGTCACACTTCCCTAAGGTTAATAGAACAATAGAACACTTTTGGGGGCCATGGCTGTCAGAGGTGAAGTGCATTGACCTGGCAACACATACAGAGACATTCTGAAATACTGAACATTTCTGTTCTTGCTCTCTTTTTAAAAACTAGGTTCTTTCAGCCTTTTTTTTTTTTTATTTCCTTCCAGACCTAAAAACCATAAATACTGAGGTCAGTGGTTCAAGTGTTGGTTGGTGTGAATGTTACATAAATCGTTGTGAGATGCATGAGTGGTTTCTGACAGGCTGCCTTCTTGGCTTTTGCTGGCATGATAAAAATGTTTGAAAAATTTGGGCAGCTTGCTTCAGTCTCAGTGTTTGGTTCTGCTGTGGCACTGCAGGTTTGATGGAAACAGGAGAGAGGAGAATTTGGGAATCTCTGACTTTTCACTGCCCTCTCCCACTACACAGAACGATGGGAGCAAGTTAACCCACTGTATCCTCCTCTGGCCTTTGTGCTCTGTGAGGTCCCAGAATATTCTTCATGTTGCTTTTTGTTCCTTCCATCACCACACAAAGCTGTTGATGTTGCTGTTGGCCATCTTTGCAGACAGGCTGAGGAACCAGAACATCCTCAGCCCACGTCCCACACGCGAGCGCATCGGCGCGTTACAAAGGAACAGCTTTTATCTAGCAGTAAGGTTTGTTCTAAAAAGCTTTGGTGAAATCCTCAGTGGATTATTTCTCTTACACAGCAAGGTACTCTTGGGATTCAGGTGGTTCTGCAAATACTTTACACCTCTTCCTCCCAGGAAAAAAAAAAGAGAAATAAGAATTAGTGTAATATAGCCATGGTAAGACAAGTTGATTTCATTTGTGAGCTGTTTAAGTGATTGGAAGTGCCAGATTCTCCTGACTTTAATCCCTTTTGATTAATTTCCTTATTTTATCCTTAAAGTAATATCGTTCTCTCCTATAAAACCATTGCACAATAACCTTGAATATTTAGGGGCACTTTTCTGCTCTCAGTTATAAGACTGTAAATCCACAGTAATGCTACAGAGTTTCAAGGCTTTGCTTTCAATTTACACTGGAATGACTGAGAACGAGGAGGAGTTCTGGCTCTTACAGGAAAAGTAAAGGAAAAATAAAAAAAGCTGTCCTTGAAATTTTATGTAATAATAAAACTACAGTCCCAGGGTAGCAGGAAATTCTGCTGCCAGCTCTGCAGGTGTAGCCACAGTTTAGGAGTATGTGATCAGATCCTCACAGTGGAAAGGTCTTGCTCGGAAAGTTTCCCTCCAGATTTTAAGCATCTTATTACAGGAATTAATATTTTTCCTTTTTCCTTCAGGCTGATTTCTTGTAAACTCAGAATTTTTCTATTTATTGCTGTAACAAGTGATTACAAGACACACTAGTCCTGCATAGAAACACGTAACAGGCAAGTGCCCTGCCTTTATAAAATATATAATTGTTGGTTTGTTTTCATTCTGAAACTTTGAAAGGTTGCATTTGTGTTCAAATCATTGTCTACATTCCCTATAGGGGAACAGTCTTCTCCCAAGACTTTGTATACAGAAGATTTCAAGGCTTGACTTGAGCTGCTACAATGATTAATGTTCCTTCCTTCACGTGTGCCCCCTTTGAAAATTAAATTATACACCAAAGATATAAACACACTGTTTGCAGTGAATAAATATTCCTCTCTGAACATTTTTTTTTCCCTTTGCTTATGACTTTTGGAAGCCTCTGGTCTTGTGTTTAAATGGATGTAGATACTTATTGCCCTTAAAGTTAGGAAGTGTTATAATGTCAGGTTGTTTGCTTGGAATTTGTAAGTTCACTTGTCTGGATCCAGAAAGAACCTCAGTTTCCAGAGCTGTGAGGGCAGTTTATCATCTTTATGGTTCTTAAATTTAGCTGAAACACTAAAAGCAAAGTTCCCACAGGGAATCTCATTTGCTGCCAAGTGAGAGGAGCCTTTAGTTCCTTTCTGGGGTCTGACTGTGACAGTCCTGAGAGAACAGAATTGAAAAGCAACAGGTTACAGCATCCCATTTTACCCCTCACTTTCAGCATTATCTGCAGAAGATTTAAATAACTTTATTGGAATTTTTAAGCCTGTCATTAGTCCATATCTTTAGGCATCTTTAGATATTTCTCTCCAGTGTTCTTCCCCCAACCTGTCACTTTGATTATATAATTTAGGAAGAATGTAACATAAAGATGATTCCTCAGAACCCTGTGAAATGGGTTCTTTTTCTCATGTATGTGCTGCAGTTGGGGTTGTCCATTGAATCTCACTGTTGGCATAAAAGCTTTATCAAAAACCTTTATGTTAATTCAAGTGTTTTCAAAAATCTTATGTGTTAAAATGAAAAAAAAAAAAAGAACACTTTTTTCACTTACTTTTCAAACTCTGTTTAAAAAGTATTTCTGCTACAACATGAAAACAATAGAATTCAAAGCAGTGCTCAGAAAACCAATGAAGAAAAGTTGTAGAGTTAAGGAAAACCCTCCTCTTTCAAGAGTATGACAGAACAGGGCCTGGTTTCCCTCTTGGTTTCATATATTCTTAAAACAGAAAGCTCAGCCTGACATCAGTAGCAATTTTTCCTGAAAATAGATTGTATTATCAGGTCCCAAAGCTTTGATTTCACCTGGTGATCCATCAAGGCTTTCAGCAAAACCTTCCAGCTGGAGCCCAAATAGAAATCTGTCTGGTGACTTTTAAATGGATGTGGAGGTGTGTGAAGTTTATCAAACTTTGATAAGGTAACTAGAAAGAAATCTGATAGCAACACTCAACTTCTCTTCAAACACAGGTACTAAGCAGAAGGGAATGAATTTTTGTTGCAGATAATGCAGCTGTTGGGAATAAATCAGCTATAAAGTAACTCTAATCAGTTCTTTGAACAAATAAAAATGAGCTATAACTAGTTCTTGGAGTAACACCCACCAGGGCAGGGAGAGCTGACTTTCACCCCACTGCAGAAAGCAATCACCCTTCAATTAGTCAAGTGTTTTGATTAGTTGACTGAGAAACATTTGGGTATTGAATATGCATGAGACTCCCAAATCAACATCCTCGGATCAGTAGATGATTTTTTTTCAAATCACTTGTCCAGCAAGTTTGAACGGTTTACAGTTCATGAATATTCATTCATACATGCATTTATTACTGAAATCTCTAGTTCTGCTCCTTGACCCTTAAGCAGGAGGTGGCTATTGATGACCAGTCAGTGTGTGATTTTATATTTTCCTTTATTTTATGTTTTCCTTTCTTGTTTCCAACATATTCCAACACAATCATTTGAATCTGTGAGGTTTCTGCAGTCCCTTTTTTAGTAGAGCTGTATCTAAATAGGAACTCAGATTTAGGGAAAGGCCTTGAATGTTTTCCAGGATGGTGTTTTCATAGGTACTCGTGTTCCTCTTCAGAATCAAAGGAGTCCTGGATATATGGACTGCACAAGTTTCTGTCACACTTTATGCCTTCTGGGTGATTTATGTAGTTTATTGCCAGCTTGGGGGGTCAGAACTTCTCCTGAACATGTAGATTAAGAGAAGATTGTCTACCCAGCCCTGCTTTTTGGGTACTCAGGTCTAACCCCACTCAGCCCTGCTGTTCCCAGGCTGGCAGGGAAGGGCTGCACATCTGCAGCACACGGAAACACGCACGTGGCCCATCCTTTCACCTTCCCCTCGCATCTTCCCTGCTCCTCTCACCCTAAATCTCTGCACTCACAACAAAGGCAGCCAACTCTGAAGTCTCCAGACACCAGGAAAAGTGTTGCAATCCAGCCTGAGCTCTGAGAAGCCTTTTGAAAAACTCGACCTTGAGAACGATTTCAACTTTCAACTCGTGTTGAAAGAGCTGTCTGGTACTTACCAAGGCTCTTATTTGTGGTGCTCTTCCTTCATCTCCAAAATGAGATTAATTATATCTTCCATACAGCTGAGTTAGAAGGGGTTTAATGTGTTCTACTGCACTTCAAAAACATAAATTGCTCCCTCAGTGCAAGCTCTGTTACTGTGTCATGATAAGTCCTTACTTTTGCTTCAGTCACAGAGATTCTAACTGTGTCTCAGTGAATTAAACCTCCTGGTCCTTCTTCCTGTCATCTAATCTACCTGGGGCTTTATAGTACCACAATCAACATTACATACCATTACATAGCTGTCTGCATCCAATTTTAGCACCTATTAATTTCAAATGATCAAATCTGAAATTGGCAGCAGGTTTTGGATCAGATCCTGATCCAGCTGTCTGGGACTTTTTTCAATAGAGCTAAATTATTTACAAGAGAAATATTAAAATCCTCATAAAAGGAAATTGAAATACTATAACATTACATTTCTTGTAAACAAATATTGCAGCGAGAGTACTTGAAGTTAATTCAGAAACAGCAGGAAACCTCATTAATGTTGCATAATGCAGATAAGTATGTCTGACTTCACAGCAAACATCTCTTCTTTTGGGTGTGTTTAGGAGAATGTTAGAGATATTTCAAATTTTAGGTGCAAATATTCATTATCATGATTGGCTTCCCCGAAATTATTGCTATTCTATGGGTTCCTAGTTTGTTGTCTTGTTCATTAAATTCTGAACACTTTTAACGCACTTGTCAAGCAGAGCTGCCCTTTGTACACCAAAGTGACAAGCTGACAAAAGAGTTACATGATGATTTAAGTCCTGACTGCAATGCAAGAAGGCCCCAGAGGAGGGGGAGGAGCAATCCCATGGCAGCAGTTGTGATGGATCCGAGCCCAGTGACACTCCAAAGATTTTGAGATTTGCCAAAGAAGCCAATTGCACAAGAGCCTCATTTGGCAGCAAGATTTGTCGAGGAGGGAATAGGTTTTTCACTGAAAAAGTGACAGAAACAAGTTGACAGTCGTGTTTTGAGACTGTTGGGTTTTGCCATCTTAAATAGAGGACAAAATTAGCAAAGTCAGAATGTTTTGTTTCATCATTTTTAAAATTTTTTAAAAATTTGCTTATTTGAAACATTTCTCTTTATGTACCAACCTTTTTATGCAATAATAATAATAACAGTGATAATACATATGTAAATGAAATAGTTAAATAATAGACAAAAACCCCACTGAAACCTGGAAGCACAGAGGGGAAACAAATCTCTGGTTATGTTGCATGTTTTAATTTATTCTGAAAGAATTAAGTTAGTGATAGCTCCTCACAGGACTAGTGCATTCATTTGCTGCTTTTGAAAAAGAACTATATTATGGTCTATGTGACTCATTACAGCCACAGCTTTGATCAAAAACTCTTGGCTTACTGAAGTAAAGATGAACATGTTATTTTCAGCAAGATTCATGGAGGAAACACCACCACAAACAGTCCTGTGCATCCTTGGGGAAAAAAAATATAACTTTCCAACTTGAGTCACATATCTATGTCCCCTTTCATGTTTGATGAGTAAATGGGGTTTGTCACAGGCCTTCACATTTTTTCTCTTGCTTTGAGGAGAGCTTTGATGAGTTGCTGTAGACTCTGTGTCCACAAAGCCCTAAAGCACTGGAGGCCTCCTGCAACAAAAAAATCAAGGCACCCATCCCTAAAATGATGAAGATGTGACAGCTCCCCTGTTATTTGCTTTACTTCATGGTAGACTCCATTTTTTTTTTCTGAATTGGTTTTTATTTTTAGGTTGGAAAAACACCAAGTTTGTGTAATATATAAAGAGAAGGAGAATTTCTATCCATTACCTGTTTTATTGTAGAGTAGGCAGTGACTGCAGTGTAAGATCTCACAGACAGTTTGTTCCTGGTTTGTTTTGCTAAAATGATTTTTTTTCTGGAATGTACAGCAAGAAAAACCGAACCTGGGAAAACATTTTTTGTCCTTTATTTTTATTTTATTTTCTTTCTGCCAGAGGGAATGTCAACTGTGCTACTGAAAGAAGTAAATCATTAGAGTAGCCACGGGGAGAAAGGTTCACTGGGGAGTTTAACTTTGGCACACGAGGGGAAGAGGAGCAAAAAACAGGGCATTGGAACAGCAGCAGTGAAAAGGGAATTATAGTGGAATTTGAATTTGCTGTGGAAGTGCCCTGCATAATGAAAGCATTGAGATAAAAGAAAAGGTTAAATAAATTCAGGGGGAATGTTTGGTTGGTTTTGTTTAACTGTGTCAGACTAATGTGCAATCAGAGTTTTTCTTCTCCTGACTGGGCAGCTACAGTGTCTGAAAGTCCTGAGTGACTATTAAAATTAATGAATTTGAAAGTATTCCCGAGGAAAGAAGTCAACTGTGGGATTTTTGCTTGCTTTGAGGAAAAAAAGGATTCTTAGCAAATTTTGGTACATCTAGGAGAACAAACATTAAAAAATGTCAACTTCACTTATCTCAACAATTTCAAATTTGGTATTTCAGGAAATAATGTTTAGATGATAAATGCTTCTTCCAAAAGTCACGGGGAATGAATTGAACCTTTTTTTCCCCACGGTGCTCTGTCAGGTAACTGTGATTTGTGGCATTTGTTTCAGCTGCAAAATCCATAAAGATGAGCAGCTCAGATCCTTATCACTGAGCGCAGCCACTTAGTCAAGAAGAGCTACAGAGCAAGGGAGCCCAGAGCAGAAAATGCCATGGACCTTCTGGTATTCAGCTCCCTGAAATCTTTGAATTATGGGTAATTCCTTCCTCAGGACTGGCATTCTGCTGCCTCCTGTTTCTCCTCTTGTGGTATTTTCAGTGATCTTCGCATCGAATGAAACGAGGGGGTTTGATTTCGGGCGGAGCCGCAGAGCACAGAGCGAGCAGCTCTCCACAAATGGGAAATCAAACAAGGCTGGCCCGTTGAGCAGAGCCCAGTGGGAGGGGAGCAGGTGTTGCAGGAGCTGGGAAACTGTGTGGAAGGAAGGAGAGCCCCGTGAGGTGGATCTGATGCAGCAGAATCCCTCAGGGCTTGTGCCGCGCTTCAGATTTTGTGATGTTGTTCTGCGGCCATGGAAGGTAGAAAGAGGTGTTTTGGCTGGTTCCAGAGGTGTGTTCAAATGATGCTGAGGTGCTCAGGCAAGTGAATATACATTTTAAAAATATGTGCTGTTTGGTGATGACCTTGTATAGTCTCAGTGTACATATTTATCCACCCATTCAGTGTTGTCCAGGCATGACTGGAGAACAATATAACTCCTCAAGCAGCTCACATAAATCAATTTTCTGTTTTAAATGTATTCCAGGGTATTCTGTTTGGTCCAGAACAAGCCATTCAATTCTACAAGGGAATTTGCTTGCTTCACTAGGCATTTGCAAAGCAGAATCCCCTCACTAGAGGAGAAATGGAGATGAATCCATGCAGGATTTTAGCACAGCCCATGGGGCCCAGTGTTGACAGCACATCAGTGCTGGTGATTTCAGAGATGACAGTTCCTCCAGATCCTGATTCATCTAGCAATTAATCAGCATGAAAAGAAAAAACAACAATAAAGACAGCTGAAAACAAAGCCCACATCTCAGAGGCAGGTTTCAGTTGTGGACTCCCAGTGTGTTAGTGATAAAACCAAGTTCTCTTCAGGGAATTAGGATGCTGATGGAGAGGAAAATGTGTGATCATTTGTAAGGCATCAGCCTGCTCAGGACTTAGGTAATGGTTCCCTTATTCCTGTGGAATAGAATTAATTTGTCCTATCAAACACAAATCAGTGCCTGTCTGTTCCAGACTTTTTAGGGATTCTTCTTTGCAATCATAACTTGAAGTGTGAGGTGAATTTTGCAGGACATAGAACTCAGTTACAGTGGAAATTTGTGGTATTTCTAAAAAACCCAAAGTGAATCAATAGGAAAAAAAAGTCAAAACTCCCATAAAATTCATGTACTTAAAAAAAAAATAATTGTTTTCTATCTCTTAATTTCTTTTTATTATTATTTTAAAAAGCATATTATAGAATAAACCAGCCTAGAAACACTGATGCTGTGGCCTGGAGAAGTAACAGAGAGCTTTTACTGTAGTGCTGGCTGAGAAAGGAGTCCACTAACTCAAATTTTTGCTATTAGCTCTTTCAGCTTCATAAAATATGATGATTTTGCAGTGCCTGTCACTGTAATAGATGTATCCTCCACAGCCTCACACATTTTCATCAGGTATTTCTGAAGCAGACAAGAATGGTGATATGACCTGTGCAGAAGTGGGTTCAGATCTATAGATCTGAAGCTTCCTCAGGGTAGAACCCAATTTCAGGGGACACAAGATCCCCCTTCCTTCCCTTACCAGCTTTTCCACAACAGGTTATTGCTTTTTTTTTCCAAGAAGGAAAGCAAAGCAAAACAAAACAGAACACCACTTGTAGAAAAGAAACTGAAGATGTGTTTTTTATTGACTATTGTTTCTGTTTGTAAAGACTTCTTAAGCTGCTCTGCATTGAAATTTTCTCCTGTTAGTGCCACTTGAGTTATATTACTGTTCTATCCTCTGTGTGTTGCCAATAAACAAATCTAGAAAATATGCCTAAGTTTGGGAGGAGGGTGAAGGACGCTGTGGATTTACTTGTACCTCCTCCTGTTCAAGTGGTTTTGTTTCCTGGTTACCATTTGTATTTTCTTTCGTTCTCTGCTCTGAACATGATCAGAATTTGCATTTGCTGCTTAAACAGCTGTGTTGGCAAGACCCTTGTGGGGCCAATTTTGTGGTGTATTCATGGGTGTGGTGTCCTGACCACACACAGCCCTGGTGTAAGTGTAGAGTTTGCAGTGAGCCTTTACATGACATTTGGAGTTTGGAGGAAGCCTATATCTGTAGGACCAGACATGTTTTAGGCTATATTTTCAAAAAACCTCTGCTCTGGTTTAAATATCAGTATAGTTGCTTATTGTTCCAGCTGGGACAGTTTACATATATCAAGCCAGAACCTCTTGGCAGGGCTGAAGTCTGTGTTTGAATTGGGAAAAAAAACCTCAGTCTGCTTTAAACAATGTTATGTTAATTAGGAATATACCACAAATAGCTGTTGTACATGTGGGTAACCTCTGGAGGCTCCAGCCCCATGGCACTGTGTAAGCATTTGGGAGGGAATGGGATTCCATAAGCCAAAAAACCATTACATGACTGCATTGTTAGTCATGAGAACTTCTCTAAGTAAAGCCTTTCCTTAAGTCTTTGATCTTATTCTACCTCTCTTGGTCCCCTTTTTTTTTTCTCTTTGCCTCCCACCTCCTCTCCTTTCCATCTGAATAGTTCTTGTAGGGCATTGAACACCATCATATCCAAGGTAATGTACATTATCACTGGGTTTCAGCATCAACCGGGGGTTGGAAAACAGTTTTAGGATCCTCCTCTTCACAGGTTCTGTTAATTCAGCGGCTCCCACCTTGCTCAGAGCCAGATTTTTCATGTGCAGGAAAAGGTTCCCCTTTGTGGAGCTGATCTGAACCCCCTGCAGGCAGTGCAGCTCCAGGCAGAGCACTGCAATATCCTTCTGCCCTGGCAGAACCACACCAGGTCTCCAGGGCAGGGCAAGGGCAGGGGTGACTCTGGCTGGGTGTAAAGTGAGTGATTTGCTGTATCCTTTTCCTGTCCTGGTTGGGCAGCTGCCATTGCCTTGCTGGCACAGAGTCATGTTTTCTATATCCCCAGGAATCTCTGTAAAAAGATTGATTTGTCACTTCACTCAAGGTTTGCAACACGCCCCTCTGCAGACATCTGTTTTCACAGCTACACTCAGAAATAGCCTCTACCAAGGCATGCAGTGAAATTCAGTGAGCTATTTTAAAAATTACAACAAACACGAGCCACAGCCCTTGGTTAGTTGTGAAATCCTTTGTAGCTAAGCCAGTTTGACAGGACAGTCATTCCAGTAACACAGCACAGCGCTCCAGGAGATATGGAGGCACAAGAGCCTGGGGTGACAGGTTGGGACAGGTCCTTGAGCTCCTCTTTGCTAGAAGTCAAGGATATATGTGTCATCTCAAGGCTTTTAAACATCATCATTTGCAGGAGTGTGCAAAGGGCTGCAGCTGCAGTAGCACCAGCCAGGCCAATGTTGGATGTTACAGTAATTAATACATTTTTATAGACTTTGATTCTGCAGAGTACTGAGTGTCTCCTTGGGGATGCAAAGTGCCCTTAATGTCCACTGACACTCCTAAGGGTTGAGGCTTGTTTAGCCCTCTCTGCTCCCTTCACAAGAGCCCTCAGAGCTCTTTTGTTGCTACTCTCAGTCAAAGCACAGAGTTGAGGCTTTTTATATTCACTGGTGTGATCAGGTCTCTGCTGGTGTCACAGAAGAGGTTTCAAGCACTGCTTCCCTTTTTGCAAGTGCCAATTACCATGGCATTCCTTTGTTGTAGGTACCTTTTCCTCCTGTTCTTGAAATGGCATTAATCCACCTACTCCAATTTAATGAATTAAAAAGAGAGACTCAATCAATTAAAGTAATTGAGTAATTGAGACCATCATTTCATCATCTTTGAATAGTGTCCTTTGCTGTAGGTCCTTGGGTAGCACAGTGCTGTCAAACATTACATCATCCTAGAGCTGGTTTGTCACATCACACAACAAAGGAAATGTTCTCCAGCAAAAGGAGCAAAGAACATTTTAAAAGGTTTAGGAGTGGAACAAGTACTTAATTCATTCTACCTGAGACAGCCATGGGTAAGGCTTACACCAAAGATAGTGTAAGTCACCAAAAGAAGAGCTTATCTTGTGCTGTACATGGGCATATTTTAGCACATAGAAATATGTGGTTGCAGGTATTTTTATTTAAAAATTCTTGGTGCTTTTAATTTTTACACTTCTTAAGTTTCACAAGTGAACAAAGAAACGTCATCTTGGACAGCAATTATCACTGAATTTCCCACTGGTATCTGATGAAGCTGTGCTAGCTGAGTGTCAAGAAATTTAACCCTGCTTCATATCTAAATGGTTGTTGGCAGCTTTGGGCCCTTAGAATGCTTTAAAACTGCAGAATTACTGTCACTGCCTCTCTTAGCAAGAAACCAATTTGGGAAGAGAGTTATTCATGTGTGCAATAAATTGATGGTCCTTGCACTGTGGTGGATGAAGAGTCATCACTGAGAATCTGCAGTACTGGGGAGCAAGAGGTCAAGTGGGGATGACAGACATGAAATAGTTTAGGGCCAGGAAGCCACTACAACATTTCAAGATTTTAGTAGTATTTTTTTTCCTCTTTTATACTCAATTTTACATCAGGTACCAGCCTTTTAGGTTATTTGCAAAGACAAACCCCTCGTCCTGAGCCCCTGCTATAATCAGTGCCCAGCCATGTCAGCAGCTTGTGGGAGATGGCACTGGGATTTTAGGATGCTGGTTGGACAACAGGCTTCTCTTTTGTGTATGTCCCAATGGGGGATGAAGCACCAACTCACTCCTAATTCTTCTCAACTCATTTCTTATTCTTCTCAGTGTGTGAAGCACATCCTGCTCGCTCTTCTCTTGCAGTAAAGGTTGGAGAGATGATTTTCCAACTAGAGACACCAGTGCAAAAAGTTTTGAGGTCTTTCTTTCATCTCTCTAAATAGAGTGGGAATTGAGAGGGGAGGGCTTGTGCTCAACAACCTGAAAGGACTCTGAAGAGTCCAAGCAGCTCCCCCACCATAATGGGGTTATTTTATCATGTGTTGTTTGTAGCTGTGAGATCTCAGTCTGTGGCCAAGAGGCTGTGTTTGCATGTGAGTGTTGCTGAATATTTGCTGAATATTCTGTTTATAGCTCCCAAGTTGTTTCTGATTTTCTATTGAGTAGATGGTGGCTTTGTTCACCAAATGCTTTGCAAGAGAAGGGTTAGAATAGTGCTGCCTGTATTTGTCCACTCCCTTTCTTCCAGAGGTTACAATAATTTTTTCTTTGCTATTTTCAACTATCTGTCTGTCTGTCTATCTATCTATCTATCTATCTATCTATCTATCTATCTATCTATCTATCTATCTGTCTGTCTGTCTATCTATCTATCTGTCTGTCTATCTATCTATAAGTGTAGATAGATTGATTGATTGATTGATAGATAGATACTCTTCAAGGGCTTTGGAATAAGATGGGCAAATTGCTGGGAAGGATTTTTTTTATTTTCTCATGTCACCAACAAGATAACCCAGAGGCAGCAATGTAAAAGAACAAAAGTTGTTTTATAGCAGTAATAGCAGTATCCTATATTAAAGATCCTGGCAGTCTAAGGGAAGGGGGTGATT
>JAWWLV010000030.1:9490206-9503310 GCA_035041135.1 Platyrinchus mystaceus
GGCTTCCTTTCCCATTTCATTTATGTTTGACTCCTGTCTATACTCTTGACCTCTTACTGGGCTCTCCAATGTTCTTATAAATAATTATAGGCCCGGTGAAACTTGTAAATTGAAATTGTTGTATTATTTCACTGTCTCTGGAAGGTTCAGTTTCACCCTTTGAGTAAGTCAGCCAACTACACAGTTTATTTGGGTTTTAAGTCAGCAAAGGTCTGTCACATATCTGTCAGGAAAAAAAAAAAAAAACACAGGAAAATGGGAATGCCTTTTCTAGGTGACACAAAAGAGTCCAATGTCCCATTTCTCACAATGGTTTGAGGCAGATGCATCAGGAAAAAATATGTTAAAACTGGACAATAAGCAAATAGGCAGGAATTTGCTACAATCACATCAATTGCCCTTTGAAGGCCACCTTAAAGCCACCTTCAGAACCAGAAAAATTCCCTACAGCTCCAGGCAGCAGGACAAGCAGGAAAGCTGCAGGGAAAACAGGACCTTCTGTAGCCACAGCAGACATGGATCCTTAATGTGCCAGTAAGTGGTTTGGGATGCACACATCCTCCCATTAGCTCTTCTCCTGATCTTTCACAGACACAGGCTTAAGCCTTGAAATAGTTAAGCTTTAAAATCCTTTGTGTGATTAATTATGACAGTTCCAGGTATTTTTGCTGTCTGCATAAATGTTCAATCCCTCAGGGACCTCGTTTAGTTATTGGCTTCATCGCTTTCTCGTGGCAGTGTTGCTGCAGTTCCAGTCAGGATGGGTCAGCATGAAAAAGAAAAAAAAGCACTTTTTTCTGTGGATTTCCATACAGCAGCCAAAGTTTTGAATTGTGGGGAACTGAGGAAAGAATTGCTCTTTTCCTGATGTTTGAGCTCGTGTCTGTGTGCACGAATGTCTTGTTTGAAGAAGGGCATCTTGTACTTGTGGAACCGTAAGTGATCTGGTATTCCTTCACTCCTGAAAAGCTTGTTTGAACATCCCAGGAGAAAATTCCACTTGCTGTACCAATAAGCCTTGCCTGTGTTTTTGCCTTAAGAACAAGAAATGTTGATGGCAGCCTTAATCCTAAACCTCTCTTAGGAAAGCCAATACAGAGGGTAATGCAAAATGTGCCGCGCTGCCGGTGCCTGTCGTGCTGAGAGAGCTCTCTGCAGTGTTTGTTTACCACCTTCCTCAACAGAGGAAACAGCAAATGGGGCCTTTGTTTTCAGTGGCAGCAGAGATGCTGCTTTAATGTCATCCCTGTCTTTCCTGTGCCTGACTGGCTCTTCAGTGCTGTCTGACAGCGGGATCCCGTGTTTGGGCAGGTGGAGCACTGCTGACAGCGAAACAGCTTCACTAGCAGGAGGGGTGGCATCTTTCCCACCTGTGTGAGGTCCATTTGAGGTTACTAAGCTTGATATTAAAGGCTGCAGAGAATGAGCAGCTTTGATGAACCATCACTCTCATGATTTCTTCACATTTTTTATGACACTGTCTCGACAAAGACACCAAAGCTTTCGGGTGTTGAATCGAAAAGAGCATCTAAGGGACCCTTTTCCAGTTGTGATGCCCGTTCTCACACTGCCCTGAATCAAGGCTTACCACTCTGACTTGTGGCACCATCCACCACCTTCACACCTGCATGCTTCCCATTCCCTCCTTGGAGATGCTTGGGTTGTCATAGGAAAAGTTGGGTGCCTGAATATTCCAGTCACCACCTGCAGGGTTGGGAGCACACGGCAAGCTCCGGTGCCTTTAACACTTGGGCATTTTTCCTGCCATATTTTATCCATCTGACAACCTGCTGTTCCATAAAATGTAATTTGAAGTATGGTACTTCATTAGATGATTTTACAGTATTAGAACCACCCAAAAGCTTTGATGTAGAAGATAATTAGTAAGGAATTACGAGGAGATAAAGAATGGGTGGGCAGACAAGGCTAATGAGTCACAGTCAGCAAAAAGTGGGAACTGCAGCAGTTTGCTGTCATTAATACCCCAAGTATATTCCTGTTGCATTTCTTCTGTAAGGAAGACACTGAGAGGATGCATTTTCAGAGCCAGAGGTTGATTCCAGTCTGCCTGTGTGGTCTGTCAGACAGTCACAGCAGTGTCTTTGCTGAATCACAGTGCCTTGGCTTCTGAAAAGCTGAGGTCATAAAAGTCAGATTGATTCCAAAATAAGCCACAGTTTAAATGGTTTGTTTTCTCCTTAGTCTGAAATATTCAGAAGAGTTTTTTGTTTAAGGGCAGCTTCCATTGCAGTGCTGAGACTGTTTTCAGACTTCTGGCACACTCTGTGATATGTTCCTCATAAATTTAAACCTCCATGTCCCACAAACAGACCCTGAACCCATTCAGCCTATTTCCTCTTATCTATTGTTTCATCAAGAGAAGATAAGGATCACTGAAAAGTAACCATTTAGTGTTTAACTTCTATACTAATAATGACCAACCAGAAAGGGATCCCAGGTCACAGCAAAATTCTGTGGTTTTCATCTGAGGTAGCAAAATTGGCTTTTGGATTTTGTTTGGTTGTGGGGTTTTAGTGGGGTTTTTTTGTGTTGCTGAAGATATTGTTGCTTTCTGTAGGATTTCAAGGCAGCTGGCCATTTTCAAATGTCTTGAATTTTGTTTGGGTTCTGGGCATAACCTGGTTCATGGGGATAAGCTACAAGGTGATGAGGAGGATACTGGAGTATATCTTGAAACCAAATAAACCATTAATTAGGCAGATAATAGCCCATAATTAGGGTCTGTGGGTTCATTGTTTAAGGAACAAAATACACGATGATATTGGAAAAGACAAAATTAGGAAAGGGTTTGGCCTCAGCTTTCTGTTGAGCTTTTCCTTCCAGCTAATCACATGTGCTATTAGTGCATTCCTTTAATTCGGCAGGAGATGGGTTTAGAATTTATTGTATTTTAATAATCTCTTCCCTGGTGTTAGCACTGCCCTTACCATGTCCCTTGCAGTTCATCTGTGTTCTATGGCTGACAGGACTTGCAGTTATTGTCTCTTACATTCACAAAGCTGCCTTCCCGAGGAGGGAACAGGTTATCAGCTCTTGTAGTCAATTTTAATCACTTTGAAGAATCATTTCTTTCTAATAAGGCAAGTGATTAATTATTGTGCCCTTTTTATCAGTGTAAAGCCTGTCAGGGGTGCAGTGGCTTTCAATTACAACCTTTCAAGGTTTTCTTTGGTAGAATTCAGCATATTTAGAGAGACAACCCCGTAGTTATGCAGCCTTTTTTTCTGTGCAAGCTATAATTATCTCCTCAATTATTGTTCTATTTATTTACAAATAAAGGCCAAATATCCACAGTGGAACATATAAAAAATTAATAAGAAATTCCATTACCCCAACACTGAAGAAAAATGTGACATCAGAAGCTTAATGGAAAGGGAAATGTACCATCCATTTGCATGATTAGAGAATATGGGCCCTTCATAAGCCTAAAATAAATGAAATACCAATATGAAATTAGGAATATGTTTCTCATTTATAGGGAGTCCTGAGGCAAGATGCTTTTGTCTTTTCCTAATAGCCTCACTTCAGCCTCAATTGTTACAGATCTCTGTGGGGATGGAATGGAACTGTGCAGCAGTGCAGGAACGAGGCAGGAGAGCAGGATCCAAATAAAGCAGCAGAGAACTTTACACAGGGTGTGTGAAACTCCTCCATGTCAAGCCACATTGCTTAATGCTCCATAAATCTGCAGGAAGGTTTGGCAAAGGAGTTGAGGCGGTGCAAGATCCAGAAGTACTGCGCACCTCCCAAAATCTGTGTCACTTGGGGTGGTCACCAGTCCACCCACGGTAAAATCCCGGTGCTCCTCATGCTGACTGACATTTTCCTTGGGCACATAGGGTAGCCCTGGTTCAGTTCCCCAGGGAAATAAAAACATATGTGCCCCTCACTGCTTTGGGAATTTTCAAGTGGACTTGAAGTTGTTTCCATCTGCCTTCTGTGCGCTCTCTGTTCCTCGAGACGCCCCTGCTACAGCACCACACACTTGACAAGCTCTTTAACCTCCTCAGTGGGAATATCAACCCTGCTTTTGCACTGTGCTGTGGAAGATTTCCTCCACACAGGGGGAAAAAAACACAGCCCTCCTGGGTGTTTGCATGAATACCAGGAAGACTTGGAGGGCCACAAATCTCCTTCAGCAGTAATCCTATTTTTTGTTGCTATTAGTATAACAAACTAAAAATCCCTTTGCTTATACCATTTGTTTTCCCAAAGGGGACTGTTCATGCCCTTAAAAGCTCTTAGTGCATGAAGCAAGTGCATAAATAAAAAGACAACAGCAGAGAGAAAGAATGAATATTTATACACTCAGCACTCAGAGCATTAATGAATCTTTATTTATTATTTTCTATCTTAAATTGAAATAACTAGCAAATAATTAACTTCCTTATTGAGAAGGTGTTCCTGGGGGTAAAACCTCCCACTAGGCAGGGGGATATGGGGATTCCTCTCTCAGTCTTAAAACCTTCTGATCCATTTCTGGCCTCATGAGTAGTTGGAAGGCATATTTCTGTGTTTAACACACTTTGAAGGGATCATTACTTAAAAGACTCAGCATTTCTTGACAGACAGAGAAGAAAGTCTGAAATTTGATTTTAGCTGGCGATCTGGAAAATGTTTTTTCTCAAGTATGCAACAGCTATTTTTGAAGTGTGTCATTCACCCCAAATATGAAATCCATGTCCAATCACGGTACTTCCAACAGCACAAATTGTTGTTTTTTACGGCATCAGCAACACAATGCACTTTCTGTTTCTTCCTGCAGCTGATGTCCATTAAGTTAATTGTATTCCAATCAGGCTATGATTTATTAATGCCATATGAATTCTGGTTTGCCTGTTAATCCTAATTCTTTCACCTGTTGCTCCTGGTTCTTTCGCTTGTTTTTTTGTAGGGACTGTGCTGTGGATGGAAGTGATCTCAGTTATTTTTATCTATAGGTGGGAAATTGCCCCCAAATCCCCCAAATTTTGCAGATGCAGGAGGTTTCCATGCCCTGCTGTTTTGGCTGCCCAGCCCCAGAGCAGCGAGACGTGTGCTCTGAAATTGCTTCCCAGTCCATTTCTGCCCGGGATCAGCAGGAGCTCTGAGATGAGGAGTGCAGCTGCTTCTCCTCTAGGATTTACCATGTCATATTCAGGGCTCTGTTCACAATTCTGTGAATATACAGGGATTTTGCTTGTCTACAGACCAAATAAAATAATCCCCCCTTTAATCCTGTCAGGACCAGCCCTTCAGCCAGCCAGTAGAGGCCACTCCTGGTGACTGAGGTCTTTCTCACGTGCAGTTGCATCCAGAAGCTTCCAACTTTTGCAAATGCAGAGTGCAGAATACAATTTGGCTAATTCCTGATGACAGAGAAGCACATTTCAGTGAACTGGCACAGAACTGGCAGCCAGAGATACTTGAATTCTCTGTCTAGCTCTGCCTTTTTATTTTTCCTCTCCATATTTCCTTGCCTAAGACTGATAAACTTCTTGCTTTCATTTCCCCCATGGGCTAAAGTGCAGCTACTGCAATTTTATAAGGTTCTTGAAGGATTAGTAAAGAAATTTAAAATCTTCCTAAGGTGCTAATAGTGTTAGGCTGTATCTACCAGAACGAGCTCCCAGTTCTGATAGATAACTGAGGCATAAAAGCTCAGGTTAACAAAGTCACTGTAACTAATATAGTCTAAACAGGGAATCCCTAATCCTGCTTACCAGGCTTTGAAACCTCAACACTCCAAAGATATGCGAGGACAGGTCCTTGATTTGAGGTACAGGGCTGAGCACACTGCCTCTTTCATGAGTACTTATGGTACCTGTTGATATATTTGCTGACTAAATTCAAGCCATGAGTGCTTTTTGAACTTTTTTGATGAATAACAGAAGATAAGATACCCCTCTCTTTCTCCTTATCTGAAGAAAGCACTTTAAAAATTGCCCAGATTAAACGTCCAAAGGACAGATTTCGTGAATTCTTCACAAGTAAATTGTGTGAGAATCCCTGTGGTTGCCTTTTTTTTTTTTTCCATGATAGTGTTGTTAATAATTAAATATTTTTAATTGCAGTACCTCAGTAATGTAGGAGCTTGCCAAAGCCTTCTCCTTTTTCTCCTCTGTGGATTATTGCAATATCATTCGGGTGTATCATCACAGCAGCAGGGATTCATCTGTCTGCATTTAGGTGTCTGTTACTATGGATCTGATTGTCTGGATCCTGCTTCTCATGGATCCAGACAAATAGATCCTCTGGGGTGTAATTCATCTCATATTCAGGTAGCTGTCAAAAACCAAGTCAGAGGAATTGTTGGGTTTTAGATGCCTACAGTGTGGGACTCTAATGCTAAATGAGATGGTTTCCAACCTGGTATGTTTATGTCTTGACATTTCCACATCAATATAATTTCCCAACTGGTAGTTGTCAAACACTGAAGAATTTTTGATTCTTTTTTTAGACTTAAATGGAAGTGTGAGTGAGTCAGATTGAAGTGATATGTTTTCATTTCTTGTTTCGGTCTCTCAAGTGGAGCAACTCACAGTCTTGTATTTTGTCCCTTTGAATCATGCAGACTGTAAGGAAATGTGGAACTGAATGTATTGAGGGATTGCACACATGAAATAAACACCAAGTGCTTCAAATTGCCTCAGCTATTAGAAAAAATGCTTTAGTCTGAAGGTGTGTTACTGAAATGGCAGTTCCCACCACCATCAGCAGCCCCTGCACAGAGAACCTGTGGGTCACAGCTTTCCCTAACACGGATTTCTCAAAGCAGGAATTCAGTCAGACACTTTGGATAAGAGCTTGAGTTGAACACATAGTCAGCCTTGTGGTAAATTCAGCTTGTGTTCATCATCACTTAAAATACTGGCCTTGGTAACTGGACCTTGGGCCCAAAGGAAATGCTTTAGTCAAAAAGAATCTCTGGTACTTCTGTCACTTAGTACTTCTCTCTCTCTCTCTCATGCATTTCCAAGGGCTTTAGTTGACTGGTATTTTTTAGGTCTGTTTTTTTTTTTCCCCACTGAAAGATGCACAGTTACCAGTACATGGAGCCTTCTGTTCTTCACATAACATTAAGTGCTCCCTGGGGGCTCTTCACGTGGGCGTCCTCTGCTAAAGATTTGCCTCAGGAGTCTGTAATTCCTCCAAGAAGAGCACATATCTTTATTTCAGAGTCATCACAGGCTATCACACTGGTTGATGCTCACTCACATTCTGCTTCATTAACTGTTCCTCATTTGTTTCCTTCTCTTGCCAGCCCACTTAAGCCAGATCCCCAGTGTACCCCCAGTAAAGCCTGGACCAGTCTCAGGCAGAAGACAGATGGGCTCATGCCCTGTTCCCTCTCTCTGTGATGTACAAATTATGTCTTGAATACTTCTTTCAAATGTTACCCAAATACTGACAGCACACTTGCCTTTCTAATAAAATTCCAAGTATTACAACTTGGTTTTATACTGGATTTGAAAAATTCGTGGTGCTGGAGAGGAAGGAACTTGACACGGGAGTGTGGACACAGCTTGAGATGTCACTAATGGGCAGCAATACTCCCTTAGGGACTTTCCATCTTTTCCCACTAAATCTGAGCCTGTGCTGTGCATGTTCTGATGGTCTGACCCAGGACAGTGGATAATGGGCACATTTAATCTCAAAGAAATAGTAAGAGGAGTCCAGAAGCTTGTAAGTGTTGATGGATAATGTCACTCTAATTAAACGTGTAACCTAATGTAATGAAGTGGCTTCCAGCTGATCTTCTTCTTGGGGAGGGCCCAAATTTTCCATTCTGACAGAAGGCATTACCAGTTGTGGGTTTCTCCATCTCCAGTTTCAGCTGCAGAAACGTGTGGGAGCATTTCAGGCAGTACAATGGTGTGTGTTCTGTGGCAAATACATGTACCACAAATGTAGTGTTGGACAAATTTTAACATCATTTTGAAGCTACGTGCATTATCTGGATGTTAGTAGTTATGGGATGCTTTTAGGATTTCTCCTTCCTACTCTGCCTGTGTGTGTGTGTGAATGCACATTGCCATCTTTACATTAATTTGGAGAAACTGGTAAGTGAAGCATGCACCAAATCCCCTATTCTTTATTAGCTAATTATCTGGTTGTGAGGCCCAGCATTCAGCAGTTCAAGCAAATAACGGAGATGTGAATTATTCATTACATGGGAATGAAAGATTGTAGCTGTTCCAGTCTCCTCTCTCTGACAGCTCTATCAAGCAGGAGAGACAATGGTATTGACACCATAACAGCATACAGAGATGGGGTCATCGACCCAATCTGTCCTTACTGTTTGGTTTCCCTTTTCTTTCTTAAAACATAGTGGGAGCAGTAATATATATGGCCCAGCTATCAGCTTTTCCATGGTGCCAAGAGTGTTGGTGTCTATTGTTGTTGTATTTCCATTTGTTTCTTTTTTTTTTTTGGTGCATTTTCTTCTCATATGTGTCAGCAGTGAAGTGTTTTAATCCTCCCAGTGACCAAGGCTGCTGTGAAGATAAGCCTTGCATTTCCCTGCTTTCCTCTTGGTTCTATCTTGTGAGTCATTTAGCAAAGCCCATTTAAAGGGAGAAAGTGAAATCCTGATCCCAAAGAAAGCCAAGTGTCCAGTGGTCTATGATAATATCTGGTGTTTCATCATTAAAGGATAAGTATCTGCACAAATATGGCCATTTGTAAATATGTACATCTCTAACAGAGTCACTTAATACTTCCCATGCCCATAATGAGTCTTTATGGACATTTCTATAGCAATTTTTAATTGCCAGTGATGTCCATCAGAGGAAGTTGTGGGTAAAAGCAGCATTTTAAAGGATCAGCACTCCAGCTGTAACACTCAGGGATTTTAAGTGCAGTGAATAACTTATTTCGGATTACCCACAGAAAGGAGCAATTATATGTTCACTTTATTTCACTACAAAATCATGACAGTCCACTGCCTATAAAAATACACTTCACTTCTCTGTATTTATATCATGAGCCTGCTGAGTTTCTTCTTCATTTGTTTGCTTTCTCAGGCTTAAAGTAAATAAGAAGGGTCAGAAAGCTTTTTAGCCGTGGCCTTTTGGCTCTGTCCTGTTTCGTTCTACAACCAAATGATCCAGAAATCGACCTGAAAACATTGTTAAGTGATGTGAAATTTAGACCCGGTAACAAATTACCAGTAGGAGAACATGCTGAGTTTCAAATCATCCTGCAGCCTGGGAGGCTGCTCAATTAATTAGCTGGATAGGAAACTTTAGAGAGGAGCTACTGAGTCAATCCACGGGAAGGAGGGGAGGAGGATGTTTCTTCTGAAACCATGACGTGTTTGCCCAGCCTTTAAAAAAGAATCTATCTACATATTAATGTCATTGTGCCACCATCCACCTTCAGCAGACACTGAGAGCCAGTGGAAAAGGCTGCACATGTACTAATGGCCAAGTCCCATATAGAACCTGCCCTGTTCAGGGAGCTGATTATGCCTAATAAATATCTTGACTGTTATTGACTGTTCAGCTCACATTAAGAACCCTCCTATGGTCGTCTTCCTTTAGATTTAAAAAACAAATCACCAAGATTTGTGGGCCATTTAAAAACCTATAGGGCATGAAATTGATACTGTGTGAGGAAGAGAGAAAGGAATTCCCTCATTAGTCTTGCACATTAGTACAAAGGCTGTTTCTGCAGTTTAATCTGAGTTCTAGTGATATTTCCTCTTAGCTCATTTATACCAAACACATGGAATAATACACTAAGACACTCATATTTCTTTAATTATATTTTTTAATGCCTTCACCTTTTTTTTTTCCCCCATATGTGGTGTCTGTGAAAAAGCAAAGGATGGTTCAAATGAGTAGCTTAATTAAATACCTTGAACTGATACATGGACTCCCTGCTTCCAAATGGTGACATGTAACATAAAGGCTCTCAGGAGTTATGGACAGAACATTTTTACACATTTTTACTCTGTTGTTGATGAACTTCATGGTACTGAACACTCAGGTTGCCTCTGTGGCAGCAGGAGAAGCTGATGTGACCGTTTCTTGCTGAAGCCTGTGGTACAGTTGGTTGGATAGAATTTACCTGCTGCTCAGGCTCACTGGTTGGTACAGCTGTTCCCCACCTCTGCATCGTAAAGAAAGCTGCTTTAATATCCCAAGTGTTGAAAAAGGGTCAGAGCACAGAACATGAAGCTCTTGGTTAGTTTTTTTTTCCCTCTCTTGGACACCTGACATATTCAGATTGTCTGCAGTCTTTGCTCTGGTGTGACTTCGAGTGGGTGAAAATTTCGAGTTAGGCTTTCTGGCAGCATCTCTGTCCTGGAAAGTGCTGTGAAATCAGCTGGAAAATGATCTTGCCCAAATTATAAATGGAAATTCAGTATTCCTGTCAGACAAACACGTTTTGTCTGAGCAGATTTTAATGTTTGACTGTGGCAAAGTCGAGCTAAACTCATTTTCCCAGTTCAGTGTCAGCACAAATATCACAGGGGGGTAGTGGAAACCCAACAGGGGAGGGATCAGGAAGGAGCAGATACCCTCTCATTGAAAGTCCATCCTCATGTACACCTTGCTCCAGCCTCTTCTTCAAGTACACAAGACCTCTTTGTAATGATGCACCCTTATTAAAATGACAATTTACTGATAAAAAGCAAATAGAAATACATTCTGCAGAAGCAGCAGTGGAAAGGATAAATTGTGCTGCAATAAAATTTCTGTTTTCTTGACATCATAGCACATTTATAAAAATGGAAATGGTTTCTTCTCCTTAATACTAAGGTCACAATTTTACTGTTTCTATTTCTGACTGTCATTTTTTCACAGGGATCTCGTTTGAAATCAGAAGAGTATTTGGGGCAATGCCCCCAGATATGTCTAGAGATAGATCAGACAAACTGACTCTGGAAATATAATATATATCCCCTGAAAGAGAGTAAAACCCAGTTTCCAATTCCATTGTTACTTTGTGTTTGAATTATTCAGCTTTACAGATACACAGGGCTCCTTTTTATTAGCACTCCATGTTTTATCTTTGGTCTAATAAAAAAGTAACATGTACATCAGGAACCCTGAATAATTCAGTCTGACTTCATAACTCAGGGATCTTACTCTTTTTCAAGGCATTTCTTGCCCAGGTGTTCCAGGAATCAAGCAATTCTCTCATGAGCAGTTGTTCCTCTGTTGTAGAAGTCGATTTTAGCTCCAATGCTGAGTGCAAGGTGACAGAGTTTGCTGTTGTATTGCCTGAGGCAGCTTCAGCTCCTTCTCTGTGGGAAAAGGACAAAACAACATTTTACTTATTCCACACAGTTACTCAAGTATCCATAAGGAACTGTTCAAACTTTAATTCTGCATAAAGGATCTTCTTTCAGAATTCCTTTAGCTTAAATATTGACAAGAGATGTCAGATGATAACTTCATCCATGCCTATTTTTTGAGAAACATAAAGCATTTTAATTAAACTATGAATCTGTTTAAGGCCTTCTAAACATTGGGTTTGTGGGTTTCAAAATTATTACCAATCACTTATCAAAAGACATATCGAGGTGCCCTGCGGTGCATTAATGAGAATAGAACTGTGGCATTTGCCAGACAACTACACAAAGACAACTCTGATTAACAGCAGCTCTGTAGAGGTGATCTTTTGTTGTTAAAAATTAATTTTGAGGTCTCAATACCAAGAGAGGAACTGAGGGCTGTGTGAATTAAAAATTAGAGTGTGAGATTCCAGAGATTAAAGTGAAGCAAGAAAAAAAACAACAACACCTGTAGAAAGAGCTCAGTGTTGGCTTTTCCCCTCTGTGTGTTTGTTCTGCAGTGTGGTACAAGTCCTATAACTTCATATTTTCGGTGCTGTCATACCACCAGACACTTCTGAATTGCAGTGCTAATGCTCTTCCTCGTGACCACTTTCTGTCTTCCAGCCCATTTGACAATCTGCTCTCCAGTCCCAGGGTGAGCTGCTAATTTTACCCTTTCATCTCATTCTGTGCAGAAAAGTCACTGATTTCCTACTGTTTAGAAACTCCCAATCTCAAAGATTCTGCCTTTGAGCCAATTCCAGCAATTACTGGTCGATTCCAGCAGAGTGGAGTTAATTTTTACAAAATGATTCTGTAATTTATGAATTTTCATCGGTATTTGTTTCACACCAGAGCTTCTCTCTTGCACTGTGGAGTGAGGAATGGTGTTAGATCCTCCCTGATTTTCCCAGCACTGTTAAGCTCCAGCTAGAAGAAGGAATTCTCTTTGCTGTATTTATATTTACTATACTATAGAACCAGTCAGGCCGGGCATTTGTCCTTTCATTTGTTTCCCATTTGAGCCTCTTCCAGTTATCAATTATATGACTAATTGATTATCCATAGAGGAGCTTCATCTTTTCCTGCTTAGGTAATTCCTCTCAAAAGCAATGAAAATTCCATTAGGCAACAATATATTACACCAGTCATCCCCCAGCTAATTTACACTTCTGATGTGTTCCTGTTTCTAGATTAAGTACAAGGCCTGTGCAGCAGCAGCTCAGTCTGTTGGGGTGTTTTTGATCATGACTGCTGGCTAAAATCCCCATAACTTTATAATTCTAGTGGTTTCTTCTACCAATAAATTCTGTACCTTTTGTAAAGGTACAAATCTGTGATTTTTTCCCTTTCATCCCTAATCCAGAGTTTTTCCTGCCCATCTTGTAAGGTTTTCCCTGGTGGTATCAGGTTGACAGGAGCTGCTCCCACGTGACAGGACTGAAACTGCTCTTTCCATGACAAAATCACTCTTTGAAGAGTCTTTTATTTTTGTGTTTGTTTTGCTCAGTGCTCACTAAAACTAATGTAATATGGAAACAAATCTTCCTCTGTTGATGTGGAAAATGAAGTGTTTTGCCCACGTTTCCATGGAGACAATCAGGCTGCCATAAACCAACATGAAATGGCTCTTAGTTCTGCAGAATTTAGCTGTGTTGAAATCATTTCATTACAAGTCATTCACAGGGTCCTTTGCTCGTGTTCTGTGCTGCCTTCCAAGAGTCCCAGGGTGATTTCTAGGCAGGGAGTGTTGCTATCCCTGTTTTAAATGCTGGGAAAGATAGTGAGGCATAGAGTGACTAACTGACTGATCC
>JAWWLV010000030.1:9503410-9534493 GCA_035041135.1 Platyrinchus mystaceus
TAGGCAGGGAGTGTTGCTATCCCTGTTTTAAATGCTGGGAAAGATAGTGAGGCATAGAGTGACTAACTGACTGATCCTAAGGGATGAAAAAGGCAAGGATAGAACAAGAAGCCAATGTAAGAGTGTCTTTTCCTTCCTGGCCCACTGACCAGCACAGCAACTGCCCGTGTGCTGAGATGCCAAGAACGCTAAGAAAAAGCGTAAAGTTGGGAATTCTTCCCTGACATATTGTTCCAGAGAATGTTATCAGTGTTCTACCTCATTCATTAAGTATAAAATCATGGAAACACAGAATGGTTTATGTTGGAAGGGACCTTAAAGATCATCCAGTTCTGACCCCTTTCCATGGGCAGGGACACCTTCCACTGGAACAGGTTGCTCCAAGTCCAGCCTGGCCTTGGACACTTCCAGGGCCAAACTTTTATATTTTATATGCAGTAGCTGATAATGTTTGGAACCAGAACCTGTTCCATTTATCCCAGCAAACAAGCATAGGAACTTAATGGGAAGAAGTGGAGTTTTTCCTCATTTGTCTGCTCTGGTGTAACATTAAAATCCAGGCTCGGGAGCCTGGCTGGGAACTGCTGGAACAGGAGCAACGTTGACATTCAGGCTGTAGACAAGCAGAGAACTCATACCCAGGATTTTTATTGCTTGCTTAGCTCTCTCCAGAGCTGTGTTAGAAGAGAGTTGTAATTATGCAGACTGAAATACTGAAATACTGATTTGTAAAACCAGGTCCTTGTTTTTCACCAATTGCTGATGGAATCGGTGCTAAGAGTGATGCAGTTTTTCTTCTGCATTACCTCTAAAACTAAGCATTAAAAGATATGTGTGTTGTTCATGTTTTGCAATGAGATTTAATGGCTAAAAATATCTATTGAAGAATAATAAAATTTGATTGGTAAGAGATTTTTCTCTGTGAAAAATACAGAGGAGTTCCATATTGTTTTAATTTTATTTTTTCTGCTCTTAGTTCACAGTGTTACACTTCATTATAGCTTTTAATCAAAGTTGGAAAAGGGTTCAGTGTTGTATAAGCTGGCTCTCTGAATTAAATCACAGCAATTTTTTTCCCATTACATTACTGCTTCAGTTAAATTATAAATTATAACAGCTTCAGAACCATTCCAGAAGTGTTTCACCACATACCACATGACTGCTCTCCAAACAAATCAAAATATATGTTTGTATTAATCTGAAATGGGAAAGGTATATCTTTAATTATGCATGAATAACTTAAAATATTATTTTCAGAAGAAGGCATAATGTGGTTTGTTTTCATTGGCCTCAGAGTAAAATAATTTGTATTAAATGAAATCCCACTAAATAAATGATAATTCTGTAACAGAAAGCCTAGTCTAGGTCAGTTCACAGGAAAAATTATAGCCAGCATTTCAAACTTACCATAGGATTGTCAAGTCCAAGCATGAAGAAATCTCAATGTTATCTTAAATATACTTTTTTAAAAAATTCTTTATGATGATTTGGAGTGTTTTGCATGGCCTTGATATTTTTAAATCTTTGTAGTTTATATTTTCAGTGCTTTCCCAGCAGCAAACAGAATAAAATCCTTCTGGGATTTGGACAGGAACAACCTGCCTTGGCAGAGCAGGGAGAGGCTGGAGAGGTGCTGATATTTGGGTTAGAAACTGGGGTCTAAGGGCCCTTTGAGAAGCAGGCAGAGGGCTGAGCCTGGTTTAGCTCTGCTCCTATGCTGAGGACCTGTTAGGAAAGACCCTGCAGACCTGGGTCCTCCCTGAGAGGCAGAAGGAGAGGTTTCAGCATTTCCTCACATTCCACCAACTAAAAATTAGAAGAGTTTTTCAAGCTCTTCACTTCCATCCCAGGAACTTGAAGCTGGATCACCCCAAGGGATTTGAAACTGTAGAGCTGCTGTCATTAAACATATGCCAAAGCCCTCCTGAGTCCCAGAGAATGGGGTAATTGTTATACCCCACTGCTTCCTGGAATTAATAATTGAATGGAACATCTGAGCAATATCCTTCTGTTGGGTTTTTTTAAGTCTGTTTTGCTTTCAGCTCACCAGGAGATGCAGAAAAGCACCCCAAGGGTATGACACGTGCAAGCACAAATTATCCCAGAGTGGAAGTGCTTGGAATTGAGAGGAGCATCGTGGCACTGGTGCCAGATCACACTTCACTGAGCTGTGCAAGTGAGCCACACTTGCATGTGGATGAACCTTTGCCTTGTAGGCAGGAGGGCTGTTTGTGAAAAGGGCACCTGCACTGAGGGTTGTGACTGATTATCACATCCACCAGTGGAAGCACATTTCCCAACTTACAGTCCTATCTTATTTGTCTTTTCTTCCCTGGTTTTATCACTGCATTGGATTGCTGTAGATTCGTCAAGGAAATTAATTTAAATGCTCAGGTTCTTATCCTTTGCTTCAGAAAGGAAATCTGTAGAGTCCTTTGAAGCATCTTCTGCCTTGGATGGCCCTCAGCAATGTCAAAAGCAATTATATGTCAGTTATAAGAAGTGATTTTTGAAAATGGCTGTAAAAATTAAAATAGATGTTTCTGTGCACTGTATCAGCATCTTCAGCCACTCAGATGTTAGAGTGCTCCAAAGAGAAGCTGTACAAAAAAGCTACACAAAAACCCTGTGCAGTGATGGAACAAATGCTGACAGTTTGAGATGTCAGTGCTTAACTGCCTTGAGAAATTCCATTCATTGGAAATAATTCACGTACACGTTTGAAACACCCAGGCTTACAGTAATTAATTTTCAGCTGAATTGATTTCTGTATGCAAACTGCTCTGAGGAGGGAGACTGAAATATCTGAGCTGGCTAATAGAAGACGTGCTCTCCCCTAGACTTGGGGAAGGGCTAACACCAATTTTCTCCCCAGTGAACCAGAATGACTTATGCCAAGGTTTACAAAAGCAGTATAAAAAGCAGTGGTGATAACTTATGTTTATATGGGAGGTGGGTCTTGTAATCTCTTATTTAACAACTCTTTGTAAAACCAGAGTTATTAACAATATCTGCTCCGAGAATAAACGTTAACATTCAGCTCCAACAAAGAACATGGTCTTCCCAATGGCTGTAAAAGCCTGGAATTCCATCCCAGGCTTCCTGGGGTGTCTTTTGCATGCAAGGGGGGATGGACTGGGCCCATTGCACTTGGCTCTGGGACAGTCTAACCTCAGCACATGGGTTGGTTGAAATTTTCCACTGGAGCACTGCAAACTTCCCATGTGTTCCCAGAGAAGCAGAGCAATGCTCACCTGAGTGCTCTTTAACTGAATATGTATGACCTTGCTCACCTCAGGAAAAACAGCATCAGTTCCTCTGTGCTTTAGAGCTGTAGAAGCTCTGATTGTGGTGGGAAAGCAGTGGTGCACTTGGAACAACCAAAATGTTAAAGGCAAAGCTGTTTTTAGCCATCATGCATTGAGAACTTGCATTTTCCTCAGCAAAAATCAAGAGCAGAGCTTGTAGGGGTTTTTCCTAACACGTTTAATCTGCTTAATGGCTTCTTACACATTTACCATACCAGGCTTTTCATGGAAGTGTGTAGTGAGACTTCACCAGTCACTACTCAGTTGCCTCAGTCACACTTTCTTTTTGGTTGTCACTGTGCTGCAAGTGGAGACAAGATGCTGATTTGAGACCTTCCCTCTTAGGTCTGAAGTTTGACATAAGAGGCCATCTGAGTGGCATCATGCTGAGCTCATTCTGAGTGGCATTCATGCTGAGTGGGGGGCAAGCCAGGTGAAAGTCAGAGCCTTCTGTCCCCTGCCTGCCCAGACCTGCTCGTGTCTGCAGCTTTCCCATCCCTGCCTTTCCCATTCCTGCCCATTTCCTGGCCCCTACAGCCAGGAACTGTGCTTTCCTTTCTCGTGCCTGCTTGTGGAGCATAGCTGGAATCAGGTAACAGGTAATCATACTGAAATGCACACCTATAATGTAATGCATCGTTTAATTGAGAGACTTATTTTTATCATCGATCTCTTTTGTATTAAAATATACCCTGGGACCTTTGCATTGAAGACAGCAGGTCTCATTTTCCAGTTCATCATACCTTTCCCAACAGATATCCTTCTTTTCTTATGTAGTCAGGACAGATCCAACAGGATTGCATAAAGGCAACTGTTCTTGACATTGCATTATGAGGGAGTATTTTTGTCATTGAGTGATCATAGTACTTATTTTGAAAATAGAAAACCCAATATTTACATAATGCCATCTCTTTTTGATTGTGCAGTTCATTTTAGCTCCACTAAACAGCTCCACTTTGAAATTACTCTCTTTCCCCTAAGGAATGGTCATAAAAACAGAATCAAGCTCATAAATCTTGTTGTGAACTAGTTGTACAGTTTCTGCAGGATTACACATCCATTGCTGTGAGACACTGAAAGTATTTATTTGTTATCACCCTTTTAAAGTCAAATGTGTGAAAAGAAAATTCCCTCTGTTGTGATTAACACAGTGACCCACTGCCACAGCATATGGAGCCACAGTCTCAGAGAGCAACTCCTCCCTGTGCTGCCATTGACTGAACTAAGATTTTCCTGCAAGTCATAAGTCTTCTTTTATAGCATGGTAATAAATAAAAACGAGAAATTTAATAGAAAAGTATCTCAAATACTGCTGGTAGGTCTTTGTACAACACTGATTTATATTGCAAACCCACAGGCTCTGGTGAGTGGTGCAAGGAGGGGAGAGGAAACTGTGCTCAGTTCATAAGGGAGAGTTCTCTGGTCTGCTGGGTGGAGCTTAGAGGGAAAGGAATTCGGGATGCACTTGGTGTTCGCAGTCCTTTTGGTAATGGAAAGCAACATCAACATAACATTAGGAGGTTGTTAGCAGGCTGGTGCCATCCCTGGTGTTTATGTCTACCAATTATTCTGCTCTCTCTCTGAGATAACCAGAAGATTTATAGTTTTAGGAGAGAATTTAGGTTGCTCTGCATAACAAAAGCTAGAGGGGAAAAAAAAGAAAATAAGGAATGCAAGTCTTTTGTCTCTTAACAAGAGGAATTCTGATGCTGCACCTCTATTTTATATAAATGAGTCTAGCATAGGTTTTGGGTCACTGTGTATGTAGGAGAGCCTTTCCCTTTGCAGTGCAATCAGCTGACCTGCAGAGTACAATTTTCTTCCAAAAATGTTGTGGCCAATGAAGCAGAAACTCTAACCCATCTAAACTCTTCTTCACTTGTCAGACAGGAAAAGACTTCACAGCTCTGAGTAGCAGGACAGCTGGGCAGAAAACAAATGTCAGCAGCAGAAACCTCTGGGTGTGAAGGGAGGAAGAGGGAGATTTTTGAGCAAAGATGAAAAGCCAGACATCCTAAATTTTCCCAGGGTGAAAAGCTTCTGAAAATGATTATACTGGAAGATGTGCAGTGCTTATTTCAGCCAGCTGCCCCCTGGGATGGATACTTCCCTGGGAGACCGAGTGTGCAGGGATTTGAACATGGGGAATGCTCAGAACAGGGAAATATGGAGCCTGAGCTCCCAAAATGATAGGCAGGGTGACTGAAGTGGGTTTTCATCAAAGAATTTATGTTCATGTGAACCCCTGAATTCCAATACTGACTGGACACGTATCCCCTTACAAAAGATTTGGATGAATCCTCAGCCACTGTCAGGTGAGATTAACTGACCATCAGTTTTACCTTTAATCTCAGTCTAAAGAAAAAGTGGGACAATGTCCACATTTCAAAGCCAGGCTTAAGGTATTTTTGCTCCTACTGTGCAGACTCCTTGACACAGAAAGGGGTGGTAGTAGCTCTTCTTTCAAGCTGATAATATAACATCATCTTCCCACTTTTTATTTATTTATTTTAACTTTTAGCTCTTCATTTTCAAAGATTTCATCCCCGTTGCTTTAGGACAAAAAGGACTGTAATGACAAATTCAGTTGTTATGTTTCATCTTATTCCCCAGGGTGTGTTCTCCTGCCAATGATGAGCATCTGCTCCCAGTCATGTAGAAATCTGATTAACAAAGCATGATCTTTGATTAGCATATTTCAGAAATTGTTTCTTATTATGAGCTCTCCTTAGGGCTTGTGTTGCTTAGCAGTGGAACAACCTTCCCAATGTATTGAACGTGTTGAGGAACTTTGTAGACATATAAAGCCCCATTTTGAACTTTTCTGTTCATGTGGATCATACATTCTGCATAAGTGGACAAAAATCCTGGGAAATAATAGTGCAATTGTGGGGTTTTTTTGCTGTATTCTAAAAAGACCACAGTTTTGCTTGTATTCAATAAACTTCCTGCGACTGGTTTGAACTCTATGTAAGGGCTGTTTGTAATGAATAATAAATGATAACTTCTATTGTGTGCTCCATGTAAGGATTTTCATGAGCTTTTCCACCATAAATGAAATAATTAACCCAACACTCAGGTGGGGAAAAGCTTTATTTATTATTGTCAACTTTATTATTCTTTTCAGTTTTTAGAAGTGAGACACTGAGGTTGGGGCCTGATTTGTAGGGAGATAGTGACTGGGATTTCCAGCCATATTTTTTCCTATTGCTTTCCTTCAAACTATTCAACTGTATTCATATATTTTTTTTTCTTTTATGAGAGACAAACTTTAAATTGCAAAATATTTGTAAGCTGTGTTTCTTTTACCAGTAATGTAGAGTGTGATGCTGTTTCAGACCTGTGTACATTTTCACTGCCTTAGAAAACCTAAATAGTTCCTGAAGTGGATAAAATTCTCCAATTAGAGTAAAATTTTACTAGGAAAAAATGCTAAGTATTAAAACTGTGCATGATGCCATGTAGACCATGCAGGCCAAAATTCTTGCTTCTTTTATTCATTCCAAACTAGGATTGACTCTCAAGGCTAAACCCACGTCCTCACTTAGGCAGGTTTGGCCGATGGAAAACCAGGAGCACGAGGCCAGGGTGTGCCCTGCAGCAGCCCAGAGCTGTTGGCAGCTCTCAGCCCTGGGCTCTGAGCCAGTTTGCACAGTGATTTTTTGTCGAGGCAGCATTTTGCATCAGGGATGTGCCACCAGCAGGAGCAGACAAGGTGCATGTGCTCCAGTAGCAGAGCTGCGAGTGAGCAGAAGTTCTGCTCGTTAAATCTGTGGGTGTTGACCTTTGAATCACCTCAGCCCCTTAAACCTGCGATCTGCTGGCCCTGCACGCTCCAAGTGGTGCTCACTCTCCAGAGGCTTTGCAGAAGGAGGGTGTTTCACTCTGTTTTGCAGTTTCAGAATATCTAGGTAGACAGATAACCAAGGAAACTGTGCCTCGCCATCTCAGTCCCTGTCAAAGATCTGCCTGAGTCTCTAACTCAGTCTCCAGGGAGAGTAAAGAGGATTAAGAGGGTGTATCTCACTCTTAGTGTTCTGGGAATGCAAAGGGCAGGGAATGGGATACTTCTCATCTGTCTGACTTAAAAAAGACACCAAAAGGCAACAGCAAAACCCCCCTGAAGGGCCGTGTCAGCCTTTGGTCGTTCCAGTGGGACAGACCCTGTCCCCTCTAACCTGCCTATGTATTTTCCTAATCCATTAAATGCTGATGCCTTATTGTTTATGGTGCAGGAAACAGATGGTCTTTTCTCCTTCTTCGCTCACTTCACCTCTTCGATCAGTTTTAATGGCTTTGAAAGGAAAAGCTTTTAACACTTTCGCTTTGTTTTTACGGTTTCCCCCTGTCTTGCACCAAAGGCATTGCAGTAAATACACATGCACTGTGAAGCTCAATTGCCCATCACAAATGGGTAACGGGTGTTAATGTGGCAGGAGCTTTGTAGCTGTGGCTGTTTAACCCAGCACACAACAGCTGCGGCTCTTAAGACCTGCAGGAACACAGAAGAATCCTTCTGCCTGTTGGAACTCCGTTTGCTCTCCAAGAAATTCGGTACACAGCAAACTGACAATTCTTGTGCCTCAAACAGTCTCCTTGGAAAGTTTCTCTGGTCGTTCAGTAAGAGAGGGAGGCACAGTTATCACAATGTGCAGTAAGAGCTTTATACAGTGCCCAGAAAGAAACCAGGAGTGTCCCATGATGTGGAGAAGGATGGGAGAGGTAAAGTGTGTCCGTGTTAAAAAGTGTAAAGTGTTCTCCGTGTGGTTGGGACTCCCCTTCTTCTGAAGTGTTCACATAACCATGTTTTGAATATTTGTAATTCATCATGGCACATAATGCCTTATTTAGAACATTCTTTTGTAAGAGAATGAATTTAGAGAGATACCTTTGAAATGGGACAACAGCTTGGGCATATTTGCTCTGAGACAGCAACACATCATGCTCTCTAATCCAACCTCCAACAGCAGTGCTGGTGATGCAAGTTGTTGTATGAAAGCCCAGGATTATTTTATTGTCATTGCTGCTCTTCTGCTCAAGCATTTTAAGTACAGGAGATGCTTCCCTGTAAAAATTAAAAATAATTTCTGCAAAATAATCTGCCTGTTATTCAGTGTCTGTGAAATGAAATTTATTAGCACTCTGCAATATGTCAGTTATTAGTTGGCTTCTAAAATACCAGTCATTTTGTTATTTATGAGTATATTTTATCCCATCCTAACTTATCTATGGAATAAACAGCATGATATAGATGGTTAAACCAGAATGTCATCCCAAAGCCTCATGTCTAATGTTAATGGTAATGCAAGTTAGATTATTGTTCAATAATCAGTTCTAAGCTCTCCATCTGTCTTTCTACATCCTTCTACAATAGAAAACATCACATGAAGTCTGAAAGCAGCAGCACATACTATAAAATGGCAAAGGATTTATTCGCTCAGACGGGGCAGTGCTTGTTCTAACCAGTTCTCGTTTGTCAGCCAGGAAAGACCTTTGTGTGCATTTCTGACTTTCTTTTTTTGATGTGTTTGGTGTTTTTTTACAGCCCTGGATCCATCCAAGGATCCCTGCTTGAAGGTGAAGTGCAGCCCCCACAAGGTGTGTGTCACCCACGACTACGAGACTGCGATTTGTGTGAGCCGCAAGCAGCTGGTGCACAGGTGAGGGAACCTCGGGTGGCTTGAGGGGTTTGTGCCTCTCACAGCAGAAAATATCCATGTTTTAAAACCTGAAAACCTGAAATATGTGTCAGAGACATCTGCAGTTCCAGCAACTTAACTGGAAGTAATTAAAGAGATAGTAATTTTTAAAAAAATGTATCAAACCTCTGCTTAAATTTGTGGGGAAAAAAAGCAAAACAAAACAAAACCTTGAAAAATGTTGGTGGAACTTTGCAGAGCATCTCCATGAGGAGTCCCATAATGGCAGAAAGCTCCAGATATGATTGTTGAAGGACTAAATTCAGAGCAAATAGAGTAGATAGGTTACAAGCTTTGGCCAAGATGTTCGGGTTAGACCACATAATTTTACTGAGAGAAGCTATGAATAAATGAAGAAAAGCCTACTGGTCATGAGTTGAAATATGCTGCAAACACACAAGAATCAAGAAATTTAAAAACAAATGTGGAACACACAAAGTAACATTGCCCTGTTTTGGGAGCATAACTAGTAAAACCAGTGAGGAAACTGGGTTTGAGTATCTCCAGAGCCTCTCTGAGTCAAGAACCAGAATAAAACTGAAGAAATAAACCCCCCCATTTGGCAACAAGTGTGGAATAAATTGTGTACTCTGAATGCTGGGTGTGCACTTTAAGGAAAATACATTGCCTTGCTTTCATTATATTTGAGTGATAAATCTGGGGACTGGCCTTCAATTAGTCTCCTTGTTTAGTATGGAAGCAAAAATCTGCCTGTAACAACTCAGGTCCTAAATGTTGTCAGCTGAGATCGGAGTTCAACACCTGTTTAAGCCAAACAGGCTTAAACCATTCAGGATGATCTGATTCCTAAGTAGTAGGACCATATCTCATCTTATCTCAGTGATACCTGGCTGAGGAAGCTGATCCTGTAAGAATAATTTGTCTTTGATTGATAATGCAGAGTTAATGGTGTAATGTGCATGAGGCAGTATGTTAAATCTTTGGGTTTCAATCTGCAATGATCCCTGGAAGGATGGAAGGAGTCTGCCTATGGGCAGTGCTTACATCCTAATGACATTTTTGGCATTATGTAGCTTACATTTTGTAGTTAGGATGGATTTGAACCACTTGCATTATATAGTAGTCCTTGTGATATATAGACATAGATGTTGAGCCAAATGCTTTCTGAACTATTTCCAGTATTTAATGTCCCCAAAGTAGGCAAAATGGTTCAGAGTAATGGTACAGAGGAGCTGAATATCCATTCTTTGCAGAAACCAGGCTGCTTTTCATGTGATCTCTCTATGATTCCTCACTGCCTGCAGCCATTTCAGATAACCTTTGAGCAGCATTGTGACTGCAGAGATGAATCGAAAAGTATTGAAAACTTACACTGAAAATTCTCCAAACAGTTTCCAGCAAGTTTTGTGATGCTGAAAGGGCTACTGCTGACGTGTGATAGTGGCACATAGAACCCCAAAGTGGTTTTACTCTCCAGGTATCCAGATCCCTTTTCCTCAGAGGGGAGAAATGTCAAGCAGGGGAGTAACCAGGGTAAATTCTCTGCTGATTTAAATCAGTGGAGTGGAACCTCTAAAGGTTTTCATCTTTAGTCCCACAACATTCTGCTCTTTCTGTGCCTGAGCTCAGTACTGCTGTGTCTGACTCCAGTCATATTTAAGGCTGTGTTAACTAGGAGTAAACACATTGCAAGGAGTAGAGTTGCACCTATTTAAAACCAGTGAAAACCTGAATATATTTGTGTGGGCACATGGAGTAGGAACCACCAAATAACACAGCACTGTTGTGGTTGTTTTGCACATCCACAGTGCTTTTGGGTGTCCTCCAGGAGGGTTTTCCACTTCAGGCATCATTATCAACTTGCTTTAGTGGCTTTACACGGTGTGTAGGCTCAGCAAAAAGTAATGGAGAGAGCAATACCTTTGTTCTGGCTGAGTCTCCCAGACAGAACTGCTCTGATTTGTGTCACCCAGGTACCTGTGACCCACTGAAGAGCTGCAGCACAAGGGAGCTGTGGTTTTCCAGGCACAGTGTGCAGCTACCTCTGAAATCAGCAGTGCCAGTGCAATGCCATTCCCATATCATTTCCTTTGTGCTGGAATGCCCACTTTTTAAACCACTGCAGAGCAGTGCAGAAAACATAGGGCAGTGTTACTGCAAAAAAGAAAGTGCAGAGTTACATGGAAATGTGTTATTTAACATTTACTCAGACCCTGCCCCAGTCTGGCCTCTTCTTTCCAGCATCTGCAATCTCCTCCTTCTCTGTTTCTCCTCCCCTTCACAATCAGCTGGTGAGCAGCCCTTGATTTCAAATCATGGAATGGTTTGGGTTGGAAGGGACCTTAAAAATCATCTATTTCCAACCATCCTGCCCTTTAGGTCTACTAATACCAACAGCTGATTCCCCAATTAACCTTGCTGTGTTCATAGTTTTTTTCTCTTCTCTTGTTCCTTTTCATGCTGATTAAGAAAATAACTGTTTATTTGTGTATTATGTACAATTCAGGAAAAAGGGCATAGCCCAAAGGGAACTTTACAAAATAGCATCATTTCACTTTCTGGGGGTATATTTATCCATGTTAATTGTATGTGTTTTCCCTGTATGTGTTTTCTTGAAGGGGCTATCATGAGCAGCAAGATGGGAAAACCCAAATAATAGGCCAAGAGCAGAGTGTAGTTTGTTCATTTTTTTGTCTTTCCCCATGGACACTGTCCAACTAATTTTTCCAGTAAGCTTTTAGTACTTCAAAAGTTAAAGCAGAAGATGTCTGAGAGGTGTTTCAGACAGATAATAGCATTTTGTCAGCACATCCTCCAAGGCATTTACGGTACAAATTGAACGGTGCGTTTAGAGAAAAGGCAAGACTGAGCAGTGATTGAAGAGTGAGTAAAAGGTAAATTTGAAGGTACCTTCTTATATGCTTAATAGTCCTTGTACTAATGATAGAGTCTTATGAAATCTTTTTGGTGTGGATTAAAACCCCTTTCAATTTGGACATCTATGAGGAAGAGTCTTTATTAGTTCAGTTTTGCATGAAATACAGGAGTTAATGTCTCTCAAAGATTTCTCAAACATGTCCAGTCCTTGTAATGCTTCGTGCCATTTGTCTCTGCTGGTGCAGAGGATGGGAAGGAAAGATGTCACTCTTGGGCTCTTTTCAGAAGAACAGGATGAAAAGAGAGGATTGATGGGAAAATAATGGGCATATTAACATGTGCAGGGTTTACAGCTTTGCTCAGTCCATTTAACTGGTGATCACCAGTTAGCTCATCACTGCAGTGTGTGTCACTCACAAAGGTAATCACACATTGTCTCTGCTTCTCTGCTGGGCCTTAGAAATCCAGCTGTTAGCTCACAATTTCTTCAGGACTTTTCAGGATAATGTGCTGACTAAAGAGGCCACTGCTGTATTCCTCACGATTTTTTATTCTTAAGATCTGGGCAAATTCCCAGATAAAACATCTGTTCTTCTAAATTACACGTCAAAACCTTGCTCTGACCAGCGTGGCAGTGCTGGCAGCTACACTTATCTGCAAGGAGCAGACAAATCTCCCTCTCTTTCTTCACAAATCCTGCAGCTGATACACCATTTCTGGTTAGGAAGGGCCTGAGTAGGTGAGCAACTGTAGGAGAACCAGACCTGAGCAATGATTAATTATCTTTGTATCTATTAATACTCTCTTTTGGTTCCCCAATTAACCTTCGTGTGTTTTTCCTCTTGTTCATTTTCATGCTGATTCAGAAAATAATTGTTGTTCATTTGTGTATTAAATACAATTCAGGGAAAAGAGCCTTTCCCAAAGGGAACTTCACAGGGTGGTATCATTCAGCTTCCTGTTGGTAATTATTTATCTGTGTTAATTATATGTGTTTTACTTGTATGTGGTTTCTTGAAAGGACTACCAGGATGGGAGAACCCAAACAATAGCAGGCCAAGGCCAGAGTGTGGTTGGTTCATTTTTTGTCTTTCTCCATGTAAGGTGTGGGTATTTCTAACTCCTCTGCAGGTATTTCTAACTTCTCTGAGAATCCCTCCTTTTCTTTCAGTCTGTGCTAAAACAAAGAGGGAAGGGATGTGACTCCCCAACAGGGTGAATTTTCCCCATTTCATTGAACTCCTGATATTTTTTTATAAGCTGGCAGATACAAGACAGGCAGAAAATTTGGAAAATCTGCTGTAAAAATATAGCTCTTTCAATTATTATTTATTTGTAGCTGAGAAAAAAATGAGGCAAGAATATTTTCAGTGGTGTAGAACACAGTTTGTTCATCCATCTTGGGTAGGCAGGAAGCCAAAAATTGTGTTCTGGGACACTGAGGCCTTCTTAGAGTAACAGCCCTCCCTAACCTTAGTGGTGAAATGTGAGACTCCACTCAATAATTTAGGATAATACAGCTCTATAATAAAATCGTTATGAAGATGAAATTGTATGCATGGATGCAGAAAACATAAATATTAAAATTATTTTTCACATCCCTAGAGTTTTTTGTAAGTTCTGGGATGAATTCATGAGTTCATTTTTACTGCAGATTCTTTTATGGGCACCAGATGAGTAAAGGGAAGAAAACTGCCCAGTTCACAGCCAAAAGAAAAGCTTTTGACTGTTGTTTTATTAAAATAAAACCATTTCAAATTTGTTGGATTTTCTTCCTTAACTAACAATACAACAATATTTACATCTGGTTTGAACTCACCAAATCTGACTTTCCCTAAAAAAAAAAAAAAAAAAAAGGCAATTTTTTATGCAAAATGTTTTATCCATCATGGTGAGTATTGATTAATGTACTGGCATAGATTTCTGCTTCAGAAGAAAGAGCATAGAAATATTTGATTAAACACACACTCATAGAACCCAGCAGATTGCATTAAGTTTTTTTCAAACAAATACACTGTACTGGGGAAATTGCCAAAATTTAGGCTTATTATTCCTAAGGGTAGCTCTGACAGAATCTTGGAGAGCTACTTTAATCCTCTAAGAATGAAAGTTCTAGACATGAGCAGGATTGAGTAAATGTTTGTTGTTTGGGTATTTTTTTGTAATTTGTAAACTATAGTGCATTACTCTGTAAAGACTATTATTCTTACTAATATCTAATCCCTCACGGTACATTGCACAGTTTATGTGTGGCTCATGCTGTTTGTCCAGAAAATTAAATGAGAAGCCAGGAAAATCAAAGAGAGAGGGGCCTTTGAGGTCAGAGCCAAATGCAGCACATGTGATGTGCAAGGGGGGTGTGCCAGTGATGTGTGCAAGTCCTGAGAGAAAACCTGAAAGCTTTTAAAAAGTGTCTCATCTCCAAACTGCCTGGACAACAAAAGATGCCTCTGCTGCAGCACAAAAGTTTGGGATTTTGCAGCAGGCAACTAACAGACATGTGGAAATCAGGAATTTTTGTTTTCTTATGTGAGCTAAGTTGCCTTTTAATAAGACAGAAAGCACATGGTGTGATGTGCCATCAATCTTTAAGTGCTCAGGGGGACCCCTGACTATTAAGAGAGAGCAGCTTAAGAGTCTGGCACTGTCCTTTATTCCCCATTACAGTTATTTTTAAAATTTTGATTATGAAAATTATGATCTAAGCATGAACTCCCAAAGGTTAATGGCTTTTCCACCAAGACAGTCTCCATCAGTAGCTGGCCGGGATTCAGTCCAAAGGTGCTTGAATATCAGAACAGCACTCACTGCTTTTAAAAGCAGATATTACTCTGCTGAATAGGATCATCTGTAAACTGTAGGTCTCATTCTCCAAGTGGTCCCTTTTCCAGTTTCAGCTCTGCCTGCATTAAATTGCTTTTAACTAAAGAGACCACAGGGGGAATCCGTGGAGGGCCTGGTTTTCATCACTCACACTGAAATGAGCTCCTTCAGTTCTGAGTCAGGACTGACCTTCTTGCTGCCAGGAGTTTCTGCACAAAAATCCTCCAGTTGATTATTTCCTGGAGGAAGCTGGCTATGCTATGTCCTCTCAATAGACAAGACTTCATGTTCTTTTCAGGCTGTTTTCTGGCTTTCTCAAGCTCCAGATATGCTGTTGACTTCAGTGTATTTCAAAACTCAGAAGTAAAAGACCCTGAAGAATTACCAAACTTAGGAAAGATCCACTTTCCTTGCTTGAAGTACTGAAGCTGAATTCAAATATGATTACTGACTCAAAGCAAAAAATGCCCAAATTTTGCACCAGGAAGTTTGGTATTTCTGTGAATTTCCAAACTCCCACAGCAAAATGCACACATGTGAAATCATGGTCAGGCAGAGCACAGGTATCTCCCATGGAAATTGCACAAGATTGTCCCTGATAGCCTGGACTTTTCTGCATCCCAAGCCAGTTATCCACTCTGCACTTCTCTCCCCAGAACTGGTGCCTCCTGGCTGGTCCTGCTGCATCAGCTCGTTAGAGTAGTGCAAGGGACTGGCTCTTACTGGACATGAGTAATTCCTGAAATATATAATAGTGCACAGCTCTTTTATAATGGATTTTAGAGCCTGGAGCCCTCATCTCTGCCTGCATTGGCCAGAGCAGGAGATGAACTTGTTCTGTTCACAGTCACCAAGCACGGGGCTGCAGGGGGAGCATCTTCCTGCTGAGGGCATTTCCTTTTACTCTGCAGCTCCTGTCTCACTGTGCTCTGCTTTACCCCGAGGATGCTGCAAGAACAAAGGGAATACAGTGGTTATTGAGACATTCTCCTGCTCCATCCTTCCTTTAGACCAGTTTCAGAGCACTCACTGAAACCCATCTCAGGACCTCTGGATACCTTTGCTGTCATCAGGAGGTTTTTGCAGTGAATAGAATAAGAAAATGACTTCTTATCTTCTGCACTTCAATTGACATTTATAAATAGTTTGTGCATTTAAGGACACTGTTATTGGGTGGGTTGAATACTGCTTTGTAATATCCCTGCTCTTAATATTTCTAGTTGTGTGCTGTTAGCAGTATGTTAAAATGGACCAGGAGTGACTTCTTGGATCATTAAGTCCAATCCCTCTGCAACAGTATCAAATAAACTTTTTCATTAACCTACCAAGTTCTGTCTTAAAGATAATAAGGTTTATTGCCCTCTCTACTCCATTTGACTGAATCCTGAGTATCAGAACCTTTCTGGTCAGAAACCTGCTAATATCTAACCTAAATTTATTCAAACCCAGCTAAAACTTCTGGACTTTTCCTAAATGGTTCCTCAATATATTTATTTTGAAATAATGACCCTTTATGGTTTTGCTAGACTTGGCAAATGTTCTTAGTCTTTTCTTATAAAAAAGCTCTCCTAAAAAGACCTTTCTCTTGCCTGTCTCAGTGTTCCTTCGCAGCAGAGCTCATCAGGTCTGGCTGCTGAGATCAGTAAAGAAATGAAACCCAAAATTATCACTTTGTCTTCCTGCTCTTTAAACTCTTTACACGCCTTTAGTCACTGCAATGACTCTGAGTCATTATTTGTTAAGATTTCAACCTTTATTTCTGAAATGAAGCCCCTCTTTTAAGTGCCTCTTCTATCCATGCCTGCTTTAAACCTCTGGTTATTCTTCCACAGTAGAATGTCTGTAATTTGGAAGTCCTTATTCCAGTCCTTATTTCAGCTGAACTTCCTGGAGAACAGTTCTGGCTTTAATGTTTTGTGGATTGATATCTATGGCAGATACATGTGCAATTTGCTGTTTGAAGCATTTCCACATTTGTTTCATCCACAACAAAAACACAATAGCCAAAATTACTTTTCTCTGTAACATGAAAGATTTTTTTATTAACATGATAACAAAAGGAGACGGAGGAATAAGTTTGAAATAAATGCAAGCTATGCCTAGTTCAGCATTACATATAAACTATATATAAAATTCAGTGTTCAGAGCTCTGAGATCTGAGTAATAAGAAAGTTAAATGTATAATGATGGAAAATGCATGTCTGAAAGTTAAGTGTGAATGTAAGTTTGTGCAGGGAACACAAGCCAGCAGGAAAACTTAAATATATGAAAGATGAAATAAGGCCAACATAAGGTTTGTTCTTCAATGGTTTTACTGTCTCAGTGGGTCCTTTTGTAGACTGCAGAATTGCTCAAATATAAATCTCTTGATGTAGCTCTTATCAGCTTGTCAAGAGTCAGCATCCAAAGCTGAATGAGCATCCAAAAGCTCCTGTTTCCCTTGAGATATCTGGAAGAAGGCTGAGTTAAAAGTTCAGTCACCTCCTCCCTGGCATTTGTCTGTTCCTGGCTTGGGTTGGGAGCTGTTGATAGCAGAAGGGATGTTGGCTTTTTTGTTGTTTGTAAAGCTCCTCTTGCTCATTTTAAAGGGAGCAAGAAATGAAAACAGTAATTGGTATAAATGTCATCTGCTTGGCAAATGTCATGAGATTTGCCAGCAAATGAATAATGAACAAATGAATCAAGTTGGAAAGGACTCACTGCCTTTTGTGTCCTCATCCTGTAAGAAGGTTTTAGGCTTTGCACGTGGATTTACTTCATAATTCTTAGATTTTTCAATATTTTTTCAAACAACCTTCAAACATCATCATCATCACTCATTAAAACACACACAGGATTTTGAGGATGTGGGGCCCAAGAGGACAGTTCCACAGGCTCTCTGTATTCCTGTCAGCACCATTCCATGTGAGCACTGAACTTTTAGGACACATGGGTGTATTTTTGCTTGACTTGTTGGCTGACTTTCTCTATGACTATGTTAATCCTCACCTGACCTGGAATCTGCAATATTTCTGTGTTTACCACAGCCCAATTCACCCTCTTTGTATTTTCTATATGCTAAAAAACTTAACTGTAGAATTGCTGGAAGCAAATTTGTAACAATATTTAATATGTGCCTCCATTTTTGCTGTTTATCCCCTATCTTAAATCTGAGTAATCCAGCCAGAAATTATTATTTAATGTTTACAAATGACCTCCAATGCTCTGAAAATTATTCTGTATTTATACAATGATCTGTTTACTGGAGTTTCTAAATTTATTGCTGGTTTTTGCTATACAAGCCCCAGGACATGAATGTGTTCACTGGAAGTCTCTTTAGTGCTAATAAAAGCCATGCTTTTGTAAGATTGGGACTGATGTTTAGAGCAAAGGAATTTTATTAAAGCTTTTCTTCAGTTTCCAACATCCAATATTAAATGTGCAGCATTTTAGGATCTGTGCAGCATTTTGACAAATGGCATTTTACATTCAAATTGCAGTCAGTATTGCATACAATACATTTCATATGAAATCTGCAAATTGGGCCTTAAATATATTGCATTTCATTTGGTGCTGGCCAGTTTGCTGCTTTGTGCAACCCCGTGTTTCCAGCGTGGTGCACAATCCACGTGCACAAGTTTTAAATTGATCAAAGACTGATCTTTACTGTTCACAAAACAGTTCTGTATTTTAAAATTACACTGCTGGGATTTGCCATTTATTGCTTCTAAAGCCTTTCCCTGGCAGTGAAAGGCATCAATAACAACAGGCTGAAATTCCACTCTCTTGGGCCGGACTCTTCCACCTCTTGCCTTGTGTGGTTCCAGCTTTTCCCCCCTGTTGGGTGGGAAGCTTTTTCTCCTCCAAAGCTGAGATGCTTTTCAGCAGAGTTCTGCCAAATTTCATGTCTCCTTCAACATCCCTCAGCTTTTCAGGCACAAAACTTCACCAGGAAAACTGATGAAACCACATCCAAGACCACCCTGAGGAATTCATCAGCAAGCATCTTGGCTTTCATTCTTGAGCTAAAGCTTGCAAAAAACTTACAGTGTGAAGATGTTTCTACAGAGGTTTGCCAGTTCCAAACTAGATTAGCAACAAGGACATGAATGGCAGCTAAAATGTGGAATTGAGAAAGGTAGTCTGAGGTGTTTGATCCCTCTCATATCTCTGCAGTTCCATCTAATGGCACTCTTTGGAAAGAAATAGCACATGAAAACAATAAAAGGGAGCTTCTTGCATCAGTCATTTTCTTATTTGGTGCAAGTTATGTTATCAAAATTAACTTTTAAGCTATTACTTCCTGCTTCTTTAGCATTTCAATTTATATCATTCTCTTTTCATTAATTAATAAGCTTGTGATTGCCTGCTTAGTGCTTTGCCAGAGCTCATCAAGAGTTCAACCTACAGATTTTCAATTTAATCATTTTGTATCAGGTTAATTCAACCAGTGAACCACCGATGACATTATTTATGGACATGAGCCACCAAAGTACAGTCTGTTCAAAGCTCTGTTTGTACTAATGACACTTAGAAATCAACCCAAAATATTTTTCTCCTTTCAGGATGTCTGCTCAGGTGTCTCTGTTCCACTTCCAGCTTACCTATAGAAAGGCAATGCTGAGCCATTCACTTTTTAGGCAGAAAGAGTAATACCTTAGCATGCTTTTCAAAGACATATTGCTTCTACCTCTAGATTTAAACCAGTCCCATAATATATAATAATTCCCATGAATTCCCATGAGCATCTTCTGTATTTTAAAAAGTGAGGCAGAAAAAATCATTATATTTCTGTGCAATATATTTTGCAGCCATTTTTTTTTTAGAAGAGTCAAGAAAGGAAACAGTGTCAGTGTGTGTTGTAGTTACAGTCCCAATGTCTGTCACCAATGCCAGATTCCTCTGTGCTCTAATTATTGGAAGAGGTGATCAGATATTGGAACTTCAAAAACTGATAAGAAGGAAAATCTCTTCTGTGCTTTGAGTTCTTCCTCTCGTCCCGACTCCCTGTGAAAGTCAGTGTTAAATTCTGAGTCAGTAATCAAAAGATCAAATTTTATCTCATAACAAGCCCTTTCCTGCCTCCTTAAAACTCAAAAGAGTGATCATTTCAGAATCCCTCAGCCTCAGGGTTTGGCCTGCTGGGTTTGATGCTCTGGAGGGGGTGAGGAGGCAGCCCCATGAAATGATGTTGAGCTGCCCCTGTCACTGTGCTCAACAGGAAAATAGGGGTTTATTCGAGCCCATCTCATGCTTACAAGCCTGAGAATTGGAATTTTACAGGGTCATTTCTTGTTTGGAAGATCCACTCTCCTCTTTCTCATCTGTACATTCAGTGGTAGGTGAAGGGGAGGTGGAAGTTGTCCCTTCTCATTGCAGGGGGGTTGGACTAGATGACATTTAAAAAGTCCCTTCCAAGTGAAATTATTCTATGATTCTGTGATATCTTTGATCTGTATATTCATTCCAACCACTTAACTGGCTATCTAAAATAAATAAATGAATGAATAGCAAATATATCATGATAGATTCTGTTACATTAATGGAGCATAATTATAAGGAAACATTTCTACAGATCTGTGCTATTAAATCTTTGTGGAATAGCAAGGGCAGGAAGATTAACAAGTTTTCAGATTAGTTATGAGAGAAGTATCAGGCCTTCAGTTTGTTATCAATTATTGCATTTATGTTCTCTACTTTCACAATGAACTCCTGAAAGATTCATTGCAAGTAAATATTCAGTAACTGCAATTTAAAAAGTAAACATTTCTGGCAGATTCCACAGAGTTATTTCCTACTCTAATTAGTATATTAAATAAAAAATAAAAAATAGGAAAGCTTGCATTACAGTCAGTGTAAAATTGCCACTTCTATGAAACCAAATATGGCAATTAGATAAAGTACTTCAAACTGTGGGGGGTTTAATGTTCTTGGGTTAGCTCTTAACTTTGTAGAATCATCTGTGTAGCTTTGGCAGTCCCAGTTGTCACTCAGTTCTCTGCTGTGATTTTTTAACACTGGAACATTTTGAGAAAGTGGAAATAGGAATGAGCTTCAAATGAAAACAAGCTTTGAGCTTTAAGCATTGAGGAGTCATGTTCTGGAGTCATCCAACAGAATGGTTTGCCTGTCAATTCAGCAAAACATTTTCTAGGAATGTGAAGGATAGTTTTTGACAAGGAAGTCTCTCACCTCAGAAATGTGAGTAGGTGAAAGGACCTTGAATTTATAATGGAAAAATGAGAGGTTCTCAGGCACAATAGTCTTCTGGATCTGCTGGTGAGTGGTTACTGACTTCACTTTATGGCTTGCCCTGAAAGTCTGGAGTTTTTATTCCCCTCCCTTGATGTTAATTGGAGAAGGGATTTGGTCTCTTCATCAATTATGCAGAATTCACTCAGTAGCCTGATGGTTGTGTCACTCAGGTGGGATTCAGGGTTGACTGTGTCTGTACTGCTGCTGTAAATAAAATCCACTCCATGGCTTTGCAGTGTCCCACCTTTGAGATGTCAGTCAGATCAGACTGGGGGAGGCACCAACTCCTGTCTTGTGAAGGTTGTGAAGGAAGCCAATAGCATTTATTTATCTCCAACTGACTCAAGTATTCAATTATCGTTTGCACCCAGAGAAAATAAGAAATTTTTTTCATTGTTGTCTCTAGAGACAGAGTATGGCCTTGTTCTGGAAATGTCTCCAGAGATATTTTCTCTCCTCTTTTCCTTATTTGGGAGTGATCCAGCATTGCTGCTTTCATATTTTATTCCTACAATGGTAGAGATTAAACATATTATAATTTCTGAAAGATGAAATCCTTTACCTGGGTCTTCACTGCTTTCTGATTAATGCCAACTCCTAAAAAACTTTCTCAGTCTCCATTCCTTTCCATTTTCTGGCACAGAATCTTTAATAAGTGAATATTGCAAAGTAGACTTTCCCAATATCCCTCAACTTGCCTTTTTTTTTTTTTCTTAGAATTCTCTTTGCATACTGAAGAACAGGCAATTTCCTCTTCATGCTTTTCCAGGGGGAGCAAATGCTTCAGCATACTCTGAGGACTTGCTACTACACCTGCAGGATTCAGGGAGGGGAAAAGCTCACAAATCTTGTGAACATTAGTGATGAGATCACTCTTAACCACTGCAGTATTTCACTTGTATTACATTTGAACTCTAGCTGCAAAACTTGGCATGAAATAAATATTCTCAGGCAGTCTTTGTACTTTTCTCCTGTCTACATCTGCACTCTGAAAGGAAATTATTTTGTCCCTTAATGACGGCTTATGTTTTCTCACACATCTGAATAAACATATAAACAAGATGCAGTTTTAAAATAAAGCACAGTTTTTGTACCTTAAGGCTCTTTTACAACTGTGTTAAATTTCCAAATGATGTTACTTTTCAAAAAAAAAAAAAAGAAAATGCCTCCAAGGGCTAAAGCATGCTGTGCACTTCATTGAAATCCCAATTATTTTCATTGATAGATTTTCTCTCCTGTTTATTTTTATGTATTTTTGTTTGTCCTCTGGCCCAAACTATTGTGAAGCCAATTTTTTGAAGGAGTTGAGGAAGGACTGTCACAACAGTTCAGATTTGGGTTAGAGGAATTTTCTACTGTAGTCACAATTTTGACCCACTTTGACTGAATTAATAATCTGTTAATTTTTCATGGAGCCCACTTTGCCAGAAAGGAAAAGTTTTGTAAAGCCCTTGTGGAAGAAATTTCAACCACTTAAGTTATTTCACTTCTGCAAGTAAATCTTTGCAAACTTTTTATTAACAACATTTTCCACACACCTATTTTGTTGTGAGGTAACATTTAAGCTGTCACTGGTGGAGAGTACAACCTTATGACTTCAGATTCTCTTGCAATCTTTTCAATTTTTCATCTGCTTCCTCTTTTTCCTTCTCCTTTCACTGGCAAAAATTTTGAGCCTTACAACTTTTTTCTTGCTTACTGGTATTAGTAAGAACCAATATGGTCTGCTTGTGTTAGTTTTGTTCTTGTAGCTCTGTCACAGCTTTTTTATGATAATATCTAGGAAAATGTCCTTTAATATGTATGGGGAGTGACAGTTGGGAATTTGGCTCCACTGATTTATCCAGCCTTTAGCTTTGATCACCACACAATCCATCTTCTTTTATGAAACAAAACAAACCATTCTAATTAGTTGGCTGTTACAATCAGTGATCATCAACTGTGGAGGGCTAATTAACCTTGGTAGTAAAACATAATGTAAGTATTTTTTATTTGTTTAATGGGTTAAGAAGTCAAGAGAAGAGAGTTAGTTAAAAAGAGATGAAAACACTAATGAAGACTCAAACCTGCTGCTCTAAACTCACATCTGGTCTCTTGCCTTGCTCAGAAGGCAGCTGAGCAGACAGAAATACAGGAAACATATATCCTTTGCTTTTTCTTTCCTCTTTTTTATAAATTCTGTCTTTGTACCTTATTGGCATTTAAGTTGATGGTTCATGTTGAACAGAAAGGACGTTTTGTAATTTTGTTCTCTAAATTATTCTGTCCATTCCTCATTGCCACATGTTGGAATGTGTGGGTCATTATTCTGGTCAGTCATTCAGCTTTAAATCTCTTTCAAGTCCTTTGACACATTTTTTCAGTCTTAGCTAATCCAGTTTACCTGGAGCCCAGGACTGCCAAACTGAATTACACTGAGATCAGTCCTGCTTAGCACCTCATCTATACTTAATTTCTGGAGCCTCTATGTTTTATGTGTGCATAAATTTTTCATTTGCAATAATACTTCAGCTTAGCTGAGGGAGAGCTCAGAAGGCTGAGGGCATTGTTACTTAGTTCCTTCATTAGCTCAGAATTCTGTGCTTGGTTTTGGACCAACTGCCTGTGTAAGTGGGGTTCATAGTCCTTTCAGAAACTCATGTAGTTTTTGATGAGCACTATGAGAGCTGCTCGTTTCCAGCCCTTTCCAGCACACCAGCAGCTTGTTGAGTGGTGAAATGGGAACCCTGCCCTCTTCACAGCTGGGGAGAGAACAGCTCTGACACTGACACCTCAGCATCACAATCAAGATAAATTGTCTGCAGACACTTGGTCAGGAAATACAAGCTGAAGATTCAGTGTTACTCATATTCAGTGGTCTGGTTACCTGTTTAGAGGTCTCTCTGCTAAATTCCAAAAGGTAGGGGAAAAGTTAGGATCACTAGAGTTAAAGAATAAGTCCAGATAACAACTGTGATGAGAGGAAAACAGCAACTGGAAAACAGAGAAGCTGATGTGAGAAGAGATATGGTATGTTTGGTTTTGGCACAGCGAGTGTCCAATGTGGACAAGGTGTTCCTGAGAGGAAATCACAGTAATGGTACAAAGAGGCAGAAGGATAACCCAGAGCAAACATCTGTAAAGTTTCTCAGACTTCAAAGGATTGAAGTGTAGAAAGGCAAGACCAGACTATTACAGGTAAAGCAACAAAATGATATTGAGATACTACTTAGAGAGAGTATAATGCTTAATATGATACATCCTAGCAGAGAGGGAAAGAATAGCTGAGAGTAGATGAAGAAATAACTGCTTCCCCAAGGGGCCTCATTTTTGAGGTTGAATGAAGCAGAAGGCAGTTTCAGTGGTAGGAGGGGAAAAGTGCAAGGAAAAGGAGATTGGGTGGGAAGGAGGTCAGAGCAGAGTGGTCAGGCTGAAAGGCTGGGATCAAAATGGTTAAATACAACAGTGAGTAGGAAAGGGCGTTGCAATTTTTTCACAATTTTATGGAATTTTCCTTTAACAAGCTGACCAGATCTTGAGAAAATAGGGCTGGAGGAGAGAGTCAGAGATGCCAGTGAGGCAGAAGGCAGACCACAGACAGTGGGATTGGAGAGAAGAAAGGTATTTTATGAAGAAATGCAACAGCATTGGGGGAAAAATAATGGGATTAACTTGCAGTGAAAAAATTAGTGCAGACCCTAAATTTCCACCACAGCAGCAGAGAAATGGTAAAAGGAATAAGAATAAAGTCCAAGGGCTCAATAGTGAGTAGCTGAAGGACCATGGAGGGAAGGGGATTGAAAGACAAACTGTTGAGAAAGACATCTGAGAGCTCCCAGGAACAGAGCTCAGCACACCAGGAAAATGTGACCCAAAGAGTGACCATTTCTTAAGAGTGTGATGGTTGATTCAGGATTAGTCCAAGTGAGTTCATAAAGAGGAAGAAATGTTGACCCTTGTTCAGTCCATTGGTCTCTCACAAGCTAAACTACAAAGGATGAAAGGGAGCAATATCAGAGTGGTGAGAACAGAGATGAGTAGATGACCACTGCACAATAAACAAAGGGAAACGTGTGCTGAAGTGAAATTTGAGTGATTTGAGTAAGATGGCACATCCTAAGCCAACAACACTATCTGCACAAAAATGATTCCTATTTAATAACTCAGCAGCAAAATGTGCCACTGGTTGACTCTTTTTTACACAGTAAAGTCAAATTTTTGAGGAAGCTGCTGTAAAATGCTGAGCCTTCCACAGTTATAAATGTGCAGCCACGTCGCTTTTGATGGCACCTGGAGCCTCCATGGGAGGGAACCTGTGGAGCTGCATGCTCAGAGAATATGGGAAGAAGGGTTGATTTGAAATGTGGGGTTGCCAGGCTTCGTGATTCAAGGGCACAGCAAAGGGAAATCTTAATCAGTCAGTAGAAGTACCTCCTGAAATGCGTGTCTTGCAGTTTCCACAAGTGTGTCCATTGCATTCAGCTTCAAATTTCACCTCCAGGTGTGTTGCAGCATGTGCTGTCTCCACACTGGATCATGTGCATTCTTGGCATCATAAATTGATGTGATTATGTAAATTCTGTCTCTCAGCTGGGACCTTCCTGAAGCTGCAGTCGCCTTTCATTAAGACCCAGCCTGATAGAAGATGGGCAACGCTCCTGATGGCCTCGTTTGGGAGCTGGGAATGGTACAGATATTATGAGCTCCATCTCCAGCATCAAATAAGCAGACAGACAGCACTGAGCACGCTGAGAAATGCAGCAGAATGTTTAGACATTCATAGTACTGAGCTCTCTTAAATCAGCAGTGCTGAATAAGCAACAGGGGCATTAGCCTATTTAGATGCTAAAAAGGTTGGGATTTTAAAATTACCCAGCTCCTTATAGTATTTATAACTGGTTTGGTTTGCATGCATTTCACTAACATTCATTTTATTCTGACACAGGAAACTGCATTCTGATTATTTCCCCAAACCAACCTTGTACAGTGGGTTTTGACTACACTCTGGAGGTGGCTTTGAGGTTGATTTTTTTTTTTTTAATTGTCTTTTGTTTGACAAGCCAATTCTATTCAGAAATCACACATGCATTCTCAGGTAATCAATGCTAATTGTAAAAATCCTCAACAGCTTAATCTGCTGTAGATTTCTTGAGAATTTAATAAGCCTCTCTCATAATAAAATGTGTCAGAAGGGGCAAATATTTTGCTAGCACAGCTTGTAACTGATTGTTTGTACCATGGCAGCAAGTATTCACACAGCAGAAGTACTGTGCAGTCATTTTTAAAAAGAAACATTTGGTTTAGTGCCTTAAGGGCAAGAATTTTTACAATATCTTTTAAAATTCATTTACTCTCTCAGCCCTACCAGCAATATGTCAATTTTTTTTGGTGAGGATTGCATGTTACTCGCCTTAAGAAAAGCAAAAGCAACATAATGAAGCAGAACTCAGCTGAGCTGTCTAAGGATGCTTTGGGGGGGAAAGGTGTTGATTTTTCCCCTGCAGTTGCAAAGTGACAATAAGATTTTCTGAACCTTTTTGCTTCAGAAAAGAAAACAACAAAAAAAAAACCAACCAAACTCTCACTTTTTTTGGGCAGTAAGGCATTTTGGAATATGAAAGTGTGCTGCCCATGACTGAACTAGGCCACTGCCAGAATAAATAAGTCATAAACTGTACTGAAGGCCATAGAGCTGATGAGGATCCCTGGGTGGGTTTCCCACCTATTTCAGCCCCTTAATTTGTCCCAACAGACCGATCCTGCCAAACAGCTGAATGTCTGCACAGATATCAGACAGTGGAGCTCTGATGGTGTTAAACTTCACAGACCTCTGCATTTGGCCAAGGATGAGAATGGTTTGAAAGCTTGTCCTGTCCACAGCTTCTGAGAGAGTGCTGTTGGAACTTTACAGAGTCATTAAATGCTGCCAAGAAATCTGCCTTGATTTTCAGCCTCACTAAGTAACCTGAACCTTTGTGTCTGCTCAGCTACGGCCACCCAGGGTTCCACCCTGGAACTGGAAATGTGAGCTGGAGCAGGGAAATGGTGGGAAATGACTGCTCTGCCACGCTCAGTGAAAACAATTTTGAAGCTGTCTAATTGCATGGAACAGGGCACAGTGAGGGAGGATCAGCTTTCCTCCCCAAACAAACCTGACAGCTCGGATTAATCTCACATCCCATCAGCAGTTCAGCTCCCTTGGAGATCTTGGCAAGCTCTGCCAGCAGGAGGAGGCAGACCTGATCAATATGTTATTTTAATATCAAAATAAATAGATCCCGAGCAGAGAAAAGGTACCTTTATCCTGTTAGGATGTGTTCTTTTTTGGGAACAGGGAAAAAACCCATAGGCTCTGAGAGAAGGAAAGAAAGGCCAGTGGCCAAAAAAAAGTGTTACATTTACTGCACAACTCACCTTTAAGTGCTCAATGCCAAGTTCCTGCATCTCAGCATGAGAAATCCAGGGCTCAGAAGTGGCTGCTGAAGATTCCTACAAACTGAGGAGTGGGGAGGAAGATTTCAGCTTTAATTATGAACTTCCTGCTATCTCCCCTCCTCCTTTGAAATTCAAGGCACTTCATTTCATTTTTACATAGTTTAGTGTCTGAGATTCCTTTTCATGTTAGTGGAAAAATAATGATGAAAAGGAAAATAATTCCCTTATGAAAATTCATGAGAACAGGCAGAGTTTAGAAGCTGTGTTATTTATTCAGGAGAGCACAATGACTTTTAAGAACACTGGGATTTTATGTTTGTATGGATTTTTTGGTTTGGTTCTTTTCCTTTGTGCACCTTGCCTGTTTACACACAACTGTGCAGCTGTTGAGCATATGTATTAGGTCTGAAAGTTAAAAATCATCTAGAATTTAGATTAAAAAATAAATTGCCTGTAAGCACAATAATCTGTTAGCTAAGACTGTGAAGGGAACTTTCAAACCCCATTTTTATGTGTTGAAGTGCTCAAAGGCAGAAATCCATGTGCTTTTCTAATGGCCTTAATAAATAATCTTAACATTTTTAGTCCAGGAATAAGTAAAGCCAGGAACTAACATCTCAGAAAGCTGTTACTGAGAGACCCTTGTACTGTGCAGAGGGAGTTCTCTTGGCAGTTTAAGGGGATCCATAATGAGAGTTATACCTGTTTAGACACAGACCTTGCTGTTTTCTGAGCAGCCTTGCTCAAGCAGTTGCAGTCAGGGGTTTCCTGACTTGGTGTTGCTGGATCTCAGAGATCATCTCAGTCAGTCTAACACACTGCATTTCGGGCCCTCTTGGTCCTCAGAATCTCTGTCAGCTTTTCCAACTCCTCTGTTCCTTTAAAAAGCACAAGAAAATATAAAATAAAGAAGTCCTTTAGCTTGCAGAACCAATAACCCTGAGCATCCTGGGCCCCAAGACTCTTTATTCTCTTTCAAGATCTGGTTGCTGGCTGGGCTTAGTGGGATCCATGCAAGAATCTTCAGGGCATTTTCCTGCAGGATGGGTCAGGGATTTTCTTCCAAAACATGCTGCTACACCAAAACTTTCAGCCTTCCCTATATCTAGCTGAGAGGTTCCTTCTGGTGTGTTGTATCCCCCATGCTTATTTTACACTGCCTTCTTACTGTTGGTAAGAAATAAAGGCTTTACTCTTCCCCTTTCCTTGGAAGTACCTATTTTTCATTTCACTGGAATGACACCTGATACACTTTCACCTCAACAGTTGAGATTTTTGCTTTAACTCTTCCCTAAATTTGTCATCTCCAACTCTATCTTCTGAGTACAACCTGCTTTCTGGGAATGCTCCTGTGGCTCCTGGTGCTCTCCACAATGGACAGATTTAATGCCCAATATAATCTCACTGGTGTCATTGTTTGAAAGAGCAGCAAGTGGAGTATTCAAGTAAGAAAGTCTTGAAGGAGCCTCATTCTGCCAGAAGGGACCCCAGTCACTGTCAAGCCCCATCAAGAACCTTTGCACATCTCTCAAGGTACAATGAGGAGTGGCCTTCTTATTTCTTATGGCTCTTTTAAGCCAGATCTGTTGGGCAACAGATATGAAGGCAGCAAGAGGAAGTAATCAATAGCCTTAGTACAATCAGATAGTTGAAATTATTCCTTTGAATGTTGAAATCAAAGGAAGTGGCAGCATGTAAGTGCAGTGGGATGATGCTGCAATGCAAAGCAGCTCTGCATGTTATTATTCTTTGTATGTGAAGATGTGAAATCCAGGTAGAGAAATTGCTGTAATCATATGTCTGTTCTCATTTTACAGTGTTTGTATTAAATAAGGAGTTTGTATCTGATTCAATAGCACAGTAACTTTTTTTTCAAGGTAAAAAGTGTAGACTGTTTTCCTTACATATCTTGATTGCAAGCTCAAGGTATATCCAATTCTTGTGAAAAATATGAAAGGTTGTAGAAACGAGGCCAAGCTCTTAGTTCTAACAAACAGAATAACAAAATGATACAAAGAGAGAAGAGAGCATTGCCATTTCTACTGACATGTTTCAGCTTTGTCATTCTTTTCCTTAAGAACAGGAGAAACAACTTATGCAAAGGGAAGATAGAAACAGGCAGGTACTGCTGGGCTTATCTTCAGTGTGATAAGCTGCCTCCAGTGAGACAAGAACAACCTGTGCAGAAGGCATGGAAGAGGTACAGGCAGTGCATTTTAAACTCTTCCCACAGTGAATTGTTCCAGCTTCAGGAAGCCATTAAAGTTTGCTCTGTCAGAGATCCTCCCAGCTTCTCAGGAAGCACAAGTACTCTGGTGCACTGAAGTTTTCAATCTGATTTAGTAAGGCTTAAATAGTTGTATGTGAAATTGGAATTTTGGGTTGATATAAGGTCTAGAAAGAAAGAAAGATGGATGAAGTTAATCCTAATCCTGAGGAAAGTCTCCATGTGGGCTGTAATGGAAAACTAATGTACACAACAGACTCCTGAAGACAAGTTTACCTGAAGAACCCTTGCAGTAGGTGGGCCCACCCATGGGTGCCTAACTCAAACCTGCCCTCCAGGGACCTGCTAACCCTGGGGGTGGTGAGATGGCTTTTGCTTCATGGAAGTGATCTCTGGAGAGACCACTGGGAAGAGATGGTCTGTCATGCAACCAGCCCAGCAAGGACCAGAGCTCTGAGGGCTTTGAGGCTCCTGTCTTGAGAGTAGAGCAAATAGGAACAAGAGTTTCTGTCCCTGTAGCCCTTTACATGTCAAGGAATGCTCAAAGTCCCAACCTTGGGTCCTCAAGACCATTGTAACCTGAGATAAACTGGCACACCACCACTGGCAATGTGAAAGTTTAGCAACACCAGTTTATCTCCATGAAATAATTTGGTTTCATCAAGCCAGTCTTTTGTTTTATCAAAAAATTCCTGACCAGCTCAACACTGCTCAGATAGGACCTGAAGGAAGCAGCTGTGTGATTTTAGGCACAGAAAAACCAATAGGTGAGCGCTGCAAGTAATTTGCAACGTGAATTGAACCAAATTCTAGGTTTGTGTGACATCACTGAACCAGTGAGTTAAAGAACAAGAAGAGACAGTACCAATCTCACTCTTAGTTTACCTGATACTTTCTGTCAGTAGAAATTGTGTAACTTATTTGTTGGGGTTTTTTGAGAAACTTTCTGCTGTTATTTGCACCAGACCTTTGAAAACTCACTCAACAAAACCTCCTTTGGGTTTTCTTGTCCAATAAAATTACTGAATAAGTTCTAAAGTCTGAGGAGGAACTTCTACTTACTGTCTCCTTCCTCCCAAAACTTTGGCAGGACTTTCAAAGCAACAGCCTGCCAATTTGTATTCAAAGAAACCTGATTTGTGATTGCACTAAACCCATCAAGGCTTAATCTGATAATTTATTGTATGTGCATTTGGGAATAACTGGTCTTGAAGCAGAGTAACATACTCTTAAAGTTGTAAACTTCCTTTGAAATGAATGAGTCCTGGTGCATTTTGTGTCTTTACTGAGGTTCATTTACAGCTTCAATTGAATTTGCACTGGGATGATCAAATATAAGCACATAAAAGCACAGACTTAGTCTTGCTTATAAAAGCTGTTGATATTTTGGTTGTTGGCAGGGATAAGACAAATATTAATTGGGAGAAAAAGCTGATGTAGTTTGCCTTTTAAAATTATAATTACTCAATTGTTTTTCTGAGTTTTAGTTATTATCTTATACAGAATTATTATACAGCCTATTAAAATATGATATGCCCCT